>VXAB01010906.1:16515-29265 GCA_013399175.1 Odontophorus gujanensis | reverse complement strand
TTCCTACAAAGCCCTCTGAGAGACTCCACAAGGAAATAGTCTCATCTCAACCTGGTATATGCTTGAAAGTTGGCAATAAAAACATAAAACAAATTGGATATTTCACAATGCTCTTGTGAAACTAATGCTTCAGTCTGCGTTGATGGAAGTGTTTGCAATTCTTATGAGTTATCACGTGTTCATTTTTGATAAAATTTTTATAACCTGTAATTAATTCTTGAAAACAATAATTCACATATATATGTACTGCTAAAAAAGCAGTAACGTGAATAAGGCGTGAATGTGACATGGGAGATATTTTTGCCTGGTAAGATAGTTCTTACAAAAGTCTAGTAAAGAGACATGATCAAATTTTTCAGTTGAATGTTTGATTGCAACTCAACATATTTCATTTGGTATCAAATGAAAATAGAAGCACAAATATACCAAAAAACAACAATTTTTTTCAACAAACTTGAAACTTATTGTCACATTCCTTTATCCAAGCAGAAAGCAAGGCTGCATATTTTTTCTCAAGAGCAGTGTGCTCTTGCAGCTCGAAAGTCCAATGTTATCCTGGGCTCCATTAGAAGAGGAGTGGCCAGCAGAGACAGGGAGGTGATTGTCCTTCTCTGCTCTGCCCTTGTGAGGCCACATCTGGAGTACTGCATCCAGGTCTGGGGCCCCCAGTACAGGAAAGGTGTGGGGCTGTTGGAGAGGTGCTATCTCCACCTGTGGCTGGTGGAGATAGCACTGCATTGTGCCCTCCCCTTGTCCTGGTTTCCATTGAGCCAGTGTTAATAGAACAACCAATGTTTTGATTGCTGCTGACTGATGGGTGAACACCTGAGTCTGAGCCAGGACACTTTTTAGGGAATAGCACCTCCATGATGGCACAGAATCGTTACTTGCTGCCCCAGGCCACAAGCAGTCCTCTGGCCAAAGGCTGGACATACTTGTTCTTGAGACTTCTGTCTAGTTCCTCTTTTTTCCCATAGTTCCCCCAGTATCTGGATTTGATGTGTAATGTTCTGAGCAAATTTTCTGATGCAATTTCCAGTTCCTAAACTGTAATATCATCTGGGAATTTCCAGTGATTAGATTAAACACTATGTAAATTTTAATGAATTTCATAGTAGGCAGTTCTAAGAGATCCTTTAATATGAGAAAACTATTTACCTTGGTATGTTCTGTCAAGCTTTTGATTGTCTTATAGATCTGATTACAAAAAAAAATGCTCAGAATCTACTTGTAGCATTCTTTTCTACAAACATATGAGAATACAAGTAGCATCTTGAGAAAAATGACATATTCAGCTGTAGATAAATTGTGGTTTGAAGTACTTTCTCTGTTGGTAAACTTTATTGTAACAGGCAGTTCAAGAACCATGAATACAAATGCAATAATGGAATGACTGTTATTTGAACCAAAATGTTTGGAAGTTTGATAGCAAGAAGACAAGAATTATTCAACAATTTTATATTGTTGAGCAATATTGTTTATTATTATTTAATTAAATTAAATATTTTAATTTAATTAAAATTAAATTAATAGTTAATTATTGGAAATTATTATATTGTTGCAAGAGCTTACTCACAAATTTTTTAATGCTAAAATTAAAAGAACATGACTGTAAGTATTAGGTTTTGTTTTGTTTTGTTTTGTTTTGTTTTTCTATGTGCTTCCATTCAGCTTTGCAGGATTACATATGTGTAACTAAATTTACTAATGTAATATACCATTTAGGACATGGTATATAGTATTGTATATAAAGTAAAGTCCCAGGTAAATTTAGTGTAAACACAGTAATTGGATTACCTTTAAATTACCATAATGAGAGGAGGTACCAGGACTTTAATATTATCCCAAGGATTTTGGAAACTCGTGTATATCACAAGGTCTCCCATAGAACTTGCAGATATACGTTGTCTTTGAAATGTCACAATAGCAATGCACCACAAGTGATTTTGCAATATCAAAGAAGAAAGGTGCAGACTTTCTACTGAAGTGATTTGCCTACATCTATTTAGTAAACATTCTTAAATCCATGTAACACATGGAGAAAGTACACATTTATCATCAAGTTGTGGGAAATACTGTGTTTTTTCCTACATACTCTAGTGTTTGTAGATTCTGCCTACATCTGGGATAAATGTAAAAGGTGTGTGACTCCTTTGTTCTTGAAACTTTATCATGTGAAAAGACTCTGCAAGCAATATTTGCACAACTTAAACTCATAAAGCAGCTGTATATTATCTGATCCTTAATGACTGAGTTGCCACCTTCTGATTCTGAAGTTCCAGTTTTTGTTGTTGTTGTTGTTGTTTTTACCTTAAGATATATCTGTACATGACTACTTTTTCTCCTGATTCATTGAGCCTCTAAATACTACCTTCTCAACAATTTTGTATCTGTAGGAGTTTGTTTGTATGTTTGTTTTCACCTTTGATGCTTTTCAGCTCAAGTGCTATGCTGAGCTTAAGAAAGAAATTTTCAGTAAAACAGAATGAAGGTTGTTCAACTATACTGCAGTAAACTAAGTCTCTCAGACAGCTGAAAGCTGGGTAGGTGTATTACTGATTTTCACCAAGTAAATGGACAGAAGACCACAGTCATGCTTATGAAATGAAATGATAATTAATAAATTTCAAGTTCTTAGTAGATTAAAAAGCTGCTGAGGAATGGCTGATAGCAGAGGTGCAGTAGCACCATAACATCAGTGTATGAAGCCAGAATTCCCAGCAGGATTTCTCTAAGATACTAAGCAAGAGAGTGAACTTAACTCTCATGTGGTACAATAGAGTAATTTGCAAAAATGTAGCGTCCGTATTCAGCTAAGGGAAAGTTTACTCCATGATTAAATATTGGAATAAGCTTCCCAGACACCTTGTAGATCATCCCTCCTTGCAGATATTCAACACTTAACTGACCATGTCTGTGAGCAATTTGGTCTAGTTGACTCTACCTTTCATGTATTGGGTCAAATGACTCCCAGAAGTCACATATGACCTAAAAAATTATATGATTCTTTTAACTATTTTGTATTAATACACATTCCTATATACATGTGCATAATTATACAGTTCTGTTCTTCACTGTCTGGGCAAAGTTCTGAAATCTAATGCAGAGAAGTTAAAATGACTTTTGTTGCTCATCTAAATGTCACCCACTCAAATTGAGTGGCAAAGCTATATTATTACAATGCATGTTCTTCCTTTCTGCTGCTGTTCCAAACATTTTCTGCTAATGGTCATAGGTGTTTCATGGTATAAAGATTCTTGCACACATTTATATACTTGAATGCTGCCTATAACTTATATTTAGAAATCTTTTTACCAGGGCTGTACAGACCAAAACATTTCCCACCTTAACTATATTCCACCTTCAGTGCATATTTTATTTGTACACACTTTCTACTAGCAATAAACCTCTGTTTTATATATTAATAAAGTATGCAATCAGTCAGTCTTCAAGTTAGAGCAAATTTCCTACATCTGAAATAGGAAACCTAAAATTTTGCTCTAGTATATCTGCATATAATGTTTCTCTTTGTTGTGTCACCCCCTATGTTTATTTCTGTTATCTGGAGATAGATTCTGGGTAATTTGATATCCTAGATTTAAAGCATTTTCTATCCTAAATAATTGCAAAACAAACTATTTTTAAGTCATCAACAAATTCTGTGTAGATCCAATGATCAGAAAGAATGATTTATTTAAATTTCACTGGACAGTGAAAGGATATTATAATGGATTGACATGTGATAGCTATGTTATTTTCCTGGGATAGAGATAAAACCAAGCATGGTTGTTATTCTAAGTGCAGCCATTCCATAATCGAAGAAGAGTGGAGTTATTTGTTTATTTCACTGATTTGTTGTTCGTGCTTTCTCTTAACTTTAACCTTTGTATCGTGGTTAGTAGTAGATAGCTAACTTGATATGATAAAGGAGTTTTAAACTCATCTTTAATTCAGTAGGGACTGAAAAACTCATTTCAGAAAACCACATAAACCTCAAAATTCATTGCATTGACATTTCCCAATTGGACTGAACTTTAAGATTGTATCACTTTGTAAATAATGAAAGGAAATATGATCTCCTGCACTCCAGACACTTAAAATTAATGAAGATGAAAATTTTGTGAGCAAGAACATAATTTGTCCGAGTATCTCAATGGATATGAATAGAAAAACTATTTTCTGTCGAAGATTATGGAACTGAAATTAGAATAAAATATGTGCAAACATAAAAATGAATGCAACTACGTTTTTTAAATTTAATGTAAAACTACATTCTTTTCTGACTTCTGAATACTAAATTCTTTATAGTAGACTAATGAAGATGACAAATGTATTTAATCAATGTGGAAGTATAACAGACAGTATATATATATATATTTTAATAGAAGAATTTAATTTGCTTATCATTCAACATGAAAATAAAACAGAATTTAACAGTTAAAGTCAGATTCTGCTTCCTTGAAAATGAACTTTATTATTATTAGATTTTATTGTTGTCGCTGATTTTCTGTAGAAGCCACTTTTCTGTATATCAGGAAAGTTCAGGAACATAATTCTTTGACCTTTAGCAAGATTAAATGCAGCAAAAAAAATTGTGTTACACAGAATATTGACTGCAAGTTGAAATTCTTGCATCAATGAATTTTCCATTTAGTATATGTTCTACTTTCTTAGTGAGACTGTAACTAGTGCATTTTTGTTATATTCCTGACTGTCAGTGTTGCAAACATTATAGAGATGAAGAGTAAATTAAAACTTATGGGGTGGAGGATATTCTAGTACAAATATTACAGATTATGTGGGTAGAAGGACATTTTTCTAATGAACTGTCAATTTAGATTGTCATTCTTCAAGAACATTATAACCAGGTGTATCAGTTAGAGGTTTTCGTTAATAAGAAATGTGAGCTACGTAGACAGTATTTTCCACGTAACTTATATCTCATTGATTAAGACATTTCCGTTGACTTAAAATAAATTTCAGGAGTTAGGCTGTTCATATCATCATTATTATCTATAAAGATATCTCATACAGAATTGAGATTGGGTGCAGGAATTCTTTATCAGCTTCTTCCCTTCTGCTGAGTATGCAGCATTTTGTTATCTGCTTTGATTTCCATGTGTCTATCAAGTATAGCATAGCAAGAAAAAAATGTATACATATACAAAAAAAAAAAACAACACAATTTTTCTTTCTCACTCTACGGTACTTTTAATCTTAGGATAAGTTGTCAAGATTGTTGTTCTGTTCTGTTGTTAGGTAACAAAAATAGACGCTAGCTGTTTTGTAAATATGTACAAATTCATTTAATATCTGATAAACAGAAAATGAATTTCTAGCATGGAATTTTGACACTGTACAGAATTGACATTTTAAATAATAATAACTTCCAGAAACTCAACTTTTCAAACATGAACATGTAGATTGAGAATAAAAATAATATAGTGCTTAATACTG
Organism: Odontophorus gujanensis; assembly: GCA_013399175.1. Classification (NCBI taxonomy): domain Eukaryota; kingdom Metazoa; phylum Chordata; class Aves; order Galliformes; family Odontophoridae; genus Odontophorus; species Odontophorus gujanensis. The sequence continues at coordinate 23,808 of VXAB01010906.1, read as the reverse complement.
TAAAGAGCTATCTCTATATAAAATCTTTGAATGTATATAATTGTTTGAAAGTCAGAAGTAATGAATTTAATAAATTCTACATTAAATCTACAGTACAAATTCAGATGCCTTACTTTGTTCATCTCAGTAAATAAATAAAAACTCATTCAAATTATGAATGCATGAATAACCTAAAAGCATGATTGATGTTACTGCATCCCTATGAAAGAAGTTAAAGTTTAGAACAGAATATGATTATCTTTTTCCTTAAGATTTTCTAGTGATGTGTTGGTAAATCTTACCACAGAATAAATGCCATTTTATAGACTTGGAACAGAATTCCTCTGATCCACCTGGAAAAGAGGAACAGTTAGTCAGGTGGATCAGAGGAATTCTCAGATTCTACAGCCTTCCACATGACCCTGTACCTGCCTAATAAATACTGTTCAGAAGAGATGAGGGTGGAACTTGCCTGATAACTTCACTTGAGAATTTTGCAAACTGTTTTCTTTTTTTTTTTTGTCATATCTTCAGAACCACCTTTGCAAGAATACATAATATTAATGTACTGTTTTCTTTTAATTAAAGCATCTGTATCATTTAGCAATGATGTTGTTCCTACTCTAGACACAATTTGTCCAATAATGGCTTGAATGTTTTGGTACTTAAGTGAAATTTCTTTTCTGAAATGTATAAGAAAAGAATTTGTTGACATTACTTAAAAAACTCAGGTTGAGATGAAATTCTCTCTCTGATAATATCGGTAAATTATTTCTGCTTACTTGTGGTTAGTGGTAAATGAGTTCAGGGGGAAAGTATACTGCAGTTTGCATGCAGGTGATAGTCCAGGATTTCTTCTAAATGGATCAGGCACAGACATTGGAAGGAGCACCAATTCAGGACTAAATGGAAATCCACTATTTTAGACTTTGGTTTCATCAACATTTCTTTGTCTTTTGTGATTTTGAAGGTCATCTGTGACCTCACAGTCCTTCTTAATAAATTCCTCTAGAGACTATAGAGTGAAGAAATATGATTGCATTGTTGTATTTTTGTAACCATTAAGACAGCAGAACTTCAGTATGATTGATATTTTGATTAGAAGTCCATGTTCTTACGTTGTTGTTACCAGAAAATCTCACACATTCAGATTAATGGCTGAGAAACTCATAAGTTACTAAATATGAAAGCTGCTCAGGCAAACAAGGCTAGCCCTCCCTTTCCCAAATACAAAGTGCTCTTCATTCATTCATCTGTATTGAATGTTTTAAAACTGATTTTTCAGTGTTCAGAAAATGGAGTGGAATTGAAGCAGACCAATGATGATTTTCAAAAAATCACAGGAGGAAAAGACAAAATGTAAACAGGTTAAGTACATATATATAGGACTGCATAGGAATAGGATTATGAAGAGTGTGGTGGGCTCTCAAGCATCATTATAAATTACATTATAGGCTTGTAATGATAGAATTTACATTGCTCTGCTGTTATAATTTGCTTCTCAAGTTGTGATAGTACCCTGGAGTCCAGTGAAAGATGCCAAATGAGCTTCATTCTCTATTGCACAGGACAAAAAGAGACTCTTTCCTCATTTACATCATTATGAATTGATTAACAGTATTCGACATATTTATAAAAAATAATGTAAAAATGCTTTTAATTATTTCTGATTACTACAATGTGGTGGTATGTTAAGCATGAAACATTTTGTTAAAATTAATGACAATTAACTGTCACTCTATTGCAGAACCCTATGGGAACTGGAAACCCGCAGTCATTTTTCAAAGCTAATTAGAAATGAATATTCTTCTTGAATCTAACATTAAACTACTGACTTTTTTTTTTTTTTGTCATGCATTTAAAACAGAATTGAAAAACTAAAAAAACATTAGTCAGTTCTCTCATTATTACATGACTGTTCATGTATGAACATGAATGTAGCATTTAAGAATGCTGAATGTAGCGAACTGATTCTAACAATTTCAGTAAGCATGTTTTTCTTTCTTTAAAAAAGCTGTGCTCCTTCCCTGTTACATGGAAAGTTTAATGTCTTAATATCTGAAATTAGTCTGCATTCCTCCTGTTACTGGTTAATTTTGTGTGTCCTGTCCCTCACAACAATCTCCTATCAAATTGGTGGCATTTCCTTTTTTCTTCTTTTGCCTTTTTTTTTCTCCTTTGTGGTGCCACATATGAGAAAAGATCTTTTATATCAAGAAAACTGTACTCATTTTGTCTCAGATATTTCACAATCAGGCATGTGCTATTTTCTGAAGCTTTGAGTTAGCCTACAGGAAGTAGAATCTACTACTAACATTATTGTTTATCTGTCAGAGTTCCATCCTTTGTTCCTGTAAGAAAATGACCCATTCAAAACTGAACAGAATCCAGAAAGCTGAAATATTGAGTGAATTTTATCTCACATTTTCCTCAAATTGTTTTTTCTTCATATAAAATAATATACAGTAACATGTCTAAAAAACAAACAAAACAAAAAAAAACAATTAAAAAAATGAGAATACTTTCTACCCATTAAAAATAAAGAATAAATATATGTATTTATTCTGATATGCAGTACATACAATATTTTGTTTGACTACAGAAAATCTTGTCAATGCTGGTAATGGTACCTTTCAATCTTGTCAGATTTACCTCTAGTTACCTCTTATCCATGAAGCTATGGTTCCTTTATGGGCTTATATATATTTTGTACGTATGTGGACTGAACTGAGAGGTGTAAATAGATAAATATTTGTGAATTATTTGTGAATATTTGTGAATAAGTAAATACATGTGAATTGGTAAAATCAGGTTAGATTCTAACTGTGCATTAAACACTGAAAAATGCTATTTTGAAAGCATGGAACAATTCAGGTTTCTCGGTGAATGAAAAGATCAACAGTACTAACTTGCTCATAGTGATGACCAGTTGAATTTTGAATATCTGTAAGAATGGAGAAACCACAAAAGTCTCCAGGGAACTTCTTCCAACATTCGATCACTATATTTAAGTTTATGGCACTTGTGATTTTTTTTTTCTTTTATCTACTTGGAATTCATCATGATCCAATTTATCCCCATTGCTGCCTCCTAGCCCTCTTCTGTGCCACTGTGAGAAATATCTGACTCCATCAGGAAGCAGTACAGCTTCCCCTGTCTGGAAGTCCTGGATCTACTGGTTGGGTATTTGGTAGAACACTTCAGAAATCAAATTACCACCTGCTTTGCTGCTTTGATGCTCTGATGACTCACCTTTCACTTTTAACCACATCTATTTTCTGCAAAGATATAATCTAGCAACTTTCTTGATAAATACGTGGACAAATAATTGCATGTGAATGCACATATTTATGAGTGGTTTTGTACATATTTACAAAGTTATAGGACTGAGAATATTCTTCCTTTTGGGATACTGTTTCACAGCATCTGGATCCATGCTTCATCAAGTAGAATTTTTCTCATATTCCAAAAGAATTTGTGAAACTCTTCACATGAGAGTTAAGATTTTCTAACTTAAAATTCAGATGATTTATGTTTCTGTCTTCTCCCAAATATAAGAATCTAATTTAAATAACATGTTTGTTTGTACTTTTTGTCTAGGTGAATCAAGAAAATAACTTATGCTAAAGAGATGCTTGCAATGAGTTAGTCATACAGCATGACCACATTAAAAAGACAGACATTAACCTTCAAGAAAAAATTAATTTCCTGTACATTCATCAAAAGTCAAATAAACAGCTGTTTTTTTTTGTTGTTGTTGTTGTTGTTTTTCCTCTAAAAATTATGTTTTCTCAGAAGTACATAAGCAATCCAGACAAAGAAGGGTTTTTTTTTCTTTTTTATACTTTTTTTAAAATTTTTTTTATTGTTTTATCCTCAATTACTAACCTTTGTCTTCAATTTCCTTTGTTGGTTGAAAATTGTCTTATTAATCCATTATGTGAGAAGCATAATTCTTTCCTGGTTCCAGAACAAATTATTCACAAAGAGAATAAATTAAAATGCTTCTGAGGGCAAAGATCTGCTTTATAAACAGCTCAGATATCTAATATATTACACCTAATTAATAAGGCTATCTATAGCACTGTAAGTTATGTTGTTAGACCTTCTTGTTTTCTTAGAGGTGCGCAGTGCCACACCTTTGTTAACATCCTTCAACACATTGATTGTGTTTGCATTGTTAGAATATCTAAGGGAGGAAATAGACTCTTCCGTAGTCTAATATCTTCTTCTCATTTCACACATAAATTAAGAAAAACATCAAAGTGAAGTGGTGAGGAGGCAATCATTTGATAAAAGCCTAATTTCCAGTGATGCCTTTTACTACAAATGTAGCAGGAGCAATTACCACACTCCTTTTTAATTCTCTTCTCTTTGACAGCTGCTGAGAATCTGTGTTTAGTTCAAACCTTTGTTAGAGGCTTGAGGCTCTAAGGCTGTAAAATGTCAAAGGGGAATGGATAAAGTGCAGTGATGACTTATGATTAGTGCTTCTATTACAAGCTGAAATTATATATGTTTTTGAGTAAGGAAGTAAGATTATTTTAACAAAATATATTTCCCTGACAATGTCAGGAATTTCCTATTTTTGCTTTAAATATTTTAAGTTCTGTTTTTCAAAGTGTTCCAAGAGTGCTGGTCACATCCACCACTTAAAATGACATTGGTTTTATCTTTCCTACCTGCCATCTCCACATCACAGGGTTTTTCTCTCAAAAATCTATCCAGAGTAGCCTGTAAATAGTCACAAATGTGTTTCCTATGAGGAAAAACTAAGGGAAATTACACAATTCAGACGAACTATTGAGTCTCAATTATGTTAAATAGTAGAAATATTATAACATAACACAAAGAAATACTATAATCTAATTTCATCTTGATAAAAACAAATTATTTCATACTTTTCACAATATAAATAAATAAACATCACTCGATATAATACAATCAAAATGTTTTGACATTCAAAGGATATTTAATTTAATGTTAATAATATATTAAGATTAGATTTTAATCTCAATTATAGATTAAAATTAGATTTTGTTGTATAGATGTAGAAAATTTTCAAGTGGTTGAAATATTTAATTCAATCATGTCCTATTTGACTGAAAAGAAATCAATGATAAAGAAGAAAAAATCATTTTAGTATATCAGCATTTCCTGAACAAAAGGAAGAAACAATGATCTGTCAGAACATTTTCAAAAATCTTTGATAAAACTCAGCTATTGGGAGCAAGGCAAGACTGTTTCTCTGCCATAATCTAAAAAAATTATGGCACAAAGCTGTCAACTATTTTTTTTATGCTCATTTATCGTGTTATTTATTTATTTTTTAACTTGGCAAATTACAAAGGAAATGGGAATTTCTTGATATAACAATCACTAAGAATTTAGTTGTGTCTCTATTTTCATATGAAAAACATGTTACTGTGTTCCGAGTGAAAAGTTCCATACTTTGACTCTCCTTAAGGCATGCATAGATGAAAAAGACCCCAAGAATGAGTGCACAGTATGTAAAGTATTTGAGCAAGGATCCTGGCTTTTACGTGATTACAATGAATATTTTATGGTCCTTCTTAGAAGATCTGAAAACAATCCAGATGTTACATCATGGAGAAGACTGCAGTAGTCTGTTGTTCCATTGTATATCTTAGAATGGGTGACATTTTATGGAACATTAGTTGTAGGCAGAATTCAGAGTCCTATGAATTTTTCTCTCTATATATATATTACTTTTCAGTGTGCTTTATCATGTTTTGTTTAAGCAAATGCTTTCTATTGATATTATTTCATATTTGCCAAATGAGTACATTCAAAAAAAAAAAACAAAAAAAAACCAAAACTCGTATTGCAGAGCAACTGAAGAGTATGTGTAGCCTGTCCCAAAAACATATGCCTCCCATCTTTCCCAATGATCATCTCTGCAAACACAAACTAACCAATTGTGTGCCTACAGAATACCTTATATTCCCCCCAAATAAATAATAAGTTGTAAGTCACCTTCTTTAAAATCACTACAATATTAACTCCAGCAATGAGGTAAAGAACAAGTTGGCACAGAAATGAATGAACGGCAAAAGTGAGAGTAGGGAAAATGTAGGTAATGATTCTTAATGTTGTAGGTACTCAGCAAATAGGGGATGCTGAGAAGGCAGAAGTGCTGAATGCCTTCTTTGCTTTCATCTTTACTGCTAGGACTGCCTCTAGGAAATCCCAGATTCTGCAGGTAAGAAAGAGAGTCTGGAGGAAGGATGACTCCCCCTTAATCAAGGAGGAGACGGTCAGATCGTTTAGGTAAAATCAATGCCCAAAAATCAGTGGTCCCCAAAGTGTTTCACTCACAAAGGCTGAGGGAACTGAAAGAAGTGATTGTCAAACCTTTCTCTATCATCTTTGAAAGGTCTTGGTGAACATGTGATGTGCCTGAAGACTGGAGGATTACCAATGTCACCCCCATCTTCAAAAAGAGCAAGGAGGACCCAGGCAACTACAGGCCAATCAGCCTAGATAGGTGATGGAACAATATGTTCTGGGCATCATCTCAAAGCAATTGAGAACATGCTGACTGGAAGAGCTCAGAGGGTTGTGATTAGTGGCTCAGTCTAGCTGGTGGCCTGTAACTAATGGTGTATCCCAGGGGTTGGTACTGTGTCCGGTCTTGTTCCATATCTTCTTCAACAATCTGAATGACAGAATCCACCCTCAGCAAGTTTGTTGATTATTCAAAGCTGAGAGGAGTGGCTGGCACAGTAGGTGCCAACAAGACCTGGACTAGAGAGTTGGGCAGAGAAGAACCTGAGAGCAAGTGTAGGGTTCTACAACTGGGGAGGAATAACTGCATGCATCAGTACAGGTCAGGAGATGACCTGCTGGAAATGAAGTCTGAGAAGGACATAATGGTCCTGATGGACAACAGCAGTGTGTCCTTGTGGCCAATGATATGTGCATTAAGAAGAGCGTGGTCAGCAAGTTGAGTGAAGTGATCTTTCTTTCTTCTGCTCTGGTGAGACCACATCTGGAATACTGTGTCCAGTTCTGAGCTCCTTGGTATAAAAAAGATGAGGATCTTCTAGAGAGAGTCCAGTGGGAGGCCACAAAGATGATTAGATGCATGGAGCATCTCACACATGAGGAAAGGCAGGGAGAACAAAGACTCCTCAGTTTGAAGAAGAGAAGGCTTAGAGGGCACCTTATCACTGTTTATAAATATCTAAAGTTCAGGAGTCAAGTCAAAGAATCATAGAATCATAGAATCACCAAGATTGGAAAAGACCTCCAAGATCAACCAAGTCCAACTATCCACCTACTATCAATATA
>VXAB01010906.1:0-16101 GCA_013399175.1 Odontophorus gujanensis | reverse complement strand
AAAAAAAACCAAAACTCGTATTGCAGAGCAACTGAAGAGTATGTGTAGCCTGTCCCAAAAACATATGCCTCCCATCTTTCCCAATGATCATCTCTGCAAACACAAACTAACCAATTGTGTGCCTACAGAATACCTTATATTCCCCCCAAATAAATAATAAGTTGTAAGTCACCTTCTTTAAAATCACTACAATATTAACTCCAGCAATGAGGTAAAGAACAAGTTGGCACAGAAATGAATGAACGGCAAAAGTGAGAGTAGGGAAAATGTAGGTAATGATTCTTAATGTTGTAGGTACTCAGCAAATAGGGGATGCTGAGAAGGCAGAAGTGCTGAATGCCTTCTTTGCTTTCATCTTTACTGCTAGGACTGCCTCTAGGAAATCCCAGATTCTGCAGGTAAGAAAGAGAGTCTGGAGGAAGGATGACTCCCCCTTAATCAAGGAGGAGACGGTCAGATCGTTTAGGTAAAATCAATGCCCAAAAATCAGTGGTCCCCAAAGTGTTTCACTCACAAAGGCTGAGGGAACTGAAAGAAGTGATTGTCAAACCTTTCTCTATCATCTTTGAAAGGTCTTGGTGAACATGTGATGTGCCTGAAGACTGGAGGATTACCAATGTCACCCCCATCTTCAAAAAGAGCAAGGAGGACCCAGGCAACTACAGGCCAATCAGCCTAGATAGGTGATGGAACAATATGTTCTGGGCATCATCTCAAAGCAATTGAGAACATGCTGACTGGAAGAGCTCAGAGGGTTGTGATTAGTGGCTCAGTCTAGCTGGTGGCCTGTAACTAATGGTGTATCCCAGGGGTTGGTACTGTGTCCGGTCTTGTTCCATATCTTCTTCAACAATCTGAATGACAGAATCCACCCTCAGCAAGTTTGTTGATTATTCAAAGCTGAGAGGAGTGGCTGGCACAGTAGGTGCCAACAAGACCTGGACTAGAGAGTTGGGCAGAGAAGAACCTGAGAGCAAGTGTAGGGTTCTACAACTGGGGAGGAATAACTGCATGCATCAGTACAGGTCAGGAGATGACCTGCTGGAAATGAAGTCTGAGAAGGACATAATGGTCCTGATGGACAACAGCAGTGTGTCCTTGTGGCCAATGATATGTGCATTAAGAAGAGCGTGGTCAGCAAGTTGAGTGAAGTGATCTTTCTTTCTTCTGCTCTGGTGAGACCACATCTGGAATACTGTGTCCAGTTCTGAGCTCCTTGGTATAAAAAAGATGAGGATCTTCTAGAGAGAGTCCAGTGGGAGGCCACAAAGATGATTAGATGCATGGAGCATCTCACACATGAGGAAAGGCAGGGAGAACAAAGACTCCTCAGTTTGAAGAAGAGAAGGCTTAGAGGGCACCTTATCACTGTTTATAAATATCTAAAGTTCAGGAGTCAAGTCAAAGAATCATAGAATCATAGAATCACCAAGATTGGATAAGACCTCCAAGATCAACCAAGTCCAACTATCCACCTACTATCAATATAACCCCACTAAACCATGTCTTTTGGTATCACATCTAAGTGTTTCAACTCAATTACATCCCTGGGCAGCTCATTCCAGTGCTAGAACACTTTTTCAGAGAATAAATTTCTCCTAATATACAACCTGAACCTCCCTTGGCACAACTTGAGGCCATTACTTATAGTCCTATCACTAGTTATGGAAGTTAGTGGGACCAGACTCTCTTCAAGGTTTAGACTAGATAATCTCCTCAGGTCTCTTCCAACTCCTAGATTCTGTGTGAAATATTATATACATATATATTGGAAATGATCATAATACTATCTCAGAACTGTTAATTTTACTGAAATTAGCAAACTAAGTGTGAACATTCAGAGCTACTGTTTGAAGGCTAGCAAGATATACAGACAGAGGAGGTAACAGTTTAAATAACTAGAAAAACAAGACTCTTCTGATGTAGCTTTGTTAACATTTAGAATTTTTTTTAATGTTTTTTTATGGTTGCATATGTCATATGCAATAGTACTGCTCATTTGCTCTCAAATTTGGACAGAGAAATGATATGATTTGCTCTACTCTCTCTTCTTAGCCCAAAGTCTCTGTGAACCAAAATTCAAATTAGTAATTAAGGAATTAAGAGGTGTTGCAAGAAATCTCAAAATATCTTTAATATCAAGCCAAAATATTAGTGTTAACAAGGTTTTAAAATCTGTATAACAGCAGCCAGACTAGAATAGATTGTCAAGAAAAACTAGGAATAGTCTGCACTAAATCATATGTTAATATTGTGAAAGAATAGAACTAAAATAAATTATTTATATAATTTAATATAGAAAATAGTTCAAAATAATTGAGAAAAATATTTAGATTTTGCAAGGACTTTATTTGTAGTTTGGAGAACAAGGTAAAATTTAATCCATAAAACACTGTACACAGCATAATAATGAAAGCCACTTCCATTTACCACATCACTTTTAACATCTCTTGATTTGATGCGAAAGCACATGTAGAAATATCTTACATCCTCATATCAGTGTGCATATCTTGTTTAAAGTAATCGTCTGTGTTAAATACTATGCCCTGAAGACAAGAAGTGCCAAGTTTCATCTGCAGACTCCAGCTAGGATCCTCACCTAAGTTAAGCAGAGAGTAGACAGAATTCATGGAAGCAGAGCATGGCCTCAGCTCACAGCTGGCCAAAACAATGTGAGCGTGTTCTTCTGTAACCCAACTGATCTGTCAATTTAGATCAGGAATGTTTGATAACAGAAGAGCAGGACTATCAATAAACCTCAAGCAAATTACAAAGACATCCTCCAGCTGCAAATTTATCTTCCTATCTAGAAGTAACAGCTGATAGTCTGGTGATACATTTGAGAGAGAAAACATACAGCAAGCAAAACCATCCTGATAGATAACATTGTCTATAGAAAGTCATAGAAATTAGAGTTTTTAAGTCTGCGAAAATATTTATCTCTTCAAAAAGGCTGTTGTATGGAGAATTCTAACTGTTCTAGCTAATACGCTTCAGCAATATTTACTGAACATGTTTTTTTTTTTTCCCCCCCCTAGCATCTGAAGGCTCTGTTAACTTTTAAACTGTGATTTAGACATTTAAGAAACTGTGCAATAGTAGTAGTCGATGGAGTTTTGACTCATATTTTGTTATTTTGCTCTTCTGAATATTTTACGAGTCACATATTGTTCAGATTTATTTTTCACGGTTAAGATTTTACTTTAGAACACACAATAAACAAACAAATACATAAACAACAAACAACTGATTAATATTTAAAAATAATATTTTGTAACTAACAAGGCTCTGAAAAGTGACATTCTTTTCAATATCCCAAACTTGAATAATAGTAGTTAACTGTATTTTGGTTTATCTTCATTAAACAGGGAATTCATGTGAGGCATACAATTTCAATAGTACTTGTATTTGTTAAACAACTTGAATGAGATGTTTCATTTCATTGAGATCTCAAAATAGCTGAGAACATACACTTATTTAACCTTGTTACTACACTGGGAATACATACTATTTATAAATGTATCACAGCTTGGAAATTTTAATAGCTTTAGCTTGTACACTACTTTCCAAAAGTTATATAAGTATTTATGTACAAACAGAGGTGCAGAGACAAATTTGTTAATATGCATATACCTCTTTGGAAACTTTGATCTTTATAAGAATACTAATTATTACTCACTCTGTATTGATGCCAAGATAGAGTGTTCCATTGTTTTACTAACTAGTTACATAAGTTTGATACTATGTTCATATACTTTGCATACGCAAGATCTTCATAAACTTAGCTTTCTGTTTTAGTTTTATTGACATAGCTTTTTTTTCTTTTTTCTTCATTACATTTAGGAACTTTGTTAAAATAATTCCCATCTATTTTCATAATAATGGGAGGCTACCTGATCTCAGTCTATCATTGAATTAGTTCAGATAGAAATCCAAATTAGTTCACATAGTGTAATACCTGTTATAAAATGATATTTGTGTGGAGGTCTTTTTTTTTTTTTTTTTCCTCTCTCTCTAAACTATTAAAGCCATTCAGTTTTCTATACTGTTTATACTGAAATCTTTTATGTGACTGCCATTTTTGCTTTCATTTGCTTATTTTGTATTAAAAGAAGTAGTTCTCCCTACATTTTCCATGTTGCTTTATACCTTTTATCCTTTTTTGTAAAATTGGTTCTTCACATTTTGAAAAATATGAGGAAGCAAGCAAGCATGAGTGGAAAGAGGCTTAATTTGAACAGTCTAACATAAAAATCTTGCTTCAAGAATGTCAAGAGGAGAATTTCTAGTGATTTTTATTGCCAGCAACATTTAACTTGGCATATTATTCTTTAAGGAATCTGATTCTCTTATATCTCTAAAGTTATCTCATACTCCAACTCATTCTGCTTCTTCCCCATCAACTTGAATTTTATGTTAAAATGGAGACACTGGAATGAGGACATTTTCATATTTCAAATTTTACATATAGTGTCATAATGCTCATAATGTTCAACATTACTAGTTATTCCTTCTAAAATTCCAGTATATATCATCCTTCTAAAATTCAAATATAAATCATTTTACCTCCCAGACTTCTTTCATCTCATTACTCCTTTTTATAAAAAATACATTAAATGTATATTATTCAGAAGAACAAAGACAGAGGCATTAAATAGTTTACCTAATTTTGTCATGGAACAAATTTGTCTGATGAACAGAAATTACCAGGTGAAATGTCCTGGATTTCAAATATCATTTCCACAGGCATCTGAGGATAAATCACTTTTTAAAATGTTATTCACTGCAGATTTATAAACTTCTGCGGTGTATACTGAAATTGATTATTTTCTATATGAATCAGTTCTTAGGCTGACAAATGAGATACAAACTGAGTCAGTTAGAATTTCACCTGTATTTTTCACTAATTCCACTCCCCAGATTTTAAGTACATCTCATAAATATTAATAACAGGGTAACATAAAAGGTATTACTGATAGAAAGTCATAAAGTTAAATTATTTTAATTATCCTTCTTCAGAAATATTTTAGGAAGAGAACACTACTGGGTGAGATTTTTATTCTCTTTAAAAATATAATTAATGTTTAAATTGCCTTTTCATTAAAACATCACAATTTCAATTAGGAACTCGATGTCCATACTAAGAACAATTAACATAAAAAACATTATATTTGAATACTTACGTTAATATAAAATTCAAACCATGCCAAGAAAGAAATGCAATGCACAACACGTTTTTAGTATTTCCTGCAGTTGTAAATATCCTCCCATTGAAAAGCCACAGTGAAAAGTCAGATATCTTAACAGTGTCATGATCTTTAATTACCATGAAGCTTTTACCAGGGAAAGGCTGCAGGAAGGTCTGTAGAATATTACCTGCAGCAGGCAGTTCAGCAGTGTACTTAGTGAACATGAACTTCAACTTCATCGTACAGTTGCTCTTTGACCTCACACAATGTCACAGGGAGGTGGTTAGTTGTTTTAACCCCATTCATGATCACTTTAGCTTTCTGAGTCTTCTTTCTGTTGAGCTATCTCCTTCTTGACTTTCTCTTCAAAGGAGGAGGAGTTTAAGTGCAAAGGTTCACATTTTTTTTCTCACTTGGAATGCAGCAGAACTCTCAAATGTGGGGTTAACCATGGAAAGACCTCCAGGTCCAGGTTAAATATAGTGGAAAACTCCTTATTGTGATTAGAAGAGCTGACAAGTAAGGGAACACTCTACATGAAAATGAAGGTTAGATAGTCAAGAAGACATAAGAAAGTTGGAAAATATTGCATACAGAAATTTACAGATTATAATATATTTGCACTCTAACCTCAGCAAATCTTCATTCATGTTTCCTGGGAAGTTTTAATGAAGATAAATATTAGAGAAACTTAGTATTTTCACCGTAGAAATGTAACTGCAAGAAGAGACATTTGCAGATAAAAATAAATTCATAATTCATATATATATAGAATGTATATTTAGAGATTAATTCTGAGTTAAAATTATGAGATAATGAGTGAGATATTCAAATAAGTTACATAAGTCCTACTGATTTCATATAAGTTAAAATTTTCACCTCCTATTCTCTTTTTGAATTTTATAATTCAATATATGGTCATCATGGCAGATAGCTCTTCCACAAAACTCCAGAGAAACACTAAGTACGTACTTCTCCTTTGAAAGACTCTTAAGTGTTAGGAAATGTTGACTGACATATAAAAAAAAAAAGCAGATTTATAAAATTATGTGAGTATATTCCATATTAAATTATTTTCCCTTCTGTAATGACAGCGGTTGGCCACTATGAGACATCCTTTATGTTCTGTTTAAGAGTTCACAGCATGGAACAGGTAAACATACAAATTGAACGAATTACAGTAATTTAACCAAGTCACAGGGAACTCACAGATTCCCTAACCAAAAATAAAAGATTCCTTAAGCATTTAAAATCATACAATCCTTAGAGTTGGGAGGGACATCTGAAGTCTATCCAGTCCAACTGCCCTGCAATGAACAGGGACACCACAGCTAGATGGGTTACTCAGGGCCCTATGCATCTTTGCCATGAATGCCTCCAGTGACGGGACATCAACCACATCACTAGGCAACCTGTTCCAGAGCCCTGCCACCCTCACTGTAGATGACTTTTTCCTTATATCTAATCTAAATCTACCCTCTTTGAGCTTGAAGCCATTACCACTTGTTCTGTCACCACAGGCCCTGCAAAGAGTCTGTCCCTTTCTTTCCTGTATCTCCCCTTTATGAGCTGAAAGGCCACTGTTAGGTCACCTCACAGCCTTCTCTTTTCCAGGCTGAACAGCCCCAGCTCTCTCAACCTGTCCTCATAAGAGAGATGTTCCATTTCATGGATCATTTGTGTGCCCTTTCTCTGGATGGACTCCAACAATTCTATATCACTTCTGTAGTGAGAACTCAACGTTTGGATGCAGTACTCCACATGAGGCCTTAACAGCAGAGAGTCAATGGGCTATGCTTCTTTTGAGGACTTGTCCATGGAGAAATAGTATCTTAATGGTGAAAGGATGTCTTTTTTTTCAACTTAATATTTACTTATGTTTCCTTTAATGACAACAATATGGTTTTTGTTTGTCTTTTGCTACAAATAAAAGCAACATGCATTGAAATGCTCAGACATTTTGAACTCATATAGAAACTTCTGCTTCTGACAAAAAGGATTGTCCTTCTGCTTCTTCTGAATTTGAAGTTCTTAGGTGGTTCTGGAGCTTTCTGTGGGCTAAAAAATGTCAACTTTGTCTCAGTCATGTGACTAATGTGATTGTTCTACTTTACAATATAATTTTTTAGCTGAGTTATGCTGGAAGGCTTTAAGGGTTCTAAATCCAGTCATTTTGAAGCAAGACATGTAATCTTTGTTTCCCCAGACTAGATATTAATAGAAGCCTCAGGCGAACTGTTCTCTGCTGCTGAAGCATCCTGTTTCAGAGGTTGCACTGACATCACTCAGCTGGGAAGTCAGATTTTCCCATCTGCCTTTTGTATATTAAGTCTCAGGTATCCTTGACCAGAGGCTTTATATTTCCAGCATTCTCATCACTTAGTTCTAAAGTATATTCCTTTATATAAACGCTCCAGCAAGTGAGCTAGGAAATATTTTCCTTTTCCATATTGTGATTTCACTTGAAAATGGTTATAATCTTTGCTATAAATGCTTCTTTATACTAAATTTGTTTTGAAGGTTTTGTACATGAATCTGACCACATTCACCTAAATCCTGTAGATCAATTTGTTAATTTTGCTCATTACATTAGTCCTGTTTAATCCTTAACCATACTAATTGTAGTTCCATAGCCAATTTTGTTTCGCATATTTGTGAATGGGTTTTGTATTAATATAGGCTGAGTATGTCTTATGGATACTCAGTGCATCCAGGTGCACACATAGAATTTAAAGAAAAAAACAAACATTTGCAAATCATAATAGGGGCCTTAATCTGAGATGATTCTTAGGTATCTGAAGAGACTTATGACTAAAGCTTGAGGCATTATGAGTATAGTACTTCTTGGGATGAAATTACTAGATAATTCCTTACTGCCTCAACTCAATTGGGATTTATGTCATCTGAATGCAACCATATTTTTATTTTCTGAAATATTCTAGGGTGTATAATTACTAGTAAGGAACAATCAGACCCTGTCTTTCTCTGTTTCTTGTAATTCTGAATCACGACTATAAGTTTAGATTACATCAACATTACTACTGGTTCTGTCTATTTATTAAAACCTAGAATTTTACTCTGTTTAGAATGTTATCCTTCCCTACCAGTCCCATTATTAACTTTTTAATCTTCTAACCAAATAACTTACTTGAAAATAATATGATATTAGTATATGTATTGGAATATGAATATGTATTAGAATTTTCCCTTTTGCCTATGTTTTTATATAACTTATTTTATTCCACTGTCTTGCTTCTAAGATACATAATGTATGAGCTTCTTTAGAAACATATTCATTATTTCCTCCTGTGAATGCAAACTTCTGCTTTATGTTCTATTTTCCATTAACAGTGCATAGAAAAGGCTATTTGTTATAAAGCTATTTATAGTATCTGTACTGCTTAAAACTGATGGTCATGTTGATTGAACATTTTAATAATATTCATAATTAAAATTTAGGTAATATATGACTACTGCCATAATGAGAGAAACATTCGAATCCTTCAGTGTTAAAAGCTATATATTTTTTTTCCTTCAAATTAACGCTAGACATACTAAGCAAGGTTATATTCAGAAAATTGAAGAATATTTCATGTTGAAATATTTTATTATTGAAAGCTAACAGCTTTTTTTGTTTGTTTCTTTGTTTTTAATGAGTAATGGATATGATGGAATTTTTGATTTGTATTGTACCTAGCATTTAACACAATAAACCTCAATCTTGATTGGGACATAGATTGTGATAGCAGTATAAATATTTAACTTGTTAATTAAGTGTAAAAGTAGGAAGTCAAATAAACTCATGTATAAGGATTCTGTTATACTGGGTAAAACAGGATCAAGCTAAAAAGATACCAGAGAGATGTAAAATTGAAACATAAGAAATAACAATAAAAAAAGAAATAACTATTTGCGGTCAATGTTTTACTTTCACATATTTAAATGTAAGCAATGTCCCTCCAATACAGTGAAGTACTGAGCAGCTACAGCTATTTAATGTAGCAAGCAGCTCATTAAAAAGTCCTAGATCTCTAGTATCTCATAGTAGTAGAGAATGCTGGCAAAATGTGACATCAGAAAGGACTCTTGACAGACTGAGTAAAAGAAAAGGGAACAGGAATTGAAAGGCAGGCTATTAAAGGAATATGTAGTCAGTTCATTTTAACAGGAAAAAAGGTACATTTTATAAATAAATATAAATGTATAATAGCAAAAGAAATTTTAGAGAAAAGTAATAAATAATACAAAATAAGTTAATGGTTAATAACTTTTAATGGACTTTTACAATTATTTTTGTCTTCACTTTGGGGTTTGTTGGGAGGTAGTGATGAATGGGAATATAATGGCTACTCTTGAACAAGCAACATCTGAGGCTGTATACAGCTATGTCAGCTGTTATGTTTTTCTTCCCTTCACCCTTTTCCTCTCCCCTCTCCCATAAAAGGCTTCAATAAATTTTATGCAGTTATTCAGCTTAACCTGATGTCTATTGTAGTTTTAGGAGATTCAACTGCAAGTTCTCTGCAAGGATGCATTGCTTGTACCAAGTAATCCTACAAGTAAATTGGGTGTTTGAGGATACCTGAGATGTCCTAGACTCTGGCCAAGTGACTTTTACATGCCATTTTAGAGGGTAGGGTCACACAATTAGTTTGTCTTGTCTGCTAGACTTTTACAGAAGTTTCAAATACCTCAGAATATCTCAAATGATATAATGGTTGCTTCTGTGTAGGAAGTACATTAAGCCATAAATTATCTCCGACTATAACAGGTGCTTACAATAGAGTGAACTATTCATATATTCATAAATATTTCATATATTCATAGAGAACTATATTGATAGATCTTGAACAGGTATCTAAAGTAGTCCATGTGGGCCATCTCCAGCAAGACCATATGACAAGCTTCAATGTAAGTATCTATACTGAAAAGTTACATACAATGATTCTAAGTCTATTTTGAGGAAAACTTAGTTTGTTCACTTCAAATTCAGTGTAAAGAAAACTGGTTGTAGGACATCACTCAAAAGGGAACAACACCATAATATGTGAAAGTGGCAAAAAGCATTTATTTTGTCTGTTTTGACTTACACTTAAAGCCACCCTCTCTATCACAATTCTTGAATCAAAGAGTTACTTTTATTCGGTATTAAGAAAAAATACACTCTCATGTTTTTAACATATTCTGGAAATATAATAAAAGAGATAGCTATTTAGAATAGCATGAAACTCTTTCATAAAATGTAAATTATAAATCTCCATCTAGTAGACTAATCACTATGCATTAAGCATCTTTTCTGATAAGCAAGAAAATTGCAGAGTGAGATACAGATAGATACGATTAACAGAATGCAGAAAAGTATCTGGGGGGAGGGGGTTGGGGAAAGTATTTCTAAAGAGGCTCTAATCATAGGGCTTTAAAAGAAATCCTTTTTACATCATATTAATTGCACTTTGAAACACATTTTCCTGTTCATCAAAATAATTCTGTTTATTATATGTATGGTCTGTTATTATCTTTAATAATAGGATGTGAAAACTATCAGAAAAGTGCTGGAGTATTTTATTATGCTTCTGAATATAAACAGTTTATAAAACACATTTTGGGGGGTGAATTTTTAATAAATAAAAATATTTGCAAAATTGTTTTTGACTATAGCTATTGAAATTAGCTTAGAGATTGATTCTGAAAATTTGTTCATGTAGATGAAAGACTTTTTTTGTCTCATTCTTTTTGAATACACATTTTCCTTTGTCAGTGCTCATGCTGTTTCAGTTCTTTCTCAGCTAGTTTAACGTAGGTTATCACATATTTAGAGCATTGTTTAATTATTTCGCTGTTAATATAGATTGCACTGAGAGAAATGATTGAGAACTATTTGTGACTTAATGAGCATGAACCTTTTTCATACATCAATTTTAGAAAGCAGGAGTGGCCCAGCAATACTTACAGTGATGTGTCCAAACCTTCCAGAAGCTCATGAAATGAATTTTTATGGCTATTTCTGCAAGTATGATTCATTTTTTTTCTTTAAGCTGTTACAAGACTTCATGATATGATTCTCATTGAGACTTCCGTCATCAACATTTACCTGCGTTTAAGTAAGTATGACCCCTGAGAAAAATGTAGTATTGCATTCTAAAAATATATGATGTCAAGGGACTTTTGGAAAAGCAGTAACTCAGACTCAAATGCAAACTAACATATTTTCTTAAACAATAGAGTAATATGATAATATACAAAGCAACAAACATGTATGATTTTTTATTCTCATTAACCTCCAAAACTTAGAGAGTTGTCGGAACATAAGGAAATGCTTGCAAAATTTTTATCATGTAATCAATTAACAAAATCCCTTGTCCCCACCAACATTTTCAAAAACAGGGCTTCTCAAAGTGAAAAATCACTAATAACATTTTGACTGACTTTTGTGCAAGGGTTGTTCTCCCATAAGAAATATGTTTTCCTCCTCCCGCATGTTTCCTTTTTCCTACAAGACAGTCATGTGGAGAATCCTAGAGATATTGTTTAAAGGCCTAAATTCGACAGGGAGACCACTTAGCAAATAAGGAATTAGCTGAATGGTCACACTCAAATTGTTGCAGTGAGTGGCTTGATGACTACATGGAAATCAGTGATGAGTGAAGTTGCTTGGATTTCTGTACTGGGACCAACAATGTTTGCTGGTGATATGGACAGTGGGGTTAAGTGCACTCTCAGCAAGTTTGTTGAAGAAACAAAGCTGTGTCATGTGGTCAACACACTGGAGGGAAGGGATGCCATACAGGGGAACCTTGACAGGTTGGAGAGTTGGGAGAGTTGGGAGAACCTCGTGAAATTCAGTAAAACCAAGTGCAAGATCATGTACTTGGATCAGGGCTACCCCAGGTACAATCTGGGTGGTAAATGGAATAAGAGCAGCTCTGATGATGGGAGGCTACTGGTTAGTTAGAAGCTCAGCATGAGCTGGCAATGTGTGCTTGTAGACCAGAAAGCCAACTGTATGTCAGCATGGTGAGTAGGATGAGGGAGGTGACTGTCTTCAGGTAATGCATTCAGCTCTGGATCTCCTGACATAATAAAGACATGGAGCTGTTGGAGTGTGTCCAGAGGAGGGTTGCAAGAGTGAGAAGGTTGGATCACCTCTTCTACAAAGACAGGCTGAGAGAGAAAAACTTATAGAGTCTGGAAAAGAGAAGGCCCTGGAGAGACCTCATTGTGGCTTTCCAGTATGTAAAAGAAGCTTAAAACCAGGCAGGAGAGCACAATCTGATAGTGATAAGACAAAGGGAAATGGTTTAAATGAGAAAGAGGGAAGATGTTTAGATGTTAGGAGAAAATTTTTTACTCAGAGGCTGGTGTGGAACTGAAACAGGCTGCTCAGAGAAGTTGTGGATGCCCCATCCCTGGAGGTGTTCAAAGTCTGGTTGGATGGGGCCGTAGGTGAACTGATCTAGTGGGGTGATGATCCTATCCAAAGAATAGGGGTTGCAACTTGATGATCTGTGAAGTCACTGACAATCCAAGCCATTTTATGATTCTACTATTTGATATATGTGAACTGTTTCAACTTTAATTAACAGCGATTACTGTAGGTTAAAAATATAGTCAGGCACATTTATGTTATAAGTATTCCAAGAATTACCAGAAATAGTCTTACTGATCCACTACAAAAAACTATAACTTGCATGGTGCTAAGAATTAGGACCATTAAGTGGGTAACATCTAGTTATTAGCTTAGTGTTATTTATATCATATATGCGCCTATATATTAGAGTCAAATTCTAATTTCTAATCTGAATTAAATAGTTAGGAAATTCACAGATGTGTTTTTCAATTCCTGAATTTCTATCCTTTCTGAAACACTTTTTTTTTTTTTTTTTTAACTGTATTGTAGCAATGAACTGAATTTGCCATTTGGAAATATCACAGTAATGTAGCATTATATTCAGTAGGTTTCCATTTATAGTGGAAGATTTAAAGAAAAGCTGCAAGGAAAAAATAATTGATGCCCTCTGTAGATCTGTGTGTAACCAATTTCTTGTCTGATTATGTGTTACAGATTAATTTATGTCTTATTTCTATGGTAAAAAAAAGAAGTAGAATTACTTATTTAAAAAAAAAAAAACAATACACCTTTATTTACTCTGGAGTTCATTTCTCCATAGAGAGTAGTTTTCTTTGTTTTGTTTCGTTTTGCTTTTCGAACAGAAGAATCTTCTCAGGAAAAATAAATCTAAATATGGGGGACAAACCCTCACTATACTTTTTAGTACTGCACTTCTCATCCTTCCTTCCCTCTGCAGCTAAATGTATTTGGTTTCTGTTTTAATTATATTTTTCTGCAGCTAGCAGCTTGGCCCAAAATACTTAAATTTACTAATTTCCAAATTTATCCCTTTATTCAGGGTTAGTATTTTTATTGTGGAAGATGCCACAAAGAAAGTAATTTTTATCATCTTATATATCAGAAAGATATGAAAAGTTTTAATCATTTATTATTCTTCCACCTTATTTTAAAATGAAGCCTAAAGATTATGTTCATAGTCTGAACTGTATAGAAAGTTTCAGTATCTTGAGTATCTAAATCATATCTTCAGTGTCATAAACTTCTCTGCCTTTCAAATTACATATACTACATACACAATAAGATACAGTGGCACATAATCCCTTAGAATCAATTGCCTAAAGAGATTGTAATTAGATATAAACTGGAATAGATGTGTAACAAACCATATTCTGAATATCTTTAGGTCTACTGACATTGTGGGTTGATATACTGACAAAAATATATGTAGGGTGTTTTCCCCCTTCCCCTCTCCTCAGTTTTTAAATACTTTTGCTAGTTTCTAACTTCAACTGAATGCATAAAGAGGGAGAAATATTCTTCCATGGTTGTTTCTATTATTACAGAGAACAAGGTTAGATTTCAGGACGTACTGTTTTGTGAGTCAGATGTTATAGGATTTGACTAGGCAGAAGAATACTTAACATACTTTAATAGTATCAAGGTTGAACACAAAATGCCTAAACTACTGCTAATTTCCTTTTGAAGAATATGACAATGATATCTCACAAATTCAAAATGCAAGCTTTTGAATCATGAGTAGAATATTAAAAATACAAATGTGTTAAACTTTCTCAAGGGAAAAATACTTCATTATAATGCATTCTTTCTCAGTGATCTGATTTCTGGCCTTGTGATTTCAAAGTGTAGGTAGAATTAAAATTTTGTTTTAACCAGTCCTTGGAGAGCTACTCTAGATGGTATGAGCAGTTTACTAAGAATTTTCTGGAAACACATTTCTGAAAACGGATTGGATAATGACATTAAGCAAGGCAAATCAGAATACTAAACACCTAGATGACAGGAAAATGTGGAAGTACTAGCTAAACCATGAGCCATATAT
The DNA here is from genome assembly GCA_013399175.1 of Odontophorus gujanensis. Classification (NCBI taxonomy): domain Eukaryota; kingdom Metazoa; phylum Chordata; class Aves; order Galliformes; family Odontophoridae; genus Odontophorus; species Odontophorus gujanensis. The sequence continues at coordinate 1,502 of VXAB01010906.1, read as the reverse complement.
AACTGGACACCTGTAAAAATCATATCCATTGCTTGAGTCAGTGATTTCACACTATTTAGTCTTTCTCTATACTTGTTATTTTCTACTTGCATCGCTGTTTGGATAATCAAATTCATTTTTCATAATGCGGGAACACTTTCATGAACATTTGGTTTATCTATACCAGAGAAAACCATACTTTAGTACTGAAATTCAGGACTGGAATATGTTTTGTACTAATACCATTATGGAAGCTAGAGCCACAAGACATATAATATCTCCATGAATTAAGAATTCATCTGAGCTCCAATCTTTCATATTTTTACTATTTATATACTGCGGACATTTATTTGTGACAAAAGTTTATTAGAATGACAATATGCTCTATTACCCACTTCTCTGTGATAAGTGAAGACTGAAACCATCTGCACTGCAGCAGTTTGTTCATTTGTTTTTGCATACCACAGGTCTGTAATAAGAAGCTTAGGTTCTGAAAGTAACTCCTAGAATTATAATGTTACAAGTATGTATCAGCTGTAAGATAAGATAAGCAGATTCACACACACTGGGTAATAAACTGCCCAAATGCCGGAGCTCAAAGGGTCATAGTGAATGGAATCATATCTTGCCAGCAACCAATCAATAGCAGTGATTCCCAGGGATCAGTTCTAAGGGTAGTCCTATTCAATATTTGTATCAATTACGCGGATGCAGGAGGTAAACACGTCCTTAGCAAGTTCGCTGATGACACTGAACTGACAGGTGCTGTTGACTCTCTGGAGGGATGAGAGGCCTTGTAGTAGGGTCTAGATAGACTGGAGCACCAGGCCAGAAATTCAATAAAAGTAAATGATGGGATGCTGCACCAGGAATAGAGTAATGCTGTACACAGGTACAGACTGGGAGACAAGTGGCTGGAGAGCAGCTCAGCAGAAAGAAGGTGAACTAGATGACCTTTAAATGTCCTTTTCAGCTCAAATAATTCTATGACTCTATGATAAAGACAGTGTAACCTTTTGTATTTAGCTCTGCTTTCACCTTGGATGTTGTTTTCATTTGTGGACTTCACAATGTAAAAAGGATATTAATGTATCTGAATGCAAATGGCGAAAAAGTATTGTGAAGGAAGGCTGAAGACACTTGGTTTGTATAGTTTGGAGAAAAGAAGGCTAACAAGCAATTTCATTTCTCTCTAAATCTTGCTGTGTGGAAATTGAGAGGAAAGTACATCTCCCTGGTAAGCAACGGTAGGATGTGCAGAAATGGCATGAGGGTATGCCAGGATTGATTCAGACTGGATATAAAGAAAAAATTCTTTACCACAGAAATGATCAAATGTTTGAATAGTCTTCGTAGAGAGGCAGTTGATGATTCACGCCGGTCAGTGTTCAGGAGGCATTTGGATAAATTCTGAATTAGTATGCCATAACTTTTTGTTAGCTTCGAAGTGATAAGACATCTGGACTTAATGATCTTCATGAGTGCCTTCCAACAGATCTGGTCTTCTCTTCTCTTCTCTTCTC
>VXAB01010905.1:8414-36384 GCA_013399175.1 Odontophorus gujanensis | reverse complement strand
ACTTCTCCACAGTGCAGTGATGGAGCACTGGAGCTGCACACGGAGGTGGTGGGGTCTCCTTCTCTTTAGACCTTCAAGACCTGCCTGGATGCCTACCTGTGCAGTCTGGGCTGGGAGCTGCTTTGGCAGGGTGTTGGACTCGATGATCTCTAAAGGTCCCTTCAAACCCCCACAATTCTGTGATTCTGTGAAAAGTGCTCTTTACCTCCTTTTTCTTTTGTTTCCAAACAGCACAACTCTTTACCCCTTTGTCCTAAAGCCCCAATCTTAGTAAGTGTAGCAATTTTAAAACTAAACCTCTACAGAAGGTCTGTTCTCCGAGTTGTCATCTACCAATTGTGCTGAAAGTGTGGGGGAATTTTTTTTTGTTGGTTTATGTATTTATTTATTTATTTATTTTTAAAACAGAATCTTGTACCGGCTCGGTTCTTACTGGGATTTCCTTTAGCATATGTAAGCTGATATCTTGGTAGCTCTCAGTTTACTGTTGCAGATAAATAGGTTCAGTATCCTTACTGTTCTGTGCACTTCCATTGTCCAGTGTGGTTTTGTGTTGTACCTAGTGATGCTATAGGAAAGGAAGGCCTGTCAGCAGGTCTGGTAGAGGCGTGATACCAGGGCTGTCCCAAGGGAAGTGTGAGGAATGTGTGGTGGTGGAGCTATGCTTCTTGCTGGCAACCACCTGTTTGGCAGGCTTCACTGCATGGTAAGAGCATGCTGTGTGTTGTTAAATGGACATAAATGGTGTTAAGAGTCTTTCCTGATATTCCTGTCCTAAAAGATAATAACAATCCTGGAGATTCAGGCACTGGTTACAATTATTTTTTTTGTAAGAGGTTTTTTTTTTTTTTTTTTTTTTTTGCTTTTGGCAACAGAACCAAGACAGCTGATGTGTTCAGGGTAGGCGCAATGACGCCTGCAACTTGTCTGTGCTGCAGTACTTGAAAGCAGTAGATCCCTTATCCAGTCATTCACTGCACAGCTCATCTGAATAATCTGCCAGGGAGAGAAGATTCTGGGAGTTAATTAAATTTGAGTCTCAGAATTGTGCGCAAACAGATTAAATCATTTTCTTTATGTAAATGGAGACAGAAGGAGTGAATTTCCTGCAGCTGCCCTCAGTTAAGAATGGTCAGCTCAGCCACTCCTGTCCTTTCAGTGTGGATCTAGAAAATACAGACTTCTGCACCTCCATTAGCCTAGAGAGCTGTGTTTGACGTTGATACTATGGCTTTGTGTGCTCTTCGGTTAAAGTAATGCAAATTCTGTAAGTTAAACAAGCAATTATGTTTTTCCCAGAACTGGGTAATAACTTCTGTAATGGCTTCTGACCACTGTTTTTTTTCACATGCAACCCTTCACAAAGCCTGTTTATCATTACATTCATTGAAGACTTTAAAGGAAAACTTTATTTCCTTTAAACATGAAGAGTAAGGGTGATGACACAGATCATAAAATGATGTGAAGAGACTGGAAGGAGCTCTGAAGTAAAGCAGAGAGGAAGTATGAGAAAAAGGAGAGTTTGAAACAAACAGCTGCTAGAGAGCAGAACCTGATGGGAAAAGTAAGTATTCACCTTCCTACACAAGCTGCATCTTAGTTTTTTCTTTTCCCTCAGTGTCTGCAGTCTCCCAGTGCTGTTTGCTGACTGCCATGCAGGAGAATCAAGAGATGGGTGATACTTACAGCAGCACGGGGATACTAGGAATTTTAGGCATGAATAGTTGTTAGCTACTATGAGAAAGAACAACTGTGTCCCAGCCAAGGATAAATGTGTTTGGTTGTATGAGGTGGGCATCTGTGGGAAGAAAAAGTGATACTCTGTCTTCATGTGCTGGTAGGTATTCTGGAGAGAATATGGGCTACATCTGTAGGAACCAGTTTGTTAACATTACTTCAAAGTGGGACAAGGTCAGAGGGGAGAGATATATGGTTTGTTTCACTAGAATCGTGCTTAAACCAGTGGGAAAGGTTGTTCTGAATGGTGTTCATATATAGCTGCGTTCTAAGTGGCCTTGTTTCCATGTCTAGACAAAACTCAAGCACTTTTTTAGCTAATGTGTGCCTACATGCAACTTCTCTTCAGGGCTTTCTCATTTTCTTTCATTGTTTTATCTGGTAGTCTGCTTCTAAGGATAAAGTAGGTCTAATGAAGGAGCTCAGCAAAGACTTCTCTATTTCTAAGGGGAAGAGCACAGGTCAGCTATTAATAGTGAATTGTACCAAGCTGAGTGTTTGCCATTCAGAGCCTTCTTATTGTTAGGAAATAACAGCAAATTTCAAAGCATTGCAAGCCACGTACTATAGAATCACAGAATGGCTTGTGTTGGAAGGGACCTTAAAACCCATTCAGTTCCATTGCCTCACCATGGGTAGTGTTGCTGCCCACTAGATCAACTGGGATGCTTTTTGTTTGTGGAAGGCTGAAAACAAATATAAAGCAGCTTTTCGAAAACAAAGGCACTGACAACTGTCTTGCAGTGCTGCTTCCTGATACAAATTAAAGTTTATTTTCTATTATAGGTTTACGCCTTTGCAATATGTACTTTATTCAGCAAGTATAGCTCAAATAGGAAAAACAAATTTTTGGCCATTCTCCTTTTCTCGAGCTGAATATGCAGTATCTGAATTCTGATTAAGCCAAAAATACTTGAACTGCCTGATGAATTTCTCAGAACTGTATGTTATAAATTTATAGTGTAAAGGCAGGACAGTTTGTTAAAAAGGGGCCCTATTTCCAGAATTTGATGAGTCAGACTACTTTAGTCTTGCAAGGTGCAGAAAGAAATGGCAAATGTGTCAACAGCAGTAAAACTGGATTTCAAGCATTTGGGGTTATTTTTTGCAAATCTAGAGGTTATCAGCAAGTTAACAGAATAACTGCAAAAGCAGCAGTAACCTGCAAAGTGCTGGAAAGCAGATCAAAAGAGACAGCTCTCAAGTGCAGCTCAGGCCATCTTGCTAGGTTCAGACTGCTGCTTCCTATTGCCGTATTTGTGTTCTTATCCAGGTGCTGGAAAAGCATAGACTTGGGTTCATGTTCTGCCCAACTCTAGAGTGTTTTCTGAAGGGCTGCACCTATAGGCAGCTGACCCCCATGTTTTTACTTTAAAATGAGATACCTTGCACCGTTCCTTTGGAATGATGGTGTGCTACAGTTTTTAAACTTGCTCTTCAGTTTTTCATGACAGCTTTTAATTTTCACACCATCTTCACATATTTTGTCCCTGGTTGCTTTGTATCACCTAGAGATTCAATACTTTATTCACTTTCTTAAATGTTTAGGCTTTTGTTTTTGAACTGAAGTATGGAAAATCATCTTATCTGATTGCATTTATTATAAATCAAAATGCTCTTCTTCCCTCAGAACTTTTCTGAAGTTTACTAAACTGGCTTTTCTGAGATATGGCAGACTTTCTTCATTGCTTTACCCTTTTTTAAGGGACGAAGCTCACCTAGTTCCAGCTTCCCTGCTTTGGGCAGGAATACCTCCCTCTAGAGCAGGTTGCTCAAAGTGCCTTCCAGCCTGACCTTGAATGCTTCCAGAAAGGGGGCACTGACAACCTTGCTGGTCAACATGTTCCATATCTTCTTCCTAACATCTGGTTTAAATCTACCCTTTTCCAGTTGAAAACCATTTCCCCTTGTCCGGTCACTACCTGCTTTTATAAGAAGTCCCTCCCCAGATGTCCTGTAGGCCCCCTTCAGGTACTGTAGAGCTGCTGTAAGGTCTCCTTGGTGCCTTTTCTTCTCTAGGCTGAATAGCTCCAGCTCTCTCAGCCTGTCCTCTCTAGCCCTCTGATCATCTCTGAGGCCCTCCTCTGGGCCTGCCCCAACAACTTCATGTCCTTCTTGTACTGGGGACCTCAGAACTGGATGCGGTACTCCAGGTGGGGTCTCAGCAGAGTAGAGGGGCAGAATCACCTCCCTCAACCTGCTGGTCATACTTCTCTTGACTCAAACCAGGATACAGTTGTCACAGAGGTGAGGCTGACTGGCTTGTAGTTCCCTTCTTTTTTTCACTTCTTGAAAATGGTGGTTATGATTTTCCAGTCAGTGCCAGCTTCATCAGGCTGCCATGACCTTTCAAGTATGATGGATAGTGGTTTGGCAACTTCATCTGCCAGTTCCCTCAGAACCTGTGGATGGAGCTTATCAGGTCCCATGGACTTGTGCACCTTCATGTTATTTAGATAGTCTTGAACCTGATCTTCACTTACAGCAGGCAGATCTACCTTCTCTAAGTTTTTACCATTGCTTTCTGCAACTTGAGCAGTGTGGCTAGAGCCCTTGCCATTGAACACTGAGGCCAACAAGTCATTGAGCACCTCACCTTTCTCCATATCTGTCTTGACCAGGTCTCCAATTTCCTTCTGGAAAGGGCCCACATCTTCCCTGACCTTCTTTATATCACTGATTTTTAAAAAAGAAAGTAAAAATAAAAACCCAACTGTTAGAATTTTTTTGTTCCCCTTTATGACCGTGACTAGATTCAATTCTGCCTGGATTTTAACTTTTGTAACCTGATCCCTGACTGCGTGGACAATTTCTTTATAGACCTGNATCCCTGACTGCGTGAACAATTTCTTTATAGACCTGTGTAACCTGCTGCTTCCACTCCTTATAGATGTTTTGAGCTTAAGTCCAGGAGCTCTTTGTTGACCCATGGAGGTTTCCTAGCATTCTTGACTGCTTTCTGTTTTGTTGGGATGCACTGCTTCTGGGCTTAGAGGAAGGAAGTGGACCTTGATACCAACCAGCTTTCTTGGGTCCCTCTTCCCTCCAGAGCTTTTCTCCCTTGCCACCCTGCCAAGCAGTTCCCTGGAGCGCTCAGAGTCTGCTCTCCTGAAGTCCAGAATAGCAAGCTTATTGGATACCCTCTTTCACACCCTCATAATTTTGAACTCCAACATTTTGTGGCCACTACAGCCAAGGTAGCCCTTGGGCTTGACATTACGCAGCAGCCCCTTCCTGTTGGTGAGAGCAAGGTCTAACATAGCACCTTTCCTTGTGGATTCCTGTACTACTTGGAAGTTCTCATCAGCGCATTCCAGGAACCTGTTCTGTATCTGGTTCACTGCTGTGTTGTCCCTCCAACAGATACAGGGTTGTTGAAGTACCCCATGAGAACCATGAAGGTGCTCCTATCTGTTTATAGAGAGCCTCATCTGCTTGGTCTTGCTAATCAGGCAGCTCATAGCAGACTCCCACTATGATGTCTCCTCCCCCCACCTTCCCTTTAACCCTAACCCACAAGCTCTTTGTCAGCTCCTTGTCTATCCCCAGGTGAGCTCCATGGACTCCAGGTGGTCATTGATGTAGAGGGCAACACCCCTCACCTTCTCCCCTGCCTGCGTTTCCTAAATAGCTTATAGCCACCTATTCTTGCATTCCAGTCATGAGAGTCATCCCATGATGTCTCAGTGATGCCAGTGAAATCATAGTCTTGTAGGCACGCACACACTTGTGATTCCTCCTGCTTGTTCCTCATGCTCCATGCATTGGTGTACAGGCTCTTCAGTTGGGCTCCAATTCAGTCTGATTTACCAACAAGAGTTCCCTTATCCTGAACTTCAGGTGCTGTCTTACTGGCATGTGATCCTACTCCAGGCTTAGGGCATCCATTACCATTGTCAGCCTCAAAGTGCAATGATTTGACCCCTGGCAACTCTAGTTCAAAGCCCTTGTGATTAAATTGGAAAGTCATCATCAGTGAGTTTCTTCCAAAAGTGGGTGGGAGGGGATGACAGGAAGCCTTAAAGATTCAGGGTTTCAATCTGAGCGAACTCGCATGGTGATCTACTTTGTATTTTTCTATCTTCAGGGAGACAAACTCATTTTTTCTTTGTCCCTCGTTTATGTCTTCTTCAGTATCTAGAAGAAATGATACTTTGCTGAGGGGGGTGGAACAGCAACAAACATCTTTTAAAATGTATTCTTCTAGACTTTTAGATGCAAATATTCTGATACAGATATTAACTCTTACATTGATTGCATGATTGTAGATTCTTTTAGCTGATGAACAAAGATTTACCTCCAAAATTTTGAGAATGAAGTGCAAGCAGCAGTTACCTACTTCTGGCTGTTTGGTTGCATTTTGTGAGGGGCAACCTTGGACCAATCATTTTACATATTTATTGTCGTTTCTAAAAACTACATCAGGCTGAAAACCCATCATGTCTTCTGCAGTGGGTTGAATGCCTGGTCCACTACTTATGGTTCTGTAAAATCCATGCACACCCACCTGCTATATGTGGTAATGTCAGTAAATGGAGACATTCAGTCAGTGATAATTTTATAGGATGTAGAATTTTAGTGTCATTTGTGTACCTATGGTCTTTTTTGGCTGATGGTTACTCTGTAGTAATCTCCTTAAAAGTTGCAAGGTATCATCCAACATTGTGCATCTGGTACCTTGTATTACTCCCATCTTATTTCAAATGCCTACATTGCTCTTTTGAGAAGACTACTACTTTATATGGTAAGTAAAAGAATGCAGTGTTCAGGTGATTTGTCTTTCTCTGTCCAGCCTCTGCACCGAGCTGTTGCTAAGCACTGCCAGTACTGATGGCTAAAACGTAAATGATAATGGAGTCTTCTAGTTTTACATTAGTATTTTGTACAAATGATCTTGACTGGACAATTTCACAAGCAAAATTAAGGAGAAAGATTTCTAAATATTGTTTTTCAAAACTTTTCTTGTTTATAATTTGTATATAATATTCCATTAAAAATTCAGAACAAGTAAATTTCAGGATAGCTTATTAGACTGTATGCAAGCTAATTTTACCTTCAGAATGAAGTGTTTGAATGGCAGCCTTTTGTGTGTATGTGTGTGTATGTGTGCTTAAGGCCTGCTTTTGTAAAAGAGCACTCTGAAAAATGTGCTTCTGCCAATAAACATTTTAGCAATTTCCCATATTTACATTTTTCAGCTCCAGGAGAATGTGACACATTATTTACTAAATAATTAGCTCAGCCAAGGAAATCAAGTTTTGTTGTTTCTGACTAAATGTACCAAAAACTATTTACACTTCACATTTATGCAAATAATTGAATCTAGAGCTAAGCAATGGATAAAAGGCTTTTATTATCTGTTGAAGTTGTTCATGTTTGATAGTTTAAGAACCTTTAGTCTTGCAGTTTAGGTGTTGCTGTTTCTTCTCGTATTTGACTCCATGCCTCATTAGGACTGCATAAATCACAAAGTTGAGCTGTGCACGTTGTTTTGCTCTGTTGTGTTAGCTGAGCTTCAGTCTACTCAGGCACTTGCATATAAAGTTAAGCACATGCATATTAATTCCACTAAATCAGAGGAGATTACTTCCTACTTGAATGCTTTGCTGAATTGGATGCTGAGTGACTGTAGCTTTTCTGGTACAATTACAATTGCTGCACGTAGCTGGTGCCGTTTTCAGAGGCAGAATTATGCCAGATCAGACTTGGTGATGTCACTGAAAACATACTAAAACTTTTGAAATGGAAACATTTTCTCATTTAGAAGTAAATTCTAAGGAGATTCTTTATTGTTGCTAATCACAAGCAAAGGAATTTAGATGGAAGTCCTTACATAAACATTCTCTTTTCCTTTTAGCTTATTAAAATTCCCAAAGTTGATCACCCAAATGAATCGCATACATTTAACTTCTACTTGTCAAATGTTGGCAAAGATAACCCTCAGGGAAGCTTTGACTGTGTCCAGCAAACTGCCTCAAGGTAAGTTTTACTTAACGTTTTGTTTCATGGTGAATTTAAGCAGATCTGTGGCTTTGAGCATGTAGCAAAAGTCTTTAACAGGTGCATGCTCTTAGTGATGTACTGCAGTAAAAAGAAAGAAAATCAAAATTTCTAACACTTGCATAATTTTTTGTTAATCATAACTACTTGGTTTTACATAGAGTTCTTTTACTTTTTGCTTTAAAATGAAGAAGCTTTGAGGACTTCTCCACCTCCTCTTGCTATTTTTAAAAGCAAGTTCTGTATCATTCAAGCTAGACCGGGTCCGTTCTCCAACCATATGTAAATATAACTGTCAGCATGCTAGCAGGATAGCCATAATATATAGTTGTCTGACTTTAAGAAACACATAAATTGGTGACCTTATCCATAGCTGCATTACTGCTGCATTTCAGAGCCCAGCATAGTACAACAGCACTTCATCCTGGTTCATTTCAGTCAAAGTGAAAAGTGTTGATGTCTTAACTAATAGCTAAGAAAATACTGTGTTTCTATATCAGATTTGCCTCAGCTCCTGGAATGGTGTGTTCAGTGCAGTATTGATGTGAACAATTGTCCACCTTGATTGTTAGGAAGTTGCAGGTAGATTTCATGCATTCATATTGGAAGCCACTCATGCATGTCTCAGACAGATGCTAATCATGTTGGTGGTCACAGAAAAGCTTCTGCCCTCACTCTGGAAACGTGGGATTTGTCTAGATAGAGAATTTTGCCAGCAGTATGAAAATGAGCTGATTAAATAGCTTTCTGCCTGACAGAAGATCTCTAAACATCCTCCTCCTCCTCTTTGTTAGTTCTCTTCTGCTACAAAGCAGCCTTTCTGTGAACTCGTGTAACTGATGGAACTAAAAGCTGAATGGTTTAGTGGTTTCAAGCCTGGAGCGGTGTGTTTTGGTGTTTCTTTTTTTGTTTAACTTGTGTCTGAAAGGGGTCAAACAGCTGCTGAGGCGCAGAGAAAGCCTGCAGGAGTGCATGTTGGGCTGAGAGGTCTTGCTTCTTCTCCTTTCTGTTGTCTGATTGAAAGTTCTGCACATCTACTGCAGTGGCTGGTGTACTGAGGCTGCTGCCAGCTCCCGATTAGAAAACCTTTAATAGACCTTGAGGCAAGCCATCATGGAAGACTTGTGATTCTTCTGGGAGGTACCTCATCAGGCTCATTACGTAGGAAACATACAGGGGTCCTCACTTCTGACTCCAGTGTTTCACCAAGCATCTCCGTGGGCTCTTTGTTGTTTGGAAGGGAGCAGCTTCAGTTAAATTAAACTGAATTCGTGTTATAAGTAAGACTAAATTTAAGCACTTTTAGAAACAATTCTGAGTAATATGCCTATGTAGTTTGAATGTGGCTGTGCAAAATCTAATTCAGATAAGCTTTCACCGGTTCCTCTGTAGTCAGCTCTCAGTCTATCCAAGTATTTTATGCAGAATTGTTTAAAAAATAATTCATAAGGGACCACCAGAGAGTACTCGGGTTTCCTGCTGAAGGCGGGTCTGGCTTCAAAACTGGCTGAAATTATGCAGTCCAGTCTACAGTAGATTGCACAGTGCCCTTGATCAGTGCTCAGATGCTCCCGTGGTGTAAACTTTTTCTTAGCTCTGTTCCGTCTGTTCTTTATCTGGAACATTTCAGAACTGGTCTGGGAGCTGTACCATGCTCTAGGCCTGCCACAAAGGAGCCCTTATCTTCTTGACTTCACATCTGGTCACTCTAGTTTCAGAAGGTGGAAGCATACCACAAGTCGCTGACCAGTGGATGTTGCTTTGGTGTTGGTGATGGTCCTTCTTGAAATATTCAATCCCTATGGTGCATAAAGGCAGCAACGTTTGAGGAAATGTTCAGTAGATAGAACTTGTGCTCTAGATGGCAAGAACTATTTTCTCTTGTAAATGCTGTGATTTCAGAGCACGAAATAATGCCAAAAATACAGCTTTGGGCTTTGGTTGGACAAAATTGTAGCTGTATCATCTTGACATACTATGCAGTGGCTTGGCTTGGTCCACCTTTGTGACTTTCAGAAACTACTTGGTAAGTTAAGAAAGGAGATGCTAAATGTTCCACAGCATTTCTTCATGGAACCTTTACCAGTTGGCTCAGAATGTTTTGGGCTAGTGCAGCCTGGCATCCTTTCTCTGTTTGGAGGTGTTGCCAAGGTGAGTGCTGCACAGAAGAATTCTTAACACCTGTAATCACTAAATCAGGCTAAATTAAGTTGCTATTAGGCTATGTAGGCTACAGATGCGCTCATCTGGCTGAGTGTGCTGCACAGTAAGAATGCATTTAAATTTGTCCAGGAGAAATCAAGAAACAGTTCTGGGGAAGATCTCCCTCTTCACTTGTTTTGGAACTGTGTCAACACCTCCGTTCATGAGCTACTGCCGATGTCTGCAGCTTTTGCGAACACAGGGCTGAAATCCTAGAGGACTTTGCTCCTTCTGAAACCTGATGCCCACCTCAACTTTGCTGAGGACATACCATACCTGGCCTTGCATTCTTACCTGTTGTGCAGGGCTTTGGTATAAGTGTCCCTATACTAAATATAAATCTCCAGAGAAACAGATGGTTGAACTGTAAGTGCTGTAGAAACACCAAGTCAGCAGAGTATCTTGAAGCAATTCAGGATAGCGAACAGCATTTGAGCTTTAGGGGAGGTCTGACTTACCTCTCTTGAATCTTGGAGGGACTTAAACCGTGATTGGCAAGTCTTTGTCAGGCAGAAGAAGCAGATGTCTTTCAAATGTGTACTTAGCTACGTGCTGAGCATGACTTGAGAAGGCTCTAAGGCATGGGTATCCAACCTATTCGTGCCTGCGCCGTTCTGACTGAAGAGGAATTGCATTGGGCTGCGTTTACATGTTACTCCACAAGTAAAGTCTCCTGTTTATTTCCATGGAAACTCAATGGATACAGAGAGCACAATAACTCTGTTTGATAGAGCAAATTCTCTGCTACTAAACCCTCTTTTTCAAAACAGTCTCCGCCATTAGCTGTGCANAAATTTTTCTCTTTCTGTGCTTCATCCTTGCATGTAGTTGTTCACAAATGTGCATACTGCCAAAAAGTGATGACATGAATAAGGTGTGATTGTGAAGTGAGGGATGTTTCTCTCTGGTAAGAGAGGGATTTTGAAAGTCTGGTAAAGAGACACATTCAGATTTTTTCAGTTGAACGTCTCATTGCAACTCATANCAGCAAGCATCAATGAATGTCATTAAGTGCCATTTTTTTCTACGTGGAGGAATTCAATCCCACACCTTTGCTTCATCCACACTTCCATGTCTAATGCCATTTTGTCAGATTGTCCCTCTGTTGCCACTTGTTGCACAGCAGCAGTGTGTAATGGGATACTGGTGGGAAGGCCCAGCCTCTGGTAGNCTATTCAGAGCCCTGTGTTTAGCCAATGCGTACGATTATTTGCCATCACTTTAGTCAGTGCTGCACAGCACTGCTCTCCCCATGCTCTGCTTTCAGTCCACACAGCATTAATAGCACACCAGTATTTTGGTTGTTGCTGAGCAATGGCTGTGTGCCCGGGGCCTCTCCACTGAGAAGAGCTGCCTTTATGATGGCACGGGGTGGGAGCTGGGCTACATGCAGCCTGTGGGCTGCATGTTGAGCATGCCTACTTAAAGGCATGATATGCTTATAGTTTGGGTGCCAGTCTAACTGCTTTAGTTTGCATTGTAACTGGAGTAGTTTACAGTAGTTTTTTTGTATACCAACTCATACTATCCTGAGCTTGCCTCTTGAATGTGATTATATGAGAATACTGTGAATATACTGACAGGTAACACTGATAAAACGTCGATGTTTGGTTTGCAGAATGATTTGAACCGTATATTACCTAGCGGTGAGAACTGAAAAACATTTTTCTTTGCCTGTTAGCACAGGTTTTTAGGTTTCTGATACAACCATACTTCCAGACTTGAAACAGTGCTTGGGCTCATTTTTTTTCAATGTTTTTATAGTTCTGGAGCCTCACAACTGAGTAGCCTGGGACTTATACAGAATAAAATTACTGTATGTGCAACAAATGATTCCTATCAGATGACCAAAGAGCGCATGACCCAAGCAGAAGAGGAATTACGCAATCGAAGTGCAAAGGTTATTAAGCCTGGTGGACCATATTTAGGTATGGTTGTATTTCCTTTTCTACTAGATGTCTGTAAGTTTTCAAACTCAGTAATTGGTCCTTTCATCATACTGTTAGCAAAGTTTATGTGTTCCGAAGACTCAGTTTTAGGTGGCTCGCTATCATACTGCAGATTTAAAATCTGTTGCTGCATGAAAGGTTAGTCTTAATTTTCCTCCAGAAAACCAGCTCTTCCTTCCTTATTCCTATATTGCCTGGCTGGTTAAAATTTTGACCATTGAGGTGCAGGGTTTTAACTTCCCACACACATACCTTCTGTGTTTTAGTAACTCATATTTTGGTCTTGTAACAGCACTTTAGAATACTGTGCTAAACCAATACTTCCAGTAGTAATAATAATAATAAAAAAAAATCATCAAGAATGTCTGTTACACAAATTCAAATACTTGCTTTGAAAAAATGTGCTTTTCATACATGCTGTTTGGATTTTGTTTATGCTTCTATCATGAATGAGTGACTGTTACTCTAAGACCGTATATACTTTTTTTTTTGTAAATGCTAGAAGTAAAATAACTGTCATTTGTGTGTGGATTTAATAATTCTGCGCAGAACAAAAAGCACAGGTGACACTGCACCATTAAATCATTTTGAGTACTGTTTCTCCAAGGAGCATGAAGATGATTGGAGACAGAACCCTGATGAGCATGCAGTGCCATGGCAGGATGTGTCAGTGAGCTAGACAGGCCACATCAACCTCTGTGCAGTAAAAACCAGCATGGCTTTGTCTCTGTGATGGCACAGACACCCCTGCCATGGCAAGCTGCATGTTCCTGTGCCTCATCTTGTCTACAGAACCTTCTTGAAATAGCAAGATGAAGAGCATGTGGCCTCTGTTGTGGGTATGGTGCTGCGCATGGGTTAATGCTGGGACTGGGGTGTGCACTGTCCAGGCTGCAAGGTGAGATGTGCCACATTGCTCTACGCTGCAACAGCTTCTGCTTGGAGAAGCTCTGTTTTACATGGGTATCATCTGTGTTCTTTGTGGTGGTTGCTTAAACAGGCTCCACGTGGATGTTTTAAATTACATAAATGGGGTCTAACGATGAACAGTGGGAGAATGATGGTGTTTGGGGATGCTTTTGTCTCAGGCTGGCATAGGCTAAGAGAAGGCAGGACAGGGTTAAATTCCTACTGAAGTATGGAGGGTGGCTTTTAGCATGCTTCATGCAGTGCAGGTTGGCAGCTGGGGCTGTCACTCATGGTAAGGTCTGGTTATGTTTTCAGCTGATCTTTTTCAAAGTGATTTGGAGACGTAACTTTAGAAGGTGTTTGCTTGAATCCTGCATACGCTATCTGTAGTACCAGGGGTGCATATCTAAATTGTGTTTACCTTGACACAGCACTTCAAATGCATTAGTACTTAACTGGCAAGTTCATGTTGCTCCAGAAGCATAGTCACGTGTTTTTTTGTGGTTAGGTTTGTTCTTGAAAACCAGAAGGGCAAAACCTGGAGATAGAAAGGTTATATAGATTTGGCCTTCACTGCAGAATGGCAATAAGGTTTCACTGTTCCTGGGAATAGCAGTATATAAACACAGCCATGTGCTGTTCTCTTTCCTGTGACTCCAGAAATTTCCTGAATTCCAAGCATTGCTGATGGAAGAGAGGTAGAGCTGCAGTTCTTATGACACATTCTCACTAGCCTCCCCCATATACCGAACATGAGTTGTTAGCAACTGAAAAATGCCTGGTTTGTCTGGTGGATTGCAAGTAATTCACTGCAGTGATTTTGTGTAATGTTGCAGGATATTTGTTTGTTTGTTTCCTGTTCTATAGCAGGTGCTATTTAAAAACGGAGTTGAGAAGTGGAGGGCTTTTCCTGGGAAACTCAAGTTACTGGCTGAGTGCTGTTGCTTTTAACATTCTGGATTCACTGTTTGCAAGTGCTTGCATTGTTCTTCCAGTTGAGAAATGTGTTTTTGTAGAACTTGACCCAAAATGCTCTGCAGGCTTTCTTTTAAAACTTCTTTGTCGTGGTTCCAAAAACAGTTAGATTTTGTTTCTGCCAAACTTGATGCCACGTATATGGCCATGTGTAATAAGAAGGGAGAACTTTCCTCTTTCAAATGAGTAGGTTTGGTGATGAGCATCAGGTTGGTAGTCTCTTTAAGCAGCAGTGCTATTGTTTGTTTAGGCTTGGTCTTCCTTGGCATTAATGATGAACACTTTAATTGTACAGAAGACCTTTTCTTCAAACTGCATTCTTCCAAAAATAATCTGATTTATTTTATTTACTGCTTAAGATCACAAACTGGAAAAACAGTAAAATCAGCATCAATATAGTTTTACCAGTGAAGTCTTCCTAACAGTGTAACTGATTTACCTGATTTTTATTGTATTGAATAAGTTCTGAATTCCTACCTTAATGCATGTTTCCTCTGTATATTACCAGTGGATCTTAAAATGCTAACCAAATACAGTTCTTACAGATTATCTGGCCTAGTGATTTCTTTAAAATCAACTTCATTGCCTTCTCCCAAACTTCCCCATAACGTTTTATTTTTTAACCCTTAATTTAGGAAAAAGAGTACAGATAAGAAAAGCACCACAAAGCATTCCAGATCCTGTGCCTGAAAGGAAGAGGTCAACACCCATAAACCCAGCAAATACAATAAGGAAGACTCATGCAAACAGTGCTGTTTCTCAGCGACCATACAGAGACAGAGTGATTCACTTACTGGCATTGAAGACCTACAAGAAACCAGAGTTACTTGCTCGTTTGCAGAGAGATGGTGTCAACCTGAAGGATAGGAATTCCCTTACAGCTATCCTACAGCAGGTGAGATCATGGTTTCCAGCTATTTTTTTTTTTTTTTTACTCCTGCTATTCTTTTAGTCATAATTTTGGTATGTGTTACTCCCATATTTAAATAAGAAAATAATAAACACCTTAAATAATCCTCTCACCATTTAAGTGTTTCAACTGACTTTATGCACGTGCTTCAAAATGCAAGCCAAAGTGAGGAAAGTAAAGATTAAAAGATACGTGGGGGGTAGTTTTGTTTCGCTGGGGTGACAGGCAGCAATTAACTATTTTTAGCTTTGTTGCTCCTAATGCCTTTTTTTCCTCCCTCTGTTGAAGAGGAAACTGCTGAACTAGGTAATTAAGAGTACCTGACCATTCTTTCTCTCTTTTATTTGATATAGCTCTTCATAGTATGTAATATTTCTTGCCCCAAGTTTATGTGGAGCAAAGTCCGGTAGTGAACTGTCTTATTATTTCACATGCATGTAGTTGGTGGCCTGTAGATGGGCTGTGCCTTTGGGATCTGACTGGACTGTGATTCAGTGAAGGGACTCTTCGCAAACAGTAAATGAGAAAGACAGTGGTCTCAATTGGGGAACAAAAGCCTGCTCTGCTATCGTATGGATTCTGTCCTTATCTTTCTTGCAGGCTTTTTTCCTGTGTGTTAGCTTTTCCAGTGCCCCTTTGAGTTGAGTTCCTGTTGCATTTCTGTATTGTATTCATCAAAATCTTCAGTAGGCCTGTAGCATGATGTAGATGAGCCATCTAAGCTCTGTTTTCAAGTGTGTTGCATACTGCTATTTTTAAATGAAATAGTTCTGATAAGGCTCATTAAGATAGCCTACAATGTTTTTAATACTAATTGTTCTCATAGACTGCGGCTGTACTGTGTATGCAATGTGGGAGTATTTCCTGTGCATTTAGAATAGTTTTGAAAACTACTACCATGATTATCTCAGTATTTATGCAGTTTTAGTCATACACTGAACTTTTATACAGTGGTTGTTCAAATAAGTTTTGCTGTCCGGAGCAGTTTTTTTTTTTGCTTTTTTTTTTTTTTACCTCAAAGATGTGCCGTGTTCTTACATATGAATTTAATCAACTTCATAAATAATTAGTTTTATATTTTAAGTTCCACAAGCTCAGCTTACTAGAGTAAAAAAATGTATAACAATGGTTTTCTTTTCCATTATTTTTGGCAATGTTTAGAGACTTTCTTGGAGTCTCTTTTTATTATGTGGTGTGAGTTGCCTAAAGGTATTAGTTTGCATTCAGAAATCAAGACATTAACACCACTACACCACGAAAAGCCTTGTTGACATTTTTTTTGTCTTCATTATTAGTTTTCTAGGAGCCCAAAGACAGGAGCCAAAACTGAGTTCTCATATGCATAGATTTCATTATCTTAGAATACTGCTTTAATTCAGTTTTTAGCAAACCATTCACAAATACACTGTTTTGTTTGCTTTGAATTATTTTTAAGCAGAGGACACACACACACATACACACACACACACAAGTTAACTATTTATCCACAGTGTCAATAAAATCAGGTGCGAGAGCGTGTCAAAAAAGACAGCAAAAAACAAATTACTCTTAACCCACTAACACATTTAAATCCTCCTTCTTCATTCACACCTTTTAATAATAAACATTACAGAAGAGAAAATACTCAAAGCAGCACAAAGTGGTGGTGGTGGTGTGTGCAGAGTGACTGGGCATTTTGTATGAGACAAATCGGCTGGCACTGTTTTTCTTTGAGGTTTTCTCTGCAAGTTTGAGCAGGTATCAAAGTAGGAAGCCAGAAACAGCACTTTGAGTGCCAGTAGTCATTAGATTTTGGTAGAGACGACTTGAATTTTTTGAGTATACTGTATGCCATTCTTAAGGAAGATAAAAAACAAAAAAACACCAACTTATTTTCAGAGTTGTGTGACTTTCTCATGACGGCATCTTGCTACAGTCAACTCTCTGTCTGCAAGAATGCATCTGTACAGCACTCTGTTAGCTCTATATCTTGATTTCTAAATAGACCTTGATAAGTATTACCACAGTTACTTTTTTTCTACCTGTGAACATTCAGTGTGGCTTAAAACTAATTGAGTGGATGAATAATTATTCTTTATACTAAAGGAATAAGAGTATTCCTCATTATCAGGTGAGCCTTTTCAATAGAAAGGTATAGTTTCTTGTGATGCAGTCACTTGAGAAAGAAAGTTGATTCTGTTTACAGGACAAGTGATAGCTAATAAAGCTGCTCTTGCTCTGTCTGCAGTCACTGAGCTGGTGAGAGAAGCATTTGCCAAGGAATGTTTTGCTCTGCAATCATAGCACAGCACTGTCAAGCATAAGGACTGCTGGTGTCCTCCAGCAGCTCAGGCCTCTCCACATACTTCATTCTGGCATAGCTGTAGTTAAAGACAGAAATATGTGATGCAGAGAAAGTTTTTCATAGAAGTAGTTTCATAGAAGCTTGCTGCATTTGGGGATTTACATCTGAATTTTATATCCAAATTTGACCATATTTCTGGGGATCAGCACACATTGCATGAGAACTACTTGGACTTTCAGCTCTAAAAATTGGTGCTTGATTTTATTTGCAATGTTGATTTAGCTGTGCGTTACTACTGTGGTTTACATTTGGATATGATGGTCTTTTTTTTTTTTTTTCCCCTTTTGTAAATGCCTAGGTAGCCAACTTGAATCCCAAGGATAATTCTTACACTCTGAAGGATTATTTATTTAAAGATGTTCAGAAAGACTGGCCTGGATACAATGAGGTTGATAAACAGACATTGGAGTTAATACTTTCTAGGTAAGTTCAGTTCTCTCACTTGGGTGTCCAACCTTTTGTCTTGCTTGCATTGCACTGAGTGAGGAGTAATTGCTGTGGGCCACATATAAAACAAATAATGTATTTAATGTGTGGTAGTAACAAAACTTACTTTATTTTTTAATTTTTTTAATTGAAACTTTAAGAAAGGGGGGAACAAAAACATAAATCCAGCAGGTTGGACATGTGCTCTAGGAGAAAGAAAACAACAGTTTTAGAAAGTGTGTTTTGCCACAGTGAAAGGACTATGACATGGGTACTTTTTCCTTGTAACCTGAAATGTGGGTAATCCTTACAGAAGAGTTAATTCATCTCAGAATACCACCAGCACCAGTCATTTGGGATCTCCTGTAACTTCTAGTAACGATGCTGCATCAGCTTCTCCTTCCCAGGTATTTTGTGGCTTTTTAAAATTGTTCATACTGTACTAAGATATAATTTGCTCTTATATTGGAGTAAAAGCTGTAATACAGAGCATTCATATTATATTTGACATATGAAAAACTGAAGCATTTCTTTCTAGTTATATGCTTAACATTGTTTTTTTTGAAGATGGTTGCACTGTCAAAAGATTTTAAGACTTAATGATAACATAGCAGCTTTTAGGCTATGTTTAGTCTTCTGTGTTTCAGAATGTTTATTAAAATCTTCAGAAAGACAGACAGATCTTTTGTTATCTGGTAAATACATCTGGATCAGTCAGTGTCTACCCCTGTAGTGTTTGAAAAGCTGAGGCATTAGCTTAGCACCTATGTAACAACAGCACCTTGACCTTGCAAGAGCTAGCTCATCTGTAGAGACTAAAGTTGTTGGTTACCTGTTATTATCATGTACTTCCTGATTAAAATCTTAAAGTTATCTTGTATTGCCCCATGATCTGTTTATCTTGGTGTGTAGGAAGGCGTTCTGACACTGTAAATGTAGATATATGTTTTATTACATGATTGTATGTGTTCAAGTTTCTTTGTGGTGTGGTAGTTAAAACACATTAAATGTGCACAGACATAACTGTGATGCTGTTTAAATATAATGCTTAGGAAAATCTACAATAAGCAGAAATTACAGTTGCAATCTGCTATTTGGAGGTATATATTTCTTCTTGCTGCCATCATTTAAATCCCCGTTATGTTGCATGGTAAAAAGGAGGTCTGGATCAGTGGGCCCCACCTTCCCCTGGCCTTTTCAAATTTAAGATACTTGCATCCTGCTTTCCTATCAGTAAAAAAGGACGATACAAACTCTTCAGAAGTGGCTTGAAAAAATCCATGTGAAATACATTCCTGTAAGGAAAAATATGGTGCTTTCTTTGACTGAAACTGTATATTCCTAAATGCAATTGAAATTCTAAGGAATTTGGGTACACCAGAGCCTGTGTGTAAGAATAAGCTCTAAAGTACTTGAAGTCTCACACCGTTAAGATGTTTTGAGTTTTAAAAGTGGAGGCGCTGCACACCTATTTTTGCCTTATTTTCTTCCCATTAAACAGCACCAATGTGTGTGTGCTGTGGACCTCTCTGTGCTACGAGATGGCACAGAACAGTGCCCAGTGCTCAGATTACGAGTGCTGCCACCTTGTAAATCAACATCAGCACAGCAGGCTCGTTGAGGAAGGCGTGAACCTGTGTTTCAGCTGGGGAAAATAGCTGGAGTGGCAGCTGCAGCAGAACTGTTTTTTCGACCTGTTCTTCATCATCTCTTCTTTAGGTGTTAGATCTGTGTTCATTCGCTGCTTGTTCTTAGATGTTCTTCATTCAACTGAATGCTGCTAATCCATTTTATTTTGCAGAAACGGGGCTCAGATTTCAACTTCATTGATCCCTTGATGAACAAGAAGCCGAGGATCTCCCACCTCACCAGTCGAGTCCAGCCGTCCTTGAGCAGCCACCCACCTGGCACCCCCAAGAAGAAAGCCCTTGCCACTGCAGCCCCCACCCCACCATCCCTGCCTGCCGCCCACCTTCCTGCCTCCAATCCGCCCCAGACTGCCAGCTCCATCTCCCCCAGCACACCAGAGGGGCGTGGGACGCAAGATCTGCCTGTAGACAGCATCAGCCAAAGTGGCAGTAGCGTCTTCAAGCACCAGCAAGAAAAATATACCTCTCGGACTCCTTTGGAAACCTCAGCACCTGCCACTGGTAAATTGGAACATCCCACATTTGCAGGTGAGGAGGATGTGATGTTGTACAAAAAGTCCATGAAGAAGGCCAAAAAGCATAAGGAGAAGGACCAAATTGAAAAGCGGGAGACTACAAGAGAACAGAATGATGAAGGACTGTTTGAAAGCAAGAAGGACCTTAGAAAAGAAGAGACTGCCATGATGGAAAACCCCTCTGGTTTGGAGTCAGGTGAAGGTATTAATACTCTGCTTCTCCTAACTTTTACATGAGTAGACCTTCTGAAAAGATGCTAGTAAAACCATTGGCTAGAAACACTCTACTTTTTCCCTTGCTGTACTTTTAGTTTCTTACTGTTATCCCTACTTTACGATAATGAAGAATTAGAAATAATTTTTTTGTCTTTCCACACACTACATTTTAGTTTCTGGTTTCTTCTTTAAAAAAAAAAAAAAAGGGGAAAAGAAGAAACAAATCCCACCAAACAGTTCAGAAGCATGGGCTGAACTTGTTATGCAAGAGCCTTATCTAAAATTAGGTACATTTTCAAGAATTCTCACTCTGCAGTACTGAAATCCTTAAAACCAAGAAATATTCCATGGATGCCTGTTGAAAAGTAACTCTTAATAGGAGTACCTGGATGCTAGAAAAACACAAGTAACAGATTTATTTTTTAATTTGACTTGCATTAAACCGATAGTTCATTAAAATTTACTGCATATTTTTTAATGAACAAATTTTAAAGTTTGTACACTAATAACACGTAATTAGAAAATCTTGATATACAGATATTGTGTGTTAGTTTACTGAAGCACAGAGTTCGGGCATAAATGTATTTGTTCATGTATTGGAACACAGGATTCATGGCAATTTGCATTTTCATGGAAAATCTAAAACCTACAAAAACTGACACACAGTTTTTGTGAGCTTTGCTTTTAGCAGTACTGTAAGCTCTTCTCCATCCTAGCCACAGAACTCACTACTAAATCAGGCTAGAAGACAGATCTGGCCCTTAGCTATCACAGCTTGAGGGCATGTTTAGAGCATGCAGGGCCCCCTTTGTAGTATTCTTCTGCATGTAGAAAACGTGCTTTGAGGTGGTCTTTCCACATATGTGCTGTGCTCATGTGCAGTGTGAGATGACCTTGAAAATATTCACGTTTGACTTTATAAACACGTGAGCATCTTTCTCCAGATGCCAGCAACATAGTTCCAACTGGCTCAGCAAACAAAAATCTGTATTAACTCTGAAGCTGGTCCTTACGTTGTAGCTTTTAATTGGGCTGAGCCATTTAAGCAAATACTGCTTGAGCTCTTGGAAGCGAAATGCTGCAATCAAAATTCTTCACAGAAGTAGAGTTTATTAACCTTACTGATTCCGTTTCCCTCAGATATTGTTCTGATTTCAATGTTACCTTTTTACTGTTCTTCCTGCTATTCTCCATGATCATTTTGGTATTAAATGTAATCAAAGTCTGTAGAAGTTTTAAAGTAACTCATTTTCTCTGACTTTGCTCACGTGGCTTACAGCTCTGTAAAAATGGCTAAGCATTAGCAGAAATACTGTGCTTAGTGGCTGTGTAAGATAGTAATTGTCATTAGAGTATTTTTTGTTGTTGTTTTTTAAGCTTTCCAACAAACACCAATTGAAAAAAATTCAATTGGTTCAGTAATATACCAGGAAAGAACACTGATTCCACTTCCACCTTATTTTTCCTTAAAGCACCAGTTTTTATTTATCAAAAAGATAGATGGGCCTTGAAATGTTTCTTTCAAAATGATTGAGTGTGTACTGTGCTTTTATAATGCCATCTTGAAGAGAGAAAGAGAAATTTACAAGTGCAGATAACTTTGAAACCTGGTATAGCTACATTAGTCAGGAACACATCTTTCTTGTAGATTACTGAAGCCTGAATGCCAGTTACCCATATGCAATGGTCTTGTCTTTCCTGCCTAGAGGAGTGCTGAAATTAAATCTAGCTTTGGATATCCAAAAAGGGCAGGGAAGGAAGGAAAAAAATGTGGCATAAAATGAAATTCAACTTTCTGGTCTGTGTATTGCAGTCCTCCAGAACCTGAATGCTGATATAAATCAAGCTATCTAATTGTGCAGCTATTCAAGCTGTGTAACTTCAATTGCTGTGCAAATGCCACATTATGTCTTGAATTAATAAAAGTTGACCTCTGATTAATGCTTTGGTCATGCTGAACCTGAGAAGTAAAGTAGCCATGCCCTCTTTTTCAAACATGGTACTGTACACTGTGGAGAAGGTCGTGTGAGCCCTGTTAGTGTCTGGAGCTTGTTTTCAGTAATTCAGTGTGAGAACAGAACTCTATAGGAAATTTTTTTCAAGCCCCTTAGGTTCTTTCTGTTTGGCTGTATTAAAAATCTGTTTCATTACAATTGTCTGATTTTCTATAGGAGTTGAAAAAACTTGCACTGCCTCCACACGTTCTCCTTCATCAACAGATGAACTACCAGACTACTTCAAGTGAGTAAAGTGACGATTTAAAATCTCTTTGCCTCTTATTGAAGCAGTTGAAAAATCACCTGTAAATGTCTAGTTTAGTTACAAAATTGAAAGACTACCAAAGTGTAGTTGCAGAATAGTGACAAATTCGTTTATAATGGCAGTTTCCTATAAAGGAACTTGACATTATTCTAAAATTGTGTTTTAAGTTAACCAGCTGCCTTATTTGACTATCTGTTAAGTTTTGAAATCTAAGCTTGCCCCTTTAATTATTTTGAGGGAGGAAAAATGTTAAGAACAATTTTTAATATGCTTTGGTGTATTTAAAATAACCAACCAAACAAAAAACCCACACGTCTAATTTCATTCTTCTTGATGACCAAAATAAAAAGACATGTGAGGATGTGCTGCTTTCTTTTTAGACTAAAGGAGTGCTGAAAGCCACAGTACTGAGTATGAAAAGTTTGAATGAAGATCTTGCTTTCACTGCTTAGCAGATTTAAGTTGGGAACATGGTGAGGGAAAATTAGCAGAATTTAGGATCCAGCATTACAAAGTGTGTATATATGAACTAGCAGGAGTTAACTATCAAAGTTATTGCTAAAGCTTTGATGTAAATGACCACTGATGATTGGAAGCTACGGCAAAACAACCAATTTAACAACAGAATCATGGACCAAAGACCTGGAGATAAGGGAAAAACTTCACAGTTTAATTTTCGCTTCTTAATTATAGCTATGAAATAGTTACAAATGTGCTAAAGTCATATATGAAATGTTGCATGTCTGCCATGATCGTGGTATTACACGCTTTAAAATCCAAGAAAGAATTCCCAGTTGAGTTTAATTTTAGCTTCTTAACAGAGAGTCACACATCAGATTAACATGACAAAAAGTTAAAATCTACCTAATTTTCAATTGGAAGGATTATCCTTTACACTGTAAGACAGAGAAGTAGCTTCTGCATATGTAATGCAGTAATATGATGTGGGCAGACATAGTAAGTCTGACTTTGCAGTACACCAGATCAGTGCTTCAAGTGTTGGACTGATAGTTCAAACCTATGTTTAATTCCAAATCTTTTCTGGGTTAAAAGAGATTCAACTTTTTGACTTCTGCTTCCCAGGTAAGCTGAAGGCAGTGATACTGGGCTTTCTATGATGAACTGAAACCTTTTGTCCTCACGCAGAGACGCATACAACTATTCTATGTGGTCTGATGTTTTATTTGGGTGCCTCTAAGCTTTGCTAAAAAGGGAAAAAGATAATGTAAGATTTCACAAAGGTGTTTGAGTTCTGATTGGGAGTAAACACTTCAGTGGAGAATTCTCTGTGAAAGAAGCAACCTTGCAAAGAACTGTGCAGATAATCTACCTGTTGGCTACAGCTTACTGGAAATAAGTTACATAGGGCTGCTTCAGGCATCTGCCTTGTCCTGAGGAGAAGATAGAATCCTTGAGCAAATCTGCAGATTGATCCAGTTTAAAGGGTTTTGATAGTTTATTTTAGCTCCTCTTTTGCCTCTGAGTAGTACATAATCCATTAGTATAATACTAAAGCATGCTGCAGATAATTTCCTATCACAAATATTTAGTGAGTCAACTAGGAAAGGTGACCTCCTGGATCTGTTGGTTGAGAGCAGGGTAGAGGTGATTGTAGGTGTCTGTCTTTGCCATAGTGATCATGAAGTAGTTGAGTTCATGATTTTTGGCACAAGGAGAAAAAGGTCAGCAATCTGTATTTTAAGAAAGCAAATCTGAAGCTACTCAGGTAGCCAGTTAACAGTGTCCTCTGGTAATTTTCTCTATAGGGTCTAGGTCTCTGTGCTGGTCACTTTCCAAGAATCACGTCTTGAACGCCAAGGATCGGTCAGTTCCATTCTGCTGCAAGGCAGGCAAGCAGGGCAGAAGACAGGCCTGACTAAACAGGGAGGCCCTCATGGAATTAGGGCAGAAAACATAGAACTCAAGCAGCAAAGTCAGGACTTATGGGGAGGGTACGGAGCTTCAGTCTCATCTGCAGCAGGGAGAAAACAGGAAAAGAGCAAAAGCTCAACTGGAATTGATGCTGGCCACTGTGGTGTCAAGACAATAAAAAGGACTTCTTTAAAGTATGTCAGCAGCAAAGGGAGATGAAAGGAAAACACTGCTAGTTGATACAGGTGATCACCAACAAAAGGGTTTAAGAAAAATCAAGCAAATTTAATACCCTTTTTGTCTCAGTATTTAATAATAATGGCTGATCTTTGTCTGCCTGATCCTTCGACACGGAGGATCATGACTTGGGGGGAGCAGTGACTTCCAGTCTGTAGTTGCTGAAATTGTGCAGGAACAGTTGCAGCAGACCAGTGTTCCTAAGTCCATGGACCAGGTGAGATCCACCTCAGAGTGCTGAAGGCATTCTGGAGATGAGTGCTGCACTTTTCTCAACCACCTACTGAAGGGCGTGAGAGTCTGGTGAGGTCTCTGCTGCCTAACCTAAAACATGGAAACTAGCTGGCATTACAGCCATCTACAAAAAGAGCATAGGAGAGAAACCAGGAAACTACAGACCTCTGAATCTAACCTCAGTCACTGGAGAAGTTACAGAGAAGATTGTGCTGGGGGATATAGGAAGTCAGTTAATGAGCAGAGCTTTTATCAGTCACAGTCAGTGCAGACTCATGGAGGGAAAGTCCTGCCTTAATAATTTGATCTCTGGAAAGGTCACCTGGTTGGTGAGCAAAGGAAAGGCAGTGGGTATAATCTTTCTGTGTTTCAGTAAGGCCTGTGGAGCAGTCCAGCTGTGAGATAAACAGGTTCACACTCCAAGTGATGAACTGTCTCAACGGAAGAGCTCAAAAGGTTGTAGGGAATGGGGATACCATCATCAATGGCATGAAGATGAACAGAGCAACTCTGGAGTTGCTGGTTGACGACAAGTTCATTGTGAGCCACAGCAGTGTGCCTTGGCATCCAGGAGGGCAACTTGCATTGTGGAGTGCATTAGGAACAGCAGACTAGCTAGTCAAAGAAGATGATTTCCCCACTACTAGCAACACTGGTGCAGCCTCGCCTTGATACTGTCTGCAGTTCTAGGCTTAACAATCTAAGAAGAATGTTAAGGTCCTGAAAAACATACAGAGGAGGGCAACAAAGCTGCTGCCAGGGCTGGAAGGCATGTCTTGTGGGGAGAGGCTGCGGGCAAATGGGTTGTCTAGACCAGAGAAGGCCAGAAGGTAACCTCATTGCTCTCTGCAGCTCTTTGTGGAGGGGAAGCAGAGGGAGGCAATGGGCTGTGTTCACTGTATCTGATGGGAATGGCACAAAAATGCCAAGGAGAGGTTCAGACTGGATTTTAGGAAAAAATTATTTACCAACCAGTTGGTCAAACACTGTAACAGGCTTCCCAGGGAGGTGGTGGATGCCCTGTGCCTGCCAGCATTTGAGGCATTACTGCCCTGAATATCATACTCTGACTTCTGGTTAGCCTTCAGGAGGTCAGGCAGTCGGACAAGATGATCTCTGGAGGTCCTTTCCAACCAAACTATTTCATTCCATTTGTGTTCAAACATGACTAGTCATATTATAACACTGGCTCTGAGATCATCTTCCCTCATTTTCATGCCCAGTAGGGCTTCCAGCGTGGGGCAGCCTTAGGTTAGCCTCAGTCTTTTGTTTAATCTCCATGAGACCTCACTCTGCTCTGGAGTTAATTTCTGTTCTGAGAACCTTTTGGTGCTTTGTCACAGAATCAGTTTGTTGCTGGTAGCACATCCTGCTGAAGTTCTTGGGCCCTTGTTGGTGTCTGGGTACAGACAAAGTAGTCAGTTCTTCACCTTCAGGGAAGCAGTTAGCTCTTTCCTTGCAGAGGAGGTGAGGCAGGGCAGGGCTCAGCAGTTAACCCTTCCCTCACTGCATCTGTTTGATACCATGAAGTGTCTTTGGTGTAAGATTGAATGTGCGTTTGTGTTTTTTACTAGAAAATACATAGCTATAGTCTCGTACGAGCAACGCCAGAATTATAAGGATGACTTCAATGCAGAGTATGATGAATATAGGAGTTTGCATGCTCGGATGGAGAGTATTACCAGAAAATTCATGAAGCTTGATGAGCAACGAAAGCAACTTTCTCCAGGGTCCAAAGAATATCAGGTAAAGAAGAATAAAACCATGACCGTGTCTTACTTCCCTCTTACCTCCCACAGAATTCCCACAGCATTTTCAGCAAAGGCAGGTGCTTCAGCTTAGAGATCCAATAAATTATGTTGACATGATTTTGAAGTGTCCAAGAAACACCAAGTAACTGGTTTTATAGCAGGAGTTACCAGATTGGCTGTAGTTTTACTGGCCACCTCACAGCATTCTGGTGAAGTAAGAGAGTACTATTACACTGATGAGAAGGGAGAAGAACCAAAAGGACCAAAAGACCAAAAGAACCCCCAGGCTTTGCTGACCTGCTGATTCCTATTATTTAAAGGGGGAAAGTTTATTTTGTATACTTAGCAAGACATATGACCACAAACTTATTTGGCTTCTAACTGTAAGTTTTAGCAAAGAAAGGCATTGAAAACTTTGTATTCCAGCTTTCAAGTCTGGGATGACTATGTTTGGACGTGCATATTGGAAATGTTCAGTACCAGAATTCCTGAATTCTTTGTGATGAGAATGTCTGCCTAGCTGGATGTGAGGATGTCTGGCTAGCTTTTGTAAGTTTTTACACAGATGGCAAATGTATTTGTGAGCGCAGGGAGTATTTTAAAATCCCCGATACTGCTCAATAAGACACAGGAGAGAAGCCTTACAGAGCTCACATACAAGTTCTGACCCTGCATTGGCTAACTCTTGACTTCTGTGGCTTCACAAAACCACACAGCAAGTCATTTAGCCCTTATTTGAAGGCTCCACCCAATTGAGCTGTCTGTGGAAGCAAGTATTTTACAGTGGCGTCAATGACTTCACAAAGGGAATCTTCAAACACATTCTCTTCCTGTTGCTTGTTTACAGATTTAATTGCAGATCTGGGCTGTGTTCTATGTTTGTTGGCCTGTTTTTTTTTCTTTTCTTTGTGTGACTCAGAAAAGAGTGATGACTCTCGGATAAGAAAATATCTGCAGTTGAACTGCTTTCTAATGTTTTGTTTGGTTGTATTTTCTAGTAGTGATGAAATGTTCTTTATATTGTTTTCACATTTCAATCTTTGTTTTGTTTTTTAAGATGCTTCATGAGGAAGTCCTAGAACAGTATCGAAAGATACAACAGGTATGTGTAGCACCAGGTCTGTGGGAGTTAGAAACTGCTGGAATGGGCTTTTGGCCATTTTTAAGCAGAGGACATGAAATACTCAACTTCAGATATTTCCACGTCTTTTAATTTTCTTTTTATCTTTGCAGTCTAGTCCCAACTACCGTGAAGAGAAACACAGATGTGAATATCTCCATAACAAGCTGTCTCACATTAAAAGACTTATAGATGAATTTGACAAAGAGCAATCAGAGTTACGGCACTAGTCCTCTGCTTGGACCAGCACATGTGAATGAATGGAAACTTATTTATTTAAAATTTCAGATGAGTTGCTCTAAGAGTCTAAGAAGACTGAACTTTTGCATTACGAAAGTTTTTCAGTATTAGTATACTTGAGTTGACTACTTCTGTTGTTGCTGATGTTGTTTATATGCATATTTGAAGCTGCTTTCTCTGGTCCCTTTTTTTCTTCAAGGCTTATGTTTGTCCATTAAAATCATTTTACCAGTAGGTGCTGGGACCCAGTACATCTACTGTGAAGCTGTGCACATTTTAAGAAAATAGTGTAGCAAATTGAAATACTTTTGGATAAATATAAGGCTATTTTTCTGACCTTTCTTGTTAATGCAAACTCTTTGCCTTAAATGGTAGAAGGTTTAGAAATTTGCACAAAAAAATACAAAAAAAAAAAAAAAAAA
>VXAB01010904.1:338-29808 GCA_013399175.1 Odontophorus gujanensis | reverse complement strand
AAAAAAAAAAAAAAAAGACAAGTTACAGGCTTCTTAAATGTTTAATATCATGTCAGTGTTGGGATTTTTTATTTTTTTTTTCTTTTATTCTCCTTTGTGTAGCATTGTAAATATTTAAATATGGGTCCCAAAAATAAAATCTCAATGAAATGTGGAGCTTCTGTTGAAGACTGTAGGGATTTAGTGTGGTAGATTAACACTGGTTGAATGCATTCTAAAAACATCTTTGGGCTGCAATTGTTCACTTCAACAACTTTGATGAGTGGTCAGAAATGGAAAATCATGTAGACCAGACTGTTTGTGACCACTGAGAAGTTCAGAGGTCTTAATTTTGCCTCCAGGTCCCAGCTAGCCCCAAGCAGCTGGAAGTGGTAATGTTCCTACTAGAAGCTTACTGAAAACCTAGGCAACACCGAGTTGATGTGGAAATTGCAGTAATTACAGAATATTCCCCTTACATTGCAGGAATTTTGAAACGGTGAGGGAAGGTTGGAGTTTTGTTTGTTACTTAAGCTTTTGGGACAAAGGTTTCCTTTAGGAATGGAAATCAGCATAGCTGCTCTTACTACGAGACCTGCTCCAAAAATAATGCCTCTTATTTTATTCAGTTAGGCCATGATTTCAGAAGCAGATGGTGGTGGGATAGCAGCAGAGGCTGAGCCTTCCCACCAATATTCCATTACATATTGTTGCTGTGTGACAGGTGGCAGCAGAGGGGCACTCTTGACAAAAGGGTGTCTGACACTGAAGAGCATAGAAAGCAAAAGGGTGGACTGAATTCCTCCGTGCTGAAACAGTGGCACCCATTGACATTCATAAATGCTTGCTGAACATTTATGGAAACCAAACGGTGGATGCAGCACAGTGAGGTGGTGTGGGCTGCATTTCGGCAGTGACAACAGTGATAACTTCACTGGTGCAGATTTTTTGCATGTGTGCGGCGTGCAGGCTCTTGCTCATTGCTGGTGAAAATGCATAATGAGTGGTGATGACTATGTTGAAAAATGTGCTCTGTAGCTGAGAATTTCCTCTATCAAATAGTGTTTAGACAAACAGATACTTCTATGACTTCCTCTATTATGTCTAATATAAATAGAAGTAAACTTAATCTGATTCATGGGGACCCCTTGTAGTAATTGGTATCAGTGTTTATATGGGCAAGCACAGTAAAAATATATTTTTTCGTTTAGAAACAGTAGACTGAAGAATGTTCCTCCTGGGCACCTGTAAGATTTTTTGATGGGGGAAGTTTGAACTCTTAAGAATAATCTCTCAACCATACAAACAAATATATGTTAAATGTTCTTTACAAGTCCATTTCTTGTTTATTTTCTTATTTATATTAAAAGGAAGAATTGAATTTTAAAAGTCCATAGAATACACTGGTAGATTTTTGCTTCTAAATTTTAGCCTTGATCATTCTGTAACTTGAATGAAGAAATTATACTCTTAGTTGAGATTTGTCTGTGTAAACTTGCATGGGTTTGTTCCTAGCAGTGGTGGTTTTCTGTCGATTTGTGTCTTTGCTCAGGGGTCTAGCAGACCGGTAGGGGTCACTGTGCACTGAATTTAGGAAGTATATAAAGTCACTTTAATTACTTTATTTTTAATTGCATATACTAACGCACTGAAACCATAAATCCTAGAAAAGAATTGTATTTGTAGTTTGTTGTATTCTATTGTATTTGAGTTGAGAGTGTCTGTACCAAGCATAAATAATAGTTAACATTTTAAAGGAAAGCTGCAAAGTATTCAGTATTTAATACTGGAAATCTAACCTAATACCGTCTCAGTTGACTTAGTAAGTGTCGAACNACTGCTGGCTCATAGTCAACCTGTTGTCCACCAGGACAGCCAGGTCCCTCTCTAGAGAGCTGTTCTCCAGCAGGTCATCCCCCAGCCTGTACTGGTGCATGCAATTATTCCTCCCTAGGTGCAAGACTCTACACTTGCTTTTGTTAAATTTCATCTGGTTTCTGACTGCCCAGCTCTCCAACCTGTCCAGGTCTTGCTGAATGGCAGCACAGCCTTAAACTTCACCTAGTTTGAAGAAACAATAATGGTTAGAAAGTGGCTCCGGTTCTAACTGCTATGTTTCTGTGCCCTAAAATGCTGAAAAGACACTGGAAAGCCTGGTGAGACAGATCTGTGGACTACATAATTGCTTCAGTAATGCTTTCTTTCACTTAACTCAAAATTAAAACATTAAGGCCACTTCTAACAAGTCCAGTGGAAACATATCAGGCATGTACTGTTTTTTTCTAAAGTGTGTATCTATTAAGATAAATAGGTGGTTGATAGTATCCTGCCCAAGTCTGTTGGTTAATCATGCAACTGGTTGATAATGTGATCACTCCAAACTACTATGTAAAATCCATTTCCAGTTTTTCTGTATTGGCAGTATTGAGGAAAATATCTTTCCCTCCTATAAAATCTATAGCTAAGGATTTGAAATATTTTCAGTATGAAACAAGGATGAAGATATGAACAAGGATGGAGGGACATAAGCATCTTAAGCTATTCAGAAATATAATATATCCAATTTTGAATGAAAGGGGAAGACATTGTTGCTTGTACTACTTTAATTACTGGGATTTCTTAATGAGGGGTACATTGCACAGAATTAAATGGAACCAACTGCTATGTTAATTTTCTTATCCTTTACCTGACCTCCTCTTCTAAGTATAGAGCAGAGTTTTCTGTACCTGCGTTATTTTTTGCAACAGTCATTTTTGTTGGAGCTCACACATATATCTTGAGCCTTAATTCAGACTATGTTTAAGCTACTAAGACTCTTTCTCTGAAGTGGTCTATGGAGAAATCACTGTTTTCCAGGAAAATCATGTTCTTCTAATGCCCTATCTCAGATCTAGGAACTGAGAGTTCAGTTTCAGGTCTGGGCAAGTCACAGTGGTCTGGCAGATTGCTTCAGAAAAACCTGAAGAGCCATGTGGAGTTGGTTGAAACTGAGATAAAGATTAAGAGCAATAACAGTACATACACCCAGAACCTGCCTGTCAGGAGTAAACTGATTAATTTCTGTAATTCTGGTACAACAGCAGAGTGGAACAGGAAGAGGTAGCAAGCTGTTAGGTGGTAGCATTGCATGGTTTTCTGTACATGCTGAGATTTGCTTAATTTGATTGATGAGTACTATCTAAAAACTTGTGCAGATCACTGTTACTCATGTTCCACTCAGACAAGAAAACCAAAGATCTGCACAAGCATGATCTCTTTCCATTATTTGGTTGAAGTTTTAGTTATATTGGTGTTTTGGGCATTACAATAGTGAATATATTTGCTTTTTGTCCTTACCTGACTTCTCTTTACTAGGCATTCTATTGAGAAGAGGGATAAACAGTTGGCAGAAAAGAGCACCACTGTTTACACTGTATTTTTGTTCTGGAAAATTAATATTTGGATTGATTAGGTATTCTAAAGTGATAACTGACAAGCACAGAACTGTCTTTGAGTGACTGATAAATACTGGATCAGAATTGAATAAAAAATTTCACCATCTGACAAAGTGATAACATTTTGCTACAAGTGTTTGTCAAACTAATAAAATTATTTCTATGAAAGAATTTCATAGTGTAGCGTGAGATTGTTTTTTCCTTCTTGTGATACTTTTTCTCTGGATCTCCAGTGAAGTAATTATAGTTAAAGAGAATAACAGATTTCGCTTTGCCTGTAAGTCTATTAGTTGTTCTGGGCACTTAAGCTAATTATAACTCCTTTATTTCTTAAGAATTAGTCTTGGAAACAGGCCTTATGTCACATTATCTTATATTGTATTTGTCAAAAATTAAGAAAACAGAATATGTGAATATTTCTACTTTTCCAGTAGGTGAATACATGGCAACATTCTGCTGATGACAAGCTAGACTTTGAGATTATTAGTTTCAGTTAGGCAATTCCAGTAGTTACGGTTGTACATACTGGTCAACGTGACCTACACGTGAGTTTTTTCTGATGGGTGATAAATAATTGAGTAGTGATAATTGGAAGAATGTAGAATGTTCTTTTAAAAGGAAATGTTTGGTTAGAACAAGTGACTGTTTTATTACTTGGTGATTGATTGTATTACTTCTTGTAACTGCAGTTCTTTCTTCAAAGAAACTCTCCATTCCAAGGTAGATTGAAATAGAGCCTTCCATGAGTTTTGATGCGAACTAGCCGAGTGACAAAATGTCAGCATCTTGAATGACACTTTCAGACAGCAGCTTGGTGAACCAGATACTTGGCGGTCAGGAATTCATTTTGCATCTTTATCCATGAAGGAAACATGTATTCACCTCTCTCTGAAATAAACCCAGAGAGTATTTTTTTCAACTGTGTTGACAAGACACCAAATCTGTGTGTTCAGACAAAAAGAGCAGGTTCCAGGATCCTGCAAGCTAAAAATATCCTACCACTTTATTGGGTGCAACAGTGTTGTGGTGTTTTTGAATGAATGTGTTATTCTTATTCTACTGATTTTCTATAAATATAACCTTGGTTATATTTAGATGTTCTTCAATCACAGATGTAGTGATTGTACCTTTTTAAAACTGATTAGATTTTCAGATGTACATGTATGCTCATCTATCCTAACCTTAAAAAAAATAATGCAAAAAAGCTCACCAAAAGGAGTCCCATGCTAAACCTGATGGTAATATAACTGAGCATTGATGACACTGAAGCTGTGTAGACAGAGAGGACAGGTTACTGCTTGTGCACTGAATTTTGTACAAAAAAAAGCCCAAATCAGTAATTTTACCAAGGATCAGAGAAAGAAGGTGGAAAGTGGAAGAGGGAACAAAAAGTAATATGGAACTACATTGTAGAAGTTCTAGACCTTCCTGAATTCTGTGCTTTCAAGTATAAAGATGACACCTTTCTCAAAGGAGCCTTTTCCTAAGTGGCATGTTTTGCAATTATGTGATGCAGACTGTCATGTCCTAGGCTTTGAGATTCAAGATAACAGAGAAAACTGTAAATTACTGTAAGTGAGTAAAGTTTAAGTGTTTGTGACCGCATGCATATGTTTTTCAGGATTCCTTTTTAAAATGTTTGGTTCTTGGTTTATGGTAAAGCTTTTTAAGATAACAGCCTATGGCACTAATGTCTATCCTTTTCCACTAACAAAGAAAAGTATCTCTGATGCATAATGAATACAAGTATTTGGTTTGTTTTATTGGTTTTTTTTTTCCGTTTGTTTGTTTTTTGACTTTGACTTTAACTCCATTGAGTTTAACCAGGAAAACAAAAGTAATTGCTTCAGCTTAGTGTGCCTGTCTGGAAAAAAGTGATGATACTGCTACAGGCATGCTTTGAGCAATGGCTTGGGCATTTACGCAGTTCATATATCCCTGTCATAAAGAGTCAGTTTCTCTTTTGAAGTCAGATGTAGTGATGTAGACTTTCTGTGAATCATTCACAAGGAAGAAAAATTTTTGTCCAGAGGAAAGATATCAAACATACCTGTGATGGATGTTTTTCTGTAATCAAATAAAGAAATATTAAAGTAATGTCCTAAATTTGAACAAACCATTTAGATTATTGCATGATGAAGTTAGGTGCTGTCAGTCGCCTTAGAAAAATAAACACTGAATCTGAAAGAGATTGAGATGAAGCTGTCACATCTGAAAGTTAACATAAGTTATCACTGGAACAGTAAACTGTGCTTATTATAATTCTCTTTCAAATTCTGCTTGTCCTCATGAATCCGTGTGTTAACAGCCTGTCATACAGTCTGTGTTTACAGTCCTCTTAGCTCCTACTCTATTACAGTAGAAGTTCATGGCTTCTTGCTTTTTCTGAGAAAACTTGCTACAAGGAATGTCCAGAAAAAAATTAGTAATAAATACGAAGTGGTATATCCTTGATTTTCAGGGTGATTCAAAGTAAGTTTACTGAATGAGGAGGAATGTATCGTGTGCTTTGGACAGATACTTTGCACTTGAAATAAAAGTTAGATTTTTGGTTCATTTAAAAGTAAGTTCACTTTAGTTTGAGGGTTTGTTGGTTTTTTTTTGTTTGTTTGTTTTTCATAATTGGTTATGAATTGCTGCCATCATTAGTATCAGCATTGAGGCTTTCAGCCCAGATATTTATGCATGTCAGACAACTGAGATGAAGAGAATTTCCTGTTTTTTGTATAAGCATGTCATACAAGAACCATGCTTGGAAAGGATGAAATGTAATTTGTCTACAACTTCTTGTCTAAAGACATTCTTCTTGATACTAAAGAGTTCTTGAGAATAAAAGTTTGTGCAGTAAAGTATTCTGTGGCAAAAATGTAAAAAAGCTTATTTATCTTTGTTTTCTTTATTTTTGCAGTGACTTTTTTTTTTAAGTTTAAACACATATAAAATAATTCTTAATTATACATAAAATATCGATACTGTCAATTGTCTGCAATACTTCCTGCTAACTTCATGAGGATTACAGAGGATTTGCTGTTCAGAAATTTAGCATCACAAACACTATGTAATTTTTTTTATCATTCATTTTTCCCTTAGATCTGTGCATATTAAATATGTATGGTTTTGTGTATGTGCAAATAAATGCTGACAGTTAACCATAGTATCTGAGATGACAGTTATTGTTTGATGTATGCTGAGTTAGATGTGTGAAAATATTAAAGATATTTTTGAAAACCATTTGATAATATATAGTACTTGGTTTCGTTTTGGAGTCATTGTAGATACCAGCTTCTGGTCTGAAATTTTCAGTTACAGACAATAAGTACACATTGAAATTCCTCCTGAGTTTCTGTGAAATTAGTTCACCTTCTGAGAGGAGAAAAAATAAAACGGAAAAAGATGTTCTGCCCGAGTTAATAAAATAAATACTGTCTTGCATTTGCTGTGCTGAAATGTTGTTGTGGTGCTGTTTGTGTATGTGTGTCATTCTTTCCCCCTGGCTCCCTTTGGAGAAGAAACTGGGAAGTTTCATTAGATTGGGAAAAGTAGTTGCTCTCTACCTGGAGGTTGATCCAAATGTAGCCAGATGTCCTCTGAAGATTTCAATTTACTCCAAGTTATTATTCAGTTTCAAAGTAAAATTATTCTAGATTCATTGCTGTAAGTGTGTTACAAGAACACACAGGAAGCAGTGCACCTACCATTACTCTTTTTTGCCTGAGAGAAGTTTGAGTGATTCAGTGAAACAGAAAATAGGAAGACTCTTGCCATCTGTTCCCTTTGTTGTTTACATGTGGTAAATGGGATGGATAGTCCATGTTGTTTCTGCTAAGAAATATCAAGAGATGTACTTTTATTTAAGTTATTCAATTGCATTTCTTTGATACTTTTAAAGAATCTTTTTCTTTAGTTACATGGAATTTTGATTTAGTCAACCTTTGGTCCCATACTGCTCGTTCAGTCAGGGAAAGGAAATGCCTCCTCTGAGAGCTGAGTCTTTCATTTCTTTCCTCTTGAAGCAAAAATAATTTTATGAGTGTGTGAGGTGGCCGATTGCTTTGCTTTGAATCTGAAGACTGTTTTCAATTACAAGTAGTTAAAGTAAGTGTATGGATTAACTTAGGCCAAGCAACGGTTATCAATCGTGAAGTCTTGGATCATCTTTTTCCCTCTTAGATTTTTCTTGTTCGAAACAAAGTTTTACTTGATTCTGTCCAGGCTATGGTATAAAACAAAGCTATTTTCTTCAGCTAATATGCTGGCTTTTTTTAATCATTGCAGTTTACTTTGTCCTGACTGCTTTGAGTATTTCATTTTTATGGCTAATATAAACATAGATTCTGTGAGGACTGTCTTGTTACATCCTTACAGATTACTCTGTGCGAAGTAAGTTTCCAGTCATAGGGAGATACTATTCAAGGTGAGAAAAAGAAGAAAGGAATAAAAATCAGAACATGGGTGTTTTATCTGTAGGGCAGTATAGGACAGCATGGATGGAGATCCATAGTCCAAGAACTCATCAGCATTTAAATCAATATAGATTGAAAGACTCTCATGCAAGTTGATATAATAACCTCTGAAATACTAATGATCAGTTATCCCTTCCATTGGGAAGCTGTACCAGCCCCAAGCACAAAAATGGTCATTTAAAATGTCTTTACTAAGCAGCACAGTATTCTACAGAAGTAAATCTTGTGTAGATCTGGTTCCCTAAATGGTAATTCCATCTTTTTTTTAAAAGGTCAGCTCAATTAAATTTTGGCAAGATTGAGTCTTCAGTGTCTCCTAGTGTATTCATTGGGACACATTGGCTGGTAGCTTGCAAGTGTTCATGAGCAAATCGGGTTGATAATACGTTGGTACCAGTACAAATAGATTGTCCTCATCACTGCATAGACAAAACACTCATGAGAACTGTGCAATTCTTTAAGCACTAGTGGCATGATATAATGAAGTTGTATTCTATTAAGCAGCTGTATACAAGGGAGCAAAATGTCATCACCTGAGTGTGGCTGCATTTCTGTGATACAACCTCATCTGTTCCGTCAACTAGTTTTGCTGTGATCAATAAGCAGTTTTCTGTGGCCTTTCACTACTGTCAGATGTCATTGAATGATGTAAATACACGTCAGAAACTAGAAACTTGTCAGCTCACCTAGGCTAAAGAGAGAAGTGTGGGAGGGAGTGTACTGCTGGGATAGACAGAAATGACAGCAGGATGTCTGCTGTGTATAAATGATTTGGTATTGCTACAGACAAGATTTTTCATTTTCCATGAGCACGCAGCAAGATGATTGTGGCTTGGACATGAGTCAGATAATTCAAAAATACTATAGAGAAAAAAGCCTTCTTGTATTACCGGGCATAGGACACTATTTTAAGTGATCTACTTACAAGTGACCTCTTCTCTTGTTTTATTCTTGTGTCTTGATACTAAGTCTTGGGTCCTACCTGCTGTTAAAATAAAGGAAGATTAAATAGGTATAGAAAATATTCTCCTCAGAAATATGCCATTGGAGAAAATCTCTAGTCATGTTAGCATACTCTTTCATCAAATAATTGATTTCCATCTGAGACTTCAATTTTCTGTTAGAGAAACACAGGATCAAAGCTTCAGGAGGGTTGTGCTGTGTTGCTAGTTTTTGTGTGTTTGTTTGCTTTGTTTTAGTTAGTTATGAAATGGTTTTAAAATGGCTTTCAGATCTGACATTGGAGGATTAAAGAAAATAAATGTATTTGACTGTGATGAATTTTAAATGAAGTGTGTAGTTTTATTCTTACTTGAAATTTTTGATTATACTTCATGATTCCAACAAGGCATCAGCTGTCATAGCTGTTAATAAAAAGAGCTTAGTAATAGTCAGTTTTGCATTTATAGTTTTTACTTTAGCATGAGAAATTTACAACACAAATTCCAGACACTATTTTCTGGGAGAGGAGGAAGTTTCTGTGATAGGTGTTTGGAGATGGTTAGACATTTAAGGTGTTGGAGAAAGAGCATAGTATTTGGCTTTTTGTCTTGTAGGTTGGTTTACTCCTTAAGAAACAAATACATCCTTACTGTATTTGCTGTCTCATAGGAAGGAAAGCAATGAAGTTGTGATTTTGAAGAGAAAGCAAATAGTAAAATGGAATCTGCTTTAAAAAAAAATTCTTGTCTTTAGTAGCCATGAGGTTTGTACTCTGACCAGTTTACAACAACAATCACTGATATCTGGTAGCCTTCAGCTCTTTCTCTCCAGCCACTGACAAAATTGCTTAGAAGGCAAGGGTTGAAGTTTCACGGCTTTAATAAGATTTAAATGCTTTAAATGTTTTTCCTCTCACACTGAAACACAGTTTGAATGAAGAAAAGCTTTAGAATTCAGCTGTGAGCAGCTTTGAGAACTGCTCCTGTACTGGAGATTTTGTCTTCAGCAAGGTTACTTGTGGTAACTGCCGTGTTTGTGCTGTGTCTCACATGATCTCAGCGTCAGAACTCCCACTGACTTCTGGATTATTTATTTTAGACTCTCAGGAGCATATCTCTTCTTCATCTCCAAGGGTTTTCTTATGGGAGTTTCCGACAGTTCTCTGCTGGAAGGCTTAGACCAGCTTTTCTTAGAGAGGCGTGGATCTGGATTAAGAGCAACTAAGAAAGAGCATGGTAAATTATATGCATTCCTACTTTCTCAGGTGTTGGGTCTTGCCTCTACCTGTTGTTTGTATTATAAATTGTTTGGAGTGAGTTATCTTTGTTTTGTATAGGAAAAATGGGCTTGTTGCTTATCTGCCCATATACATTTGTAATGAGTGTAGTGGAAAGCAAAGTAGACAGTGCTGAATCAGTAATTGCTACTCTACCAGCATACTTAAATTCATTTACTGGATATGGTGAACTTGCAACTTTTGTGATGGAAGGAAGACTGCTGCAAATGTTTTGTGTAGGCTGATTCTTATTTTGAACCAGAAAATGATTTTGAATTAATTTCTAATTTGACTCATCAACTCACAGGCAACGTTATTCTTTTTGCAAATGAGAAATGTCGTGTGCATAGAATAATTGCCACAAGAAAAGTAGCGTCAAGGTATAGCTAGTGAGACTGTTGTCTCTGATCTCACTGTGGCAACTTTTAATGGGGGAATAATGCCGATGACTGACTTGTAGGGGGAGGAAGTTATTACACAGAAGAAAGCTATATTAGCTGCAGTCTTGTGTGTCCAGACTCAAAATACCTTGAGAATGGTTATTGAAGATCTCTAGAAGTCAGCATAAGGGCTCTTCTACAACTTAGTGCTTTCCTGTGTTTTAAGATACTTTCAGCTTTGAATGAGTCTACTCTTTATTTGTTTCTTAAATTTATTTTACAAAGTCACTTCTATTTTACTGTGGCTATTTGACTGATAGTACTGGCAAGTAAGATTATCTATTTCATAGTCCAGTATAAACCCTCTAGTATTGTAACCTTCAGAATACCTTGAAAATCCCCATATCAAGAATGTTAAATGCCATTTCTTCATTGCTTACATCTTGCACTTAATATGATACTGTGTCTTTAGAACTCTTTCTAGAGGTATTCCTGCAGTAGTTCTGAAATACTCTTGCAATTCTAAATGTACTACACAGTGATAGTAAGATTTGGGATAAGAGAATTGCGGAGTTGACTCAAACTTGTTGAGATCATATCAATTTTCCATATACTTCTGTTTTTTTTCCTCAGTGTATTGCATCTAAGAAGATAAATATATAGTCAGATTTTTGTATTTACAGATTTTGCAGCGTTTCTGTCACTTCAAGTTCTTTTTCCTTATTAAGACTTCAGAGATACAAACCAGTAGCTCAGTAATTGCTTTCTTGAATCTGCCTTTAATAATTACATTTAGTAAAGCTGTATCGAAAATTAGAAAGGCAGACTAATGGAAAACTAGATTTTTCACTGAATTAGAAAGCAAGACAATCTATATATTGACAACATTTCAAGTTGAAACAGATCAGGAAAACTGTTTTGGACTGTCTGTGCAAAGAGGCAAACAGAGGCCTGATGTGCAGTGTCATCTGCATTTTATACAGCCAGAGAAACTATAAGAGATTTCATGTAAATAGGTGTCTTGAATGGGGACAGTACAAATCCGATTTGGAAGCAAGTCACTTGAGGTTTTTTTAGTCAGAGATGTTCTTTTTTCTTAAGACTAACACAAAGTCCAAGAAGGTACAACTTTGTGCTGATTAAAATACCTTGAAATAAAAGACCAGGAAGAGAGAGAACATATTTTAAGTTGTTGTTGTAGACTGGATCATAATCTGCAGAAGAATGTTACGACAGCACTGTGAGCCAATCTGTATGAAGAGGGTAGAAGAGAAAATGTATTTGGTCATTGTTTAATCACAACTTAGACCTCTCACCAAAAATTTAAGGCATTTGGATTCCCATTTTAAGAACAAGCAAAAACATTAAAACTATTTTCAGACTTCTATTCTTAACGTGCTGAATATTTTAAATGCTTTTTATTACAGGCAAGCACTTGATTTACTTATAAGCACAGTGTTTTCATTAATAAATGGGTGTTTGCAGCCATTGTGATATTTAAGGTTAGGATAAATGGATGTACATCAGGTTGTTGTCCATTTGGTACTGGGATTCCCCAGAACTCCATTTTGGGGTCAGATCTGTGTAAGGATTTTGTTAATGATCTGGACACAGGACAGCAATGCACATTAAGTTTGTGAACAGTGCTGGACTGGAAGAGCTGTTTGACTCCTTCAAGGGCAGAGAGGACTTGCAATGAGATCTGGAGAAACTGGAAAGCTGGGCAATCTGCAACTAGGTGAAACTGAGCAAAAATAAGTGCTGGATTCTGCAGCTG
The DNA here is from genome assembly GCA_013399175.1 of Odontophorus gujanensis. Lineage (NCBI taxonomy): Eukaryota > Metazoa > Chordata > Aves > Galliformes > Odontophoridae > Odontophorus > Odontophorus gujanensis. Next base: position 17,557 of record VXAB01010904.1, on the reverse strand, counting down.
GGACAGGTCAGCCCTGTCTCTGTACAGACTTGGGGATGGGGAGCTGCAGAGCAGCCCTACTGAATGGGATGTGGGGTTCCTGCTGACGGCAAGTTGAGTGTAATAGCTCTGCTCTCTGGGGACAGTGACAGTGCCGGAGGGAATGGCACAGAGGTCCGTCAGTGGGCATGGCCCGGAGCTGCTGGAGCTCAGGGAGCACTGGGACATTGCTTGGACTCAGGGTGCAGGTTTGGGTGCTGCTGTGTGGGGCCTGGGGTGGGACTTAGGGGTCCTTGTGGCTCCCTTCCAACTTGGGATATTCTGTGGTTATATGAACAAGAAAGACATCACTAGACAAACACAATTCTGAGAATTTAATCTGTTTATAGAAACCGTTACAAGTGATAAGCTAATATTATTCTCATTTGGAATGGAAATAATGGATGTATGAGAAAGCAATGCCAATTAACAGAAGTGATGGGATGAACAAAAGGGAGGCATGCCTTCAGTTTCCTTCTAATTGTCTTTATTTGCTGATTGAGCAGACCAGTGTTACTTGTATAATTTAGGGAGGATTCCGTAGACTGTGAATAGATTACTATTTGAACCGTAACTTTTTGACCTGACCTTGTCAGCATCTGGTAGCAGAGATGAAAGGCTCATAGAAAAATATTGTGAAATTAATAGAAATACTTGCTGTCTTTGTTATTTAACACTAAACACCACCCAGCCTCTTGCTCTCTCCTCTCACAGTGGGATGGGGGAGAGAAACAAGAAGGTTGAAAGTGTGAGAACTTATTGGCTGAGTTACAGTTTGCTAGGTAAAGCAAAACCTCTGTGTGTGAACAGAGCAAAACAAGGAATTCATTAATTCACGCAAAGATGTTCATCCACCTGGGGAAAGAGGGGCTCATCACATGTTAACAGTGTGCTGGGAAGACAAATGCCATCGCTTTGAATGTCCCCCTTCATTACAACAGTTTTTATTACTCAGCATGACCCATATGATATGAGCCATCCATTTGGCCAGATTTGATAGAAATCATCCAATGCGAAGAAAGGTCTGGAAATAAGATAATAGACTTTACATCATGTATTTCTGTTTCTGATGGATAGAATTTACAAGCTGTATATTTTGGAGTATGATGGGTTGACTTGTCTTTTGTGCAAAGACTGTTTTGAAACACAGTGTACTGGGTAGTAGCCATTGTAAACTGCAGTAAGACATCTGTTCTTCCTTCAAGTCTATTTGAAATGCTGTCAGCTTTTCCTGTCAGAAATGTTAACATTCAGTTTTAGTAGAACATTACAATTATATGTGAAGTTAACAATCAAGATCTTATAAAGCTAGTGTAATAAAAGAGTAAGAAAATGTTGCCGTTCTAAATACTGTAGCAGTTTTTTTTTATCTGTATGTCTGTGTGAATTTTCCTCCATTTTCTACAATCTTAAAGAATAATTAAAGGACTTTCTTGCTACTAAAAATTCTCCACTGGGTTCATTCCATATTTGTTGTCAACTTATTGATTCAGAAGTTTTGAGAAAAATAACATTTTAATGTATTTCTGGAATACCTTGCTTGTTGATTTGCCAGTTACTTTTTGTTGACAAATCCTAAAAGCACTGGCCAGGGAGAAATACCATAGTCATTCATGATTGTGAAGATAACATTGTCTTGAGACTTTTTTTTTCTCATGAGGCAGAGGAGCAAAGAGGTATTTATCAGGGACAGTCTCCTTCCTTGGGTAGAAAAATCAATACCACATTTTGTGGAATACCTTTTCCATTTCTCTTTAATATAACCTAGAAGGAGGAGCTGAGAATTGTTTAACCTATGAGTAGAGCAACAGTGGTCCCTGCTGCAATACAAATTCTCATGTTAAATCAGATGCCGACCCTAATGGTACATGTAGGGGATGACTTTGGGGGATATGTGGGCTTGTGCATGTGCTTGGAAGGGGTTTTGTTTTCCTTGTTTTCCCTCCACGTTTCACAATCCTAATGAAGAACCTTCAACAATAATATTGATATGACAAAATAAAGAAGAAGCAAGGAAATTCAAGAGTCACCAATTCTCATGTCTGAAATAGGGACCAGTAAAGCTGTGTATGTTGTGGCACGTATGTGTCTGTAAGCATATTGGCTGTCTTTGGTCTATGTCTGCTGGCTCTCTGAGAGCTTGGGCTTTTAACCTTATGCCTCTGAATCATGCCCAAGTGAGATGCTTTAAGAAGGCTTTCCTAGGGAAAACCATAAATTAAGTAATTTAGCATTGCAGATACAAAATTCCCAGAGTCTATAGACCTACAGTTTGCATTACTCTTGAGGCCATACTTACTATACACACCATTTTTTGTGCTGTTTCTTTCAATTTCTCATTCTTAGATGGGAGGAAGCTATAAAGACATGCTTTGCTTATTGGTTCCCACAACACCACCAGTCCTACAAGTGAAGCAGTGGTCATGTAGAAAAGTAGTGTGCAACTGACTGCTGAGAGTAGGTCTGCAAAGTGGGATTGCCATGTGTGGAAGGCTTAACAGACACTGCTCATGTTTGAGTGCTTCAATCTGTAACCATTATTTCTTATGGGTTTCCCTTTTTCTGCAGTTTATTTCTGACTATGAAGGGAAGGGAATGCAGCATTTGAAGAGGTATATTGCCCCAGCTGTATGAGCTGTGGATGTCCCTTGTGTAGACTCCTAGTCTAATAGCTTACCAGAGTTTTCAAATGTTAAAACATCTTCCACTCTTTTTTTTTTTTTTCTTTTCCTGCCACCTATTATCACAATGGCTCCAAGTTCTAGGTCAGACAGATTTTTTTTTTCTGTAGGCCTGAAATTTGCAGTCACTTTGTGGAGGTTCCATAAAATTTCAGTATACTTTGTGAGCCACTGACAGTGGTGATGCCATCAGAAAACCTCTGTTATGCATATGCTCCGTGTTCTGTTACAAGTTCTTAAGTTTTGTTTGTTTGTTTGTTTGTTTCAGAAATGTATAGATTGGCCAAGCTTGCCTCCCAGCTGTATTTCTGGCCTTCTCCACATCTTAGGGAATCTACTTTGAAATGTGTGAAACTGTGTTGTTGTGGGTTTTTTTGTTGTTTTGTTTTTGTTTTTTTTTACATCGGAGGTGGTGGTGGTTGTTTCTTTTTTCTTTTTTCTTTTTTTCACAAATAAAGTAAAATACATTTTTCTTAAGGGATATGCTTGGACTGTCTCAGTTGAAACTTTGTAAAAATATTTTCTCTCTGAAACACATAACCTGGTACGGAAATGTCTAAGCCCGAAAATTAAGGGTTGGCAAAACTGTATAAGAAACTGAGTACAGTCTTGCAATGGAAAATATTAGATTGTTCTAACTACTCATGTCACTGCCAGTAACTTCTGTAATATATTTTATTAAATAACTCCATCTCATATCCTATTGGTATGTTACTGAGTTGCTAACTAAAAATAGCACCAGTATGTGTGAACTGCTGCATGAAGCAGGAAAGTAAGGAATCTGCTAATGCAAGGTGAAAACCCATTCTTTATCCCTCCATATTTTTTACTTGCAAAAAGCACAGGTGAAATAATAGGTAAGCAGGGACAGAGAATGTACCGAATGATAAGCAGTTGCTACCTAAAGCAGCTGGAGCTAACACCTCATACACATATAAGGCAAGGTAAGCTGCAGTAAGCGGAGACGTGACATTTCTTGTAAATGTGTAGAAAAATCAACTTTCACCACAACTAAAAAAGTTAACTAAGAAAAGTTTACATTTCTTCATCAGGGAGGTACTGGAATCTTATAGTAACAAATATTTTGTAACAAATAAGTATTTGAAGGAGTTATTTATGGCAGAGTTTTACGTGAATAGAAATGGCAGAAGTTTTTCTGTTTTTTACAAAAGCTGGGATCCAGAAAAATGCAAAGATTCAGTGAGTTTTACATGAGGGTGTCAAGTTGTCATTGATCTCATAAGAGGTTAAAAAGAATATTTGAATCTTTGGGATGAGAGAATAAATGATATCTGTATCACATATTTGTGTAGTGACATTTCTCTTTTTAATTTTTTTTTTTTTTTCCCTTCATTGTACATCTGAATTTGTGCAACAGTATTTAGAGGCTGTGTTTAACTAAGTGACTTGATATCTGGAGGTGGTGTGCAGACAGAGCTTTTTTAGAACAGTTAAATGAGGATGTGTTTCAGACCTGAGAATCAGGAGCTTGCAAGGTGGCTAATGTTTCATGGAAAGTTGGTATTCGGGTATTGTTTTCTCACGGTACTGTGTTTAGGAATCCTCTAGCTTTTATTAGTGGAATATCCAAGCCAAGCTAGCTCTTTTTTAGTCTGTGCCTGGCCGTGGCTTAGAATCATAGAATCACTTGAGTTAGAAGGGACCCCTAAAGGTCATCTAGTCCAACTCCTCTGCAATGAACAGGGACATTTTTATTCCATGTCTGTTTCACAGTCAGAAGAAGAACAGCCAGCCCAGGCAACAGTGCCTGTAGAATGACTTTTTTTCCTTATTTGAGAAAAGGGCAGTTACAGATTTTTAGACCTCTGAATTAGATGTTTTTACTCTGATGCTTTTAGTTAGCATTTGAAGAGACTAACGTCCTGAATTACCTTTGGTTCAGATTAAACGTTTAGCACAATTATCAGTGATCTGTTACATGTCACTTTGTTTGCAGTGTGCCATTCTTGTACATTTTCAGTATCAGACTCAAATTATAACTATTTCAATTTCTGAAATTTGTTGTATCAACCAGATAATGTGTTATGTGCGGGCATGTAATTACTCAATGTTTACTATCTTCCAAATGATGGAGAGGCCAGTTACAAATTACCATAATCTTCACTGAATCAATTTTCATTGTCTTTGGAATTATAAATATTTAATTGTACAACCAGTGTTCTCTGATAGGTTATTCAATCTTGTAGCACAGTATTGCTAAGAGGATACTTCAGTTTTATATATTGTGCTGAATATTGGTTTGAATTAGTATATCTGCTGCCTTTGAATCTACGTAATACATTGACGCAATTGTATCAAATGTAGTTCTGTAAGTGTTTCAGATGTTGTATTTTCTCAGATATGGGTGTTGAGTTGAATTCTGTGCTGCCTGATGTCTTCTACTGCTACCAAAGCAGGTCTGTCTGGAGTCTGTGATTCAGCTGCTTGCTGTATTTACACTGTACTACTAGGAATGAAAATTAGGAAATATGTTTCTCTCATCCTGTTCTACCATTGTGCTCAAGTCAAGATTTGTGACTGCACTGATGTGTGTGCTTCCCTCTGAATCTCTGCGCCAGGGTAGTTCAGATTGTGCATTAGCAAATACATCTTCTCCAAGAAAGTGGCTGGAATGGACTGCTCAGGGAGGTGGTGGAGTCACTATCCCTGGAGGTGTTCAAGGAGCATTCAGTTGTTGAACTGAGAGATGTTGTTTAGTGGGAAATATTGGTGGTAAGTGGACGGTTGGACAGGATGTTCTTAGAGGTCTTTTCCAGCCTTGATGTTTCTGTAATACTGAACTTCACACTCATTCTGCTCCCTTATGTTGGATGTCTACACCTTACCAGCTCTAGTTCCTGCAGACATACCTGGACAGAGCTAGGCTGGCCGTGGTGGCGCTAGGTTTTGTCCAAACTTTGCCAGGAGTTTTGTAGATTGAGCAGCCTTCACCACTACTACCATTTTGTTGCCAGCAGTTCATGAACTAATTCTGGCTTATGATTATCTACATTCATTATGGCAACTAGGCTACCTAGAACATAGATGATGTTAGCTGCAGCAAGTGAATTCAGAAGCTTAACAACTTAAATTCTAATCTGAGCCCAGTATTTTATTCTTTGTTTGGCATTGTTTGTGATGGCTACTCTTGCAATTTCTCAAGTAGTTGCACAGAGTTTTTCATTTCCATTCTGTCTGCCTTCCATACAGGTGAAGAACCATCATGTTAGCTTAGTGTATCAATTAACAAATCCTGATAACGTCTTTCAAGTCTTCTCTCAGTAACAGCAGGCTCAGTTCAGTGAGAAATGAAGCTGCTTTGCAGCTTGTTGAGTTTGTTTTCATCCCATTCTGAATTACTGTCCAAAAGAAACTAACTTTTCAGGGAAATGTTTGATGAGCAAGATTGCATTCTTTAGGAAATGGCTATGACCACTCCTCAGAAACAAACAGTGATGTCTGAAATAAAGACGCCAGTTTTATTTAAGAATAATACAGATGGCACACAACAGTTTAGGTATTGTGACTCTGTTTAGAAAGGAAGAACAAACATTATTTCTTTGCCTTGGTGTTTATTCACTATGAAGAATGTGGAGTTGATTTTTAATGCTGGTTTTTTTTGTGTGTGTGTTGGCTAAATCCTGTTGTGTTTAGTGTTCATATGTGTTTACTAACTCATCAGCACAGGAAAAAGCTAAATTTGTATGCCATGAGACAATCCAAAGCCTTCTTCTTTAAAGAGTGGTGCACATCACTCTGCTGTGTTCTATCTGAACTGATTTCTGACTGAGGAGCGGAGATATGGGTTGTATGGGAGGTATTTCTCTAAGTGTAGTTCTTACACGTCACTCATACATTCTAAGTAATTGGTGTTTGTGCAAAGTGCTTGAGTTAACTCCTTCCTTAATATATCAAAGCCTCAAGGAATAGGATGTAATACCTTCATTGTGCCTACAGCTCTGTTTGCAGGTGCCACTCAGCCCTGTTGCATACTAGTGCCTGGACTTGGTATTAGCTGGGTTATTGAGTTTTCACCACAACTCTACACTTCTGAAAGGGACATCTGACAAGGCTGTTATTCCCTGTTGGCACAAAGAATGCTGCTGCACATTGGTTTAATCAAGCCAGAGAGTTTCTGGTAATTAAAGAAGCAAGTTGGGAGAGTACTGAATTATTGTAAGTTACATGGGGCTGCATTGTACATTTTTTTAACATGTTCTTTGACACCATTTGACATGTTTTTTAGCAGGCATTCAGTGTCAATGCTTTAGAAATCTTGAACAATTATAAACAAAATAACACAAGAATTTAAATTATCATAGAATCATGGCAGGAAGGGACCTTTAAAGGTCATCTGATCCAACTTACCTGCAATGAACAGAGACTCCTACAGCTCAGTGAGGTGCTTAGAGTCCTATCCAGCCTGACCTTGAGTGTCTGCAGGAAAAAACTTTGGTTTCTAGCTTCTGTTAAATGGGAGTTTCTTGCAGCTAGTTGGCTGCAGTAGGGGAACATTTTCATTGTAGCTAGGTGCTGCTTCTTAACTTGAAAAGTATGAGGATTCTTCATAGTTTTTATAAATAAAATAACAAGGTGTTTTGTGGTGAAATGTAAGACTCCTAACGTTTCATCAAACTTTGAGTTCATCTGTTTCATGTGTATATGTGTCATCTTTTTTTATATTCAAGGACTTTATCCCAGTTTATTATCTTTATTAGAAAATCAATCTTGCTTCCATTACAAAGCCTTATGTTGTTCTATTAGTCAAATATTTCTGATAAGAGACGTTGAAATAATCCAGATGAACAAATGGAGCACAGCAGGCTGTTTATTGGTTTTGTTCTGTAACTGTGAGGATTGTAATTTGTTAGGAGTCTTTTCCTTTTTCAGTAGAAGATCAAGACGTTTTTTCTTGAGTTTGATTCAAAGGATGTTAGCCAGACAGGTGACTACACTGACAACTAGATTTTAGAAGTATGTAATCAGTGTAACTGTTGTTCTCTGCAGGGCTAATAAAGAAAAATTCCAAAAACAGGTCAGATCTTGTCACTTCTTGGTTTGGCTACAAATTATATTTCCATAGTCAGTGTTTCACTGGCAATGGAAAGGCTTTTTGTCTTGGAAAGCCAAGAAAGTTATTTTTCAGGAAAAGACAGCAGAGTTCCTATGGGATTTTTTTTTATTTTTATTTTTTATGAACAATGTGTTTGGAAAAGATTGGTTTAAAGTGAGTTGAAAAAATCAGAAAACTACTTACTCTTATAATGTCAGCAGCTCTTTCACTCAGCAGTGACACTTGCGCAGAAGCCTCCCTCGAGCTTCCCATCTTGTAGGAGTTAGTCTCACCGGGTTGTGGTATAAATCATTTTACCATCTCTCCCTCTAAACCCTGATAAATGTGACATACTTAAAGGCCATCTTCAGAAAGAATACCCTAGAGTCCTATGCACGCTTTTTGTATGTAATTCCTACTATACCGTGCCATTTTATGAGTGTGAAACACTTGTACTGCAAAAGAGGGTAAAATATGGAATATCCTTAATTATTTCATAGCTTTGGTGGGAAAGACAAACTACATGCTAAAGGTTGTTAGAGAGACCATACTCTGGTCTTCTTTTTTGGGCCATAACTAATACCTGATGTTTAGGTGGGACTGAGTTTAATGGTTTGGATCTACATAAGAGAGATCACAGTGTTTGGAATGCAGGGAAGGTGGCATGCTGCACGGGTAATACAGCTTTTGAACTGAGTTTGGGTAGGACAGCATACCTGGAAATGTGATGGGTATGAATCTCTTGGGAGCCTTTCCTTGTCAGTGAAATACTTACAGTGCATAGATCAGTGCCAGAGAAAGAGGGTGTGTGGTGCAGCCAGCTGTCCAGGGCAGCAGGGAGGGGAGCAGGGCTGTGGGCCACTGCTGCCCACGGCCTGCTTTCATACCATCTGGAAAATGGAGTCAGCCTGTTTGGGCACCACTACGAGAAAGGAGGGATGTCCCCTATCTCTATACTTGTTCGTCCTAATTCCCAACTTTGTGCTTGTTCTCAGTTCCTGTAATTTAACTGTTATCTCCTTTTCACTTCCTGCCTCCAGTAGCTGCCTTCATCTGTACTTGGTGCCTCAACTAAACCAGGCAGGCTACTTCACTTCTCTCCTTATTATCCATCCCTACAGGCGAGGGCCATTTGGATACCAGCTACTCACATTGGACAGGGCAGCAGCAGCTGCAGGGTGCAGGAGGAGATGTGACTGCGAGCTGCTTGCCTAGAGCACAGAACACCTTAACTCTCAACAAGTGAACATGGGGTGGATAACCCAAAATTAGGTGATGTGGGTGCAGGAGGGGGAAACTGGAGCCGGTGAGATGTGGCTGGAGGGCAGAGGAAAAAGGTGATTTCCCTAGCTCAGCTGTCCACACCTATGGCAACCCGAGGGCTACCCTGCACCTGCACAGAACTAATTTCTGCTGCCCCTCCCTTCCTCCTGAGTCTGAAATCAGAATAAGTGGATTTATTTTCATCTGGGGGATGGTGAAGTTCAGTTTTGTCTGGGCTGCTGTGAGGTTTGGGTTGGTCCTGTGTGCAGCTTCCACCTCCAGCCAGAGGTCATTCAAGCAGCGTGTGGCCACCAGTGCCAGCAGTCCTGGGCATGGCCACACGCAGCCATGGCCATGCCACTGCCCCAGTGCTCCTGCTGGTGCCAGGGACCCCCACTCTCCCCTTACGTGGTTGTATGGAGACGGGTTTAGAATCATCTTTTGATTTCAAGTATGTGCTGTGGTCTTGTTCTAATTATAGCGTAACTAAGAGAGAAAAAGTGCCACTGTCTGAACAATAATGAAACTCTGAACATCCTATTATTGCCTCATGGACTGTAGCTGAATTTCATTTGTCCTGGAAATCCTTCCATATGGCCATGGTAAAGGTTTAAGGCTAAGTGTCCTGGCACTTTTGGAAGTATTAGCTGCGATTGTATGTATTCCTCATACAAACGTCTGTCAGGCATTCTGAAGCATCTAAAGGGCTGTATTTATTTTTGTTAAGTAATGTATTAAATAGAATTAGTGTTGGTGTGTTTGGTATTAAGAGAGAAAAGCGCAGTACAAGAATTTTGTAGGATTTTCTTTCCTGGTGAATGTTAGATGAATGCATCTGTTTTCTGTAAACTTTTTCGGCTTCTGGTTTTTCCATCTCCTCACTCTGAGCAAAGCTGTCCGAAACCTTTTTCTCAACTGTAATTTTTTCAGAAGTTTATATACCTTATAATTAATTTTCTCTATATATAAATAAACACAAAATGATAGTAATAACTTACATTAATAATAAAAAATGTAATGAATCTATTTTAAAATAATTTGAATGAACATTAAGAGTATCATCTCTGTATTTCTCATGTAATAGAAAGCCAAGCTGAGACATTAGTCTGTCAGTTTTTCTCCCTGTTCTTGTTCATATTTTTCATTCTTGTCTGATTTTGTTAAACTCATCTTTATGGTTTTTGGGTGGGGGCTGTTTTTTGTCTGTTTGTTTGTTTTTAATGTTTTTTTGTTTGGTTGATGGCTTTCTGAGACAGTAACTAGAACCATGTATTTTTACTTCAAATTAGAAGATAGGACTCAGCTGTTTTTGTAAAGTATAAGCATTTGACATGCATAAAACTGAAGGAGGTTGTTGTCAGTTTAGTTCTATATGTTCTTCTCATTGTGTTCTTTGAATACCTTTGGACTTTAAGGCTTGTGTATGTTCTTCTCTACCATTTAAGCTATCTCAGAAATTCACAATGATCCAGTACCAATTAATTTATCTTACGTTGTGCACTGTATTTATTATGTAATGCTTTACAACTGCTGTGATTTATGGAGCAAGAAATATTATTCCTCTTGAAAACATGTCATTCAGATAGAGGAGGTGTGCTAATGTTCAAAACTGAGAAATACAGAAAAATGGTGAAATGATGTATGCTTGCCACTAATAAGAGGAAATGGTTTCCAATCTGAATATATTTCATTTCACTGAAACAAAGTAGAGACAGAGACCCAGAGTAGTTCCACCCTTTTTTTATCCTGCAATCATATTTAAATATTTTTGTAGTCAGGTCTGAAAGCTTTGACTGCTAATGACAGAAATCTTAAAACTTCTTCTCCAGGATTTCCTTCATTGTTTTGATAGCTAAAAATTGTAGTGCTAGTACTGCAGTTTTGGTAGGCAAAACATCAGCATTATTTACACTGATTTTTAATCTAAAAGTTGCTTACCCCTTATGTCATTGTGCAGGTTAAATTATGTTGGAAGAACACTTTCAGTGATGTTCTGACCTTCTGCAAACATCACTGATAATTGCTGTGGCAGTAACCAAGAAAGGAAAGTCACTTCTACTTTCACCATTCTCATAAGAAGCAAGTTTTCTGATTGGTATATTCATATCTGTGGTCCTTTGTGTCCTAGTAAGGTGAACTTCAGATATTTTAGTGTGATTTTTAGTGTGATTTTTAGTATTTCACTGACGATGAGAAAAACATCGTACTTGTGTTAATCAGTGATTAACAGAACTGTGTTCAGTTCTGGGCTCCCCAGTACAAAAAAGACAAGGATCTCTTGGAAAGAGTCCAGCGCAGGGCCACAAAGATGGTGAAGGGCCTGGAGGATCTCCCCTATGAAGAAAGGCTAAGTGAACTGGGTCTCTTTAGCCTTCAGAAAAGAAGACTGAGAGGGGACCTGATCCAGGTTTATAAATATCTGAGGTGTGGGGGACAAAGTGGTGAGGCCAGACTCTTTTCAGCAGTGTGTGGAGACAGGACAAGGGGGAACGGACAGAAACTGCAGCACAGGAGGTTCCGCACGAATGTGTGCAAGAACTTCTTTATGGTGAGGGTGACGGAGCACTGGCACAGGCTGCCCAGGGGGGTTGTGGAATCTCCTTCTCTGGAGATATTCAAGACTCGCCTGGACACCTACCTGTGCAACCTGGTGTAGGGAACCTGCTTTGTCAGGGGAGTTGGACTCGATGATCTTTGAGGACCCTTCCAACCCCTATGATTCTGTGTTGCGTTTTTCATTTAACTGCCTCCTGCAAAAAGTCATGTCTTTTCAGTCTGTTCATAGAACATGGGCATTTTTATAAGAAAAATAATTTCCTTGAGGAATTGCTTTTCCCTGAGTTCTTCTATCTTTATTTTGACACTTTACTCCATGTTTACCTATTTCCTCATAATGTCCTTTTGTCAGCAGCTGCGATTCCTCCATTAAATTTGAGATTTGTCTATAGCTATTCCGAATTTGTGAGAGATTTGCTCTCTGTTGTAAGCTACTCACACAGAGCCTTGTCCTCATGAAACTGCAGCACAGACTTAATTCTGTGTGATTAGGATGCTCCTGTGAAGTGTGATCTGGTAAATGTGGAGGAGGCAAACTTGGAATCTATGCACTGATTATAGTCTAATTGTAGTTGATTAATAATATAACAGTCATGAGCAAAATATGTGGCATTTCGTGTACTTGCAGTTGTGGTTTATAAGATTCTTCATCATTCAGTTTACTATTTAAATGTCTGAAATGAAAGTGTTTACAGGTGCCTACTTAATATATTTACTGTAAATTGCTTAAAATTTATGACATATAGGTGCTAATGTGAATAAATAAGCATAATTTGTAGGGTTGGGTTTGGGTTTTGTTTGTTTATTTCCTTTGTTTTTGTTTTAAACAACTTCATGCATGCTAGATCCATTGTCAGCCTTCGTAAATGAATGAGTGTGCACATGTCTGAGTGTGACGTACGGGAAGGTTACCTCCCCCAGGAGTGCTTGCAGCTGGTGCAGGAGCCTGTTTGGCATCTCCAGGTTGCCAACACACCCTGGAGCCAGCAGAAGTGCTGAGCTAACATTGGTGCTGAAGCTCTTGCTTGAGGTGTAATTGGGTGTCATGAGTTGGTAGCAATTGCTGGAGCTTTAGTTAATTCAAAACTATTGCAACATCTTAACTGGACACTTGGTCACTACTAATTTAGGTACTTTTATATTCTTTCACCTAGTTCTCCCACAAATTGTCCTGGAGTTTCTTTATCTCAACACATTTCCTGTGAAATCAGAAACATTTTGTTCCTTGTGGAACTATTTCTTTCACGCTGTGTGTAGAGTATAAGATGTAAGTAATGTTTTCCTCTCATATAATTAGGATGTTAAGTCTGGACTAAAGAAAAAAGTTTGCATTGATTTTTCTTTGCATCTGATCCTCTTTACAACTCTGAACTTAAAATATATTCCTAAGGGTGCCTTGGAGTTTTTGCACATTGAGAGGAGAATTGCTTAATAGTCTATAGCTGTTCTCCCAAAATAGTCTAAATAGACAAGGAAAAAAAAAAAATCAATGCACCCAAATAAGGTCATTTGCTCGCAGTGATTAGGACACAAAAATAGTCCTTTTCAAGGAGGTAGAACGTATTTCAAGTTATTTTGATGGATTACAAAGATCTGAACTAATTTTGGTAATGTAAGCATCAGTGTGAAATGACTCTGGCCCCATCCATCCTGCGTTCAAGTGAAGGTGGATGCATTTCAGTCTGGATTGAACAAAGTGCCATCTGTTTCTCATGTGGTTTGACTTGCCAAAGAGAACCATCACATTTCGACCTGTGTTTGAAGGGCAGGTTCCAGCTGACAATAGGAAGTGTTTATCCTGCATGATTTCTGGCTGTTTGATCTGATCCATGCTTCATGGGTATAATTGTGACAGGAAACACTTTTTTCTGCATTCAGACATGGACACTGTTTGCAAATTTATTTCAAACTACTTTCATTTGCTCCAAGTCTCAGTTCTTGATGTAATCATCTTTTCTGACCATTGTCTTTTGTTCTCCTGGAAATAATTATTTCCAGCGTTTCCTGAGCTAAACAGAAAATGGGGGAAAAAAAAAGAAAAAAGAAAAAAAACTGGAGAGATCAGGCACCTTTTTTGTATTGCTTTTCTGCTGATCTTGTCTTCGTTTAATAGACCACGTTTTCTTGAATACTTCAAAATATTTCTCATCAGTTGCCCTTAGTACTGACCTTGCAACCTGAGAATCAAGGAAGTGTCATGTTAGTGACTACTAATTAGTGCATCCGGAGAGCTGCTTCTCCTGGCCTTCAACCTTTCAGAGGCCTCAACAAAAGCTGTCACATGTATCATACAAAGAAAACAAGCATTTGCTGTGGCTTTTTTGTTGTTCTCCCCACACACCCCAGATTACAAATAGCAGCACAAACTCGATCACTATGTCAGAGTTTGTAGGTTAGGAGGTAATTAACCCACAGTGTTGTAGTTGTTTTTTTTGTTTTGGTTTGGTTTGGTTTTGGTTTGTTTTTTTTCCATGCATAACATAAGGCTTTTGTTACCTGGTTCTTACTGTGTACGTGTTATTATCATAGTAAGAAAAGAGAATAAATCTTTATTTCCTTTCAGCCTTTTTGTTGTTATTCCTGCCGTCTTTTTATTTTTTTAATACTTCCCACTGTATTAAATATTTCTGAAATTGAATATTTTAATTTTAATAGGCAGTGTAAAATCCAAGTGGAACTGTCTTTTTGTATGTTTGCTGAACAAACTTGTTAATAGAAAAGTCTGCCATTATACCCATTCATCATTTTCTGCTTCTGTACATTTTTGATTGTCCTTTTTTTTTGGAACCACTCTATATTTTGGGTATAATTGAATCACAGCCATGTCACAGAATTGTTTGTGCAAAAAGCATTCATGTCCTTTATATTATTTATAATTTTTCAGGTCTTCAAAATAGAAGTGCTAATGAGTGGAAGGAAACATTTTGTGGAGAAGAGGTATAGTGAATTCCATGCTCTTCATAAAAAGGTAATTATCTCTTTATATGTAGCAGAGTTGTTTTACTGTAATTGTTTCCCTTCATTTGAAATTGTTAACATTTATGGCTTATCTTGAATACATCCTGTGATTCATATCTCTGGAAAAGAGTCCTTAGCTTAAGCAGTTCTTGTGTACTTCATGGAAGTGAGGATGGTGGCTGGTGGGCTGATCATTTTGCAGATATTTCTAACTCTCCTTTCTATACCTTTTTACATACTGTATTGCTAAAATGCCATCTGTACTATGTGGCTTTTTTCTTCTCAAAAAATGATGAAATGGAGCACATTCCTACAACAGAGAAATATGGTTTTGTTTTTTATTCTGTTATACAAGTAATTTATGTTAAATCTATAAATTGAATTGCTAACCTACTGAGCTAAAGCAACAGGTTGTGCTCACCAGGAAACTAAACTTGAAAAAGACTGAATAGGTTAGCTTACTCTGCTGCTCTTTGTACAGTGAATGTGATAGAAAATGTATCTTATGCATGTCAGCTGAGTCCTCTTACTGGTATGTAAAGTGAACTTAAATTATTTCACAATTCAGTATCCACTAATTGTTTTGATGACTGTAAAAGAGAAGGTACAACAACTCCCCATGCTGAACTAGATGTTTCGATTGCAACTTAGCAAAAGGCAAGTCTAACTCTTTTCCGTGTTGTCAAAAACAAATATTATGAGGAATAATTCTGGAAAAGCAGTAGGTTACTGGTGTGGGGGTGTGCTGAAGAGCTTCAGTCCTTCTCTGGGAGAAGGGTCAACTTCTGGTTTGGCAGTGGAGGAGCAGGTGTAGGCTTGACTGCTTTTGCTTGTGCTGCTGTTCTTCACTATGAAAAAGTTGCCTCTGCAAAAGTCAGAGAGGAGCACAGGGAAGAGCTTTGTGGCATTTACACCTCCTGCCCCTGCAGTGTCACAGGAGCTTGCTTATACCATCATGTTTGGGATCCCTGAGTCATCTCAGGAATGGTTGCATTCAGGGAGGAAGCAGAGAGAATTAATTTTGACAGCTTTATATTGATGTAAGCCAACTTGGGGCAACAGAAGGAAACTGTTGAGGTATCAGTGTCAAGAACCTTATAAACAAATATACTTTGTTTTACTGCGCAGTAATCAATATGTGCTAGTATTTCTTGGTCTTTTGCTTCTTGCCCCAGTTGTGGTAATTGACTGCCACTTTATAAAATGCATTTTCTTGTTTATTGCTTTAATTTAGATCTCTCACATCTTTTTCACCTTGTGTTCCCATTGAATATGGTAACATGAACAACAGTATCAGAATCAGCAATACAGCTGTAACCAGCCAAGACTTTTCAGTATGTGTGCTTTCTTTTTTGCACAAAATAATCCAATAGATGAAAGTAAAATAGAGTAGATTGACTAAAGATTACACAACTCAGTAAGTTCGGAAAAATTAAAAGGGAAAATTTTTATATGCTTAAAATGCATATCCAAGTAGATTCTTTCCTGTAGTTATTGTCTAATTTCACCATGGTTTCTGGAGTTGCTTGGTTTGTCTCTTGGTTTACTTGCAAATTTCCCCTCATTGTTCCACATGAGTGTTATGAATGTCTGCAGTCTCAGTCTTGGGTTTGTCACCTTGCAGTAACTCCCTTTGTGGAGAATTATCCTTAAATCACCAATAGAGCCATTAATGACACCCTTCTCTCTATCCAAAAATAGCAGCAAAATATTCAGCCAAAATTCTAACAGGACACTTTGCACCACCTTTCAATCTGCAAAGTACCCAGCATATTTGTCACAACATTCTATTTAAGTCTTTTTGTTTTACTTCTGCAATTTTGCATAGATTTGTAGTAAACCACAAGTTGAAGAGCTGATCTGGAACTGCTTCAGCGCTTTCAGTATTGCAGAAATACTGGAGGAAGTATTTCTCTAACAATACATTACATGATTTCACCCTTTATTTCTCTTTCGTGCTAGGAAAAGCAGAAAATACCAAAGCTTTTAGGATAGTGCAGTTCTCTTCTACTAAGGCACATGGAAAACAAAGATGAGGTGATTGGTAGTAACCACTGTGGCTTCATCAAAAGCAACTCATGCCTGAGAAACTTGGTGGCCTTTTATGAAGGAGTTCCAGTGTCAGTGGATAAAGAGCAGCTGACGTCATCTACCTGGACTTGTGCAAAGCATTTGACACTGTCCCACATGACATCCTGGTCACCAAATTGGAGAAAAATGGATATGATAGATGGGCCACTTGCTGGATAAGGAAATGACTGGATGGATGCACTGACAGTTGCAGTCATTAGCTTAATGTCCAATGAAGTCTTGAGAGGTGTGTCCATGCCAGTCTCATGAAGTTCAACAAGGCCAAGTGCAAGGTCCTTGCATCTGGGTAAGGGCAATCCCAAGCACAAATGCAGGCCTGAGGAGAAGGATTTGAGGGTGTCAGCTGATGAAAGTCTCAATATAAGCCAGGAATGTGAGTTTGCAGCCCAGAAAGCCAGTTGTATCCTGGTTGCATCAAGAGAGACATAACCGGCAGATTGAGGAAGGTGATTCTGCCTCTCTACTCTGCTCTCATGGGACTCCACCTGGAGTACTGCATGCAGTTCTAGGGCCTCAACACAACACTTGAAGGACATGGAGCTGTTAGAGCAGGTGCAGAGGAGGGCCATGAAGGTGATCAGAGGGCTGGAGCACCTCCC
>VXAB01010903.1:221778-242556 GCA_013399175.1 Odontophorus gujanensis | reverse complement strand
TAATGTTATATATACATGTAAGATATATTCTTACATATTATATTAACATAACAATATAATATTAAATGTATACATTTATATTAAATTAATTATCCAGTGGCTATAAGTATATACACATACACATAAGACCATATATAAGGCCACACGCAAGAGTGTGTGTGTATGTAAAAATAAATATAATGAGGCCATACGTACATATTCTCATATTGTTAATATATACAAACATACATTTATACACAACATACACATAGTATTTTATTTTCATACATATATGTATGTGTGTTTGATTTAGTAGATAACTTTATGTTCTTATCTTAAAATCTATGTGATAAGCACAGAAACCTTCTTGGAGATGTTAAATAGCAGATGTGCACAAATCAAACGCCAGAAACCTCACAGCCTTACCTGGCATTTTACTAATATATCAAAGAAGTCCTCATCTAGCTCTCTGTTGTTACTCGCCATTAAGTGGCCCAGCACAGACGGACTGGTGCGGTGGTTAAGACGAAGGCCAGGCAGATTGCTAAAGCTGGCACGCTGGTCATCCAGGCGGCGGCTCTGTGAGCTCGCAAGTAAATCCAGAAATTCATCAGTGTGGGGTGAGACTACAGAAGCAGAAAAGGCTAAGGGAAGAAGAAAAAGAAATAAGCACAGAAGTTCTTCTCTGTTCAAATACATTTTCAAAACAGCATTTGACAGGAACTGAAGTCAGCTGTGGATCTTATTTTGAAGATTACATTTTCGTATTGTTTTAGGTGGAGTAGAGGATGATGCTACTGAAGCAGCTGAGAATCTGTTCTTCTCCTGGAAGTGGCATCTCTGATCATCCATCCTGTTACTCTGGAATCGGCTCAGCAGATCAAAGAATCCTTCATCTGCTACTGTTTCTCGACTGTTTCTCTGAAGAGGAGAGAAAAGTTAGAGGTACTTGGAACTCAGAAGTACCTAAAACTAGAGCAACTGCAGGGCAGTTTGATTCCAGTAATATATTTGTATATCTGAAATTCATTAAACTAATTTTTTTAGTCATCCATTCCTGCAGATATTTATCCAAAGAAGAAAAATTTATAATATGGTAAATAGTTCTGGAAGGTAAAATCCAGTAGAGGCATTTTGTTCTCAGGAAGAAATGGTTCTATAAGCCCACCAAGAACCCCCAATGCCCATATGCCATGAATTTTCCATTTGCTTCTCAGCTTTATGTTCAAAATCACTCTTCTCTCGGCAAAACTAAATGACTCCAGTCTTTTCTTTTTAACCATCTTCTGTGAAGAGTGCAGTAATCTAAAATGTACATTCAATTATACCTTAGTACTGTCTGAATCCAAAAAGCTACATTTCTTAAGTCAGGAGAAATGCTAGAAATAAAATATATGCAAGCTGACCTGTAATTTTAGACAATCCATGAGGAAAAAATGTTCCAATAGTAGGAGAGGCTTGCAGCTGTCACTGCCCAGGTGACAGAAGGAGAATGGCAGATTCTACATCAACTTACAGTGTTTAACTCAAGTATATACACAGAACTGAAAATGTTATTTGTACAAACATGCTTTCCATAATTTTTGTCAAATGGAGATGATGTAAAGTCAAGGTTATGATCTCGACAGGACTCCAAACCTACCCTCTGAGAGCTGGGAAGGCGGTGGTCGATAGAATTACTGGCATCCTGCAGAACTTTGGAAGTGGTGCCATTCTTATACTTTTTGCCTTTGAGTCGATTTACAAAATGCAGTTTTGCTGAAGGTTTGGCAATGAGTGGTTTCTGTTTAGCAAGGATCTCACTGTTCCAGTTCTGAACCTAAAACAACAAAAAAAGAAATAATTTTCATGATATATTCTTTTATTATTTGTGTATTCTTTTCCTCCCCACAAAGAATCCAACCACTCAGACATAAAAACTGAGGCTTTGCTTCTGTTCCTTTGACCTATGATGACTGAGATCTCGTTACCTGAATCAGGTCACTACTGTTAATGATCAGTCTTACAACTGAACCCTGATGCAACAACTAAAAAATGGGGAAAATGTCAGCAAAAGAGCACACAGGATTAACTATCTCATTTCACTGAAAACAGCATGGATTGCTTTATCAATCTGAGAGTTACCCTAAATTCTCCTCTCAAATAAGATTCCCCATCGGTCTGACAACTTCATCTACAATGACAAACTTTTCTAATTGGAAAAAAATTCTTGACTGAGCAGCAGATACTGTAACCACAATCTGATCTTTCAGCAAAACACAATTCATTCTAAAGCCTTGGAGATCAACCCACATTCCAGCTCCAAGACGACTGTATCCTGTAGTCAAACCATAATGCAAGTGTCCGTCATGTTCTACACAACATAGACACTGAGGGAGTAAACTTCAGAACCTACTACATGAGCGTCTCAAAAAGAGCCCTTTATAAGAACTAAGCCACAAAACTAGGTTAATACTTTATTATAAAAATCCATATGAAGCATTTGAGTGTATTGAAGGCAGACTACCACAGGCTATGTATTTTAAAAGATACCACAAACAAATGGGCTCACAGAACAAGAAAATACAGCTGTTATTAGCCAAAAGCTTAAAGGTTCCCTGCAGAGAAATCAGTCTGGAATAAAACCCAGGATCTTTTACAAACCAGTATCCAAAGAGGCACTTAAAGAAACAGTGCCGCTGCAGCTGTACCAGCTGTCACAGTGTAAGCTTTGAGATTTCATTTTCTATTTCTAATCATGGCAGTGTGCTCTGGATCATTTCAAGAGATGGGCATCAGATTCCCCCAGTATGTAGGGAAAAAATAGCAATTTCAGTCTACGTCTGGAATCATTTATGTAGAACTGCCAGCTCTTATATAAGTTCAAAGGAGAATTCTTGAAGTCTGAGCTATAGCTTTGGAGTTCTATTCTGAGTCACTTGCAGCATCAACCACAAGCCACTCGTAAAGAAGTGATTACAGGAATTCTTTGGATGTCAGTCATAGTTTTTAACGTTAAACACTCATAGAAGCATTTAGACTTTGTTGCAATCTCACCAGCGGAACAAAAAAAGAAAGCACCAACCTTTTCTGGTGTTAATTTCATAAGTTCCATGTTCTCCATACTGTGACGACGTCCCACCCTTGGCCGGGTACCTTTAAAAAAGAAAAAAGTTCTTTTTTTTTGCCATTAAGGTTTACGGTATCACCATCAAAGCTGTGCCTGTGTTCATCAAATACCCAAGATAAGCATTTCTGAGTTCCAAACTCACAAGAGAATAAATAATCAGTACTAAAGCTGCTTTAAAAACCACACAGATGTAAGGGATGCAACTTGCTCTCATGGGACGGAGGAGAAGAGCATGGATCTTCACATGAAAAAACATCAAATGCAGCAACTTTAAATGTAACCCCTTCTGTTCTTACAGTGGTACAAAGGAAAAAGGAAGGACTTAATTTGGGCAGAAAATGAATGCATTTGCCACATTAAAAAAAAAAAACTGATTAGAAATTTCAGATGATACGCTGTGTGAAAGAACAAGGCATAACCTGCAATTCACAACATAAATCCTCCAATAAAGCCGAAGGGAATCAATACTGTGCCATTTATTTTTTTGTGTATGAGTATGGAAAAAATAAACACTCCAGCATCAATAGTCCAAAAACAATGCAAATAACAGATTACTTTTCAAGTTTTTTGTTAGAAAGTATTTAGAGAGAAGCACGTACCATTCAGACTGTTATCTACTGCATGGCTTTCTGACATCATGGAGGTGTTTGTGCTATAGCTTAATCCGAGAACCATCTGAAGATCTGAGAGATTAAGTCTAGCAGTGAGTTCCCCACTTCTGTCTCCTACCTGTGACCAAATAAAATAAGCAGTTCTGTTACTGTAACAAAAATGTGTACATATGTAAATACAAAGGAAACTTTGTTCCCAGGCTACTAAGAGAAAAATATTTAAAAGGTTTTTCTTGTTGAAAACTGTTGGAGCCATCTTCTTAATGGAGTACATCAAAGGCACAAACCAAAGCCTACAGTAACCCCCGCTAGGCTCTCAGTGAGAGCAAAAACCTGTCAGCCAACAGACACGGGTGAAAACTGTACCTCTCTGGAGATCTCCAGGTGCCTCTCAGCAAAGTGCATAGCTTGGTCATGGTTGCCCAGAGCAGTATATGCGTTCCCTAAACTCCAGCATGCTCTTCCTTCACCAATTCTGCAAAAGAGGAAACATCTTCAGGGATATGTTTTGCATACTCTCTGAGCACTAGAGGTCAGGTTTTCATAGTGTTACCAAAATAATATTACTGTGCCAAGGAAGATTCACACCACCCCCAGACACTGTTCCAACACCACCATGTTAAGTACCATACTTTAAGAACTGTGATCTGACATAGGCATAGATGTGAGCAAATCTCATTGAAACATTAATTTTAAAATTTACAGCAACCATTTAAAGTCACTCCTTAGAGTTCTACAAGGATGGAACATTGCATAACTCCCTTTCTGCTCCTCAGATTGTGTGGCTTATTATTCTTCATCTATTCTGCTTATTTTGTGCATTTAAAAGCTGAACAACCACACCAACACAGAAACAAACACTTCTACCTTCCTTTCCTCCCTCCCCCCAAAAAAGCTTTACAAATAATGTTAAAACAGACGTTATTTACTACTCAATTATCCTCCTTTCACCATCCCTTCCTATTTTCCTAATTTGTGGAGAAGCAGGGGGCAAATTCCTATAAAGTTATGTAAAACTACTACAAACAAATCACGGAAAATGTGTTTTTCCCTTCGTTTTCAATGGCAGTACCAAGAAAAGAAGACCTAGAGACAGTCATTCATCAGTTACCCTCTCATTGGATTTGTCATCTGCAATACTTTGAAGATCTTTTCTCCCACCATTTGAAAACAAGCTCAGTACTGCAGGGAATTCACATTGAGATGTCATATACAGAACAAAAGTCAGCAAAGTTTGAAGTAACAAGAATTGCTTTAAGCATCATCTACATTAAACAATCTCTTAAGGCTTACTTATCATTTAATTCCTGGGCAATCACGAGGTGTTTCAGATGATAATCAATTGCTTTCTCATAGTCTTGAAGCAGAGTGTATGTGTTTCCAAGGCTGTAGCAGGCCTGTGCTTCCACAGCTCTATCTTTAAGCTGCCGAGCCAGCTGTAATGTCCTCCTGAAAGAAAGGGTTAGTCACCTCACAAATCACTACTTACTCATACAAGTAAAAGTCCATTACATAAACTAAATGGATTAGGACACCAGACTGACAAATTAGCTGCTAACAAATTATCTTGCAAAATCTTAGGAGTTTTTAGGCATCTTCCACTCTTGTTCATTGCTGTTTGTTTCTGTTTACTTCACCACAGAGAGAACACAGCCCTCAGACTGCATGCTCCAATGTTAATGTATTGCTTCATCAGTAATTTACAGGTGATTTGCTGGTATTATATACTTGAAGCAGATTATTATCAGCATTAGAAAAAATACTGTGTGTTCTCCATTAACATGAGAAAGACAGACCTACAGCCAACAAGCCAGCCTGTCTCTGCTGGTAAGAATCTAACTAGAATCTAATTGGTATTGAGGCACTATATTTTTCCATTTTCAAGAATGGGTAAGCCCTGAAGTCTAATTAAGATGCTAACACCTATACTGCATCTTTGCAGAGCTTATATTTCTTCTGATTTACAGTAGTAGCAGCATGTCTGCTGAGATGTCTAGATATAAAGAACAACCTTGATTACAAATACAAACTAAGTATGTAAAAGTATGCTGATATGCACCACCAAGCTCATATAGTGAGTATACTTCAGACAGCAACTAAACTCAGGTGTGTCAGAAAGTCACTCTGATCACTCCAGAACTCACTAAGACCTAGGACAATAATGCCTGGTTCTAGAATGAAGTGAATCAATATGTATCAACAGAAAGACATCCACAGTGCTGAGAAATACCTATTTGAAAGCAACAAAAATGTAAAAGACTAACGTCATCTTAGAAAACCTGAGTAAGTGGGAAAAAACGTTGACTGTCTTTTTTACTAAACAAATGCAGCCCTTCTCTAAGTATATTTTGAAGAGATGGCTATTCTACATTGAGCTGAAGTATACCAGCACAACAGAAATTAACTGGAGAAGAGGTATAGAAGTAAGCAGTCAACTAACTTGTAGTACTCAGAAGCGGTTTCAAATTCACCCAGGAATATGTAGGCATTTCCAAGATTGCTGTATGCTCTTCTTTCTGCTGATCTATCACCAAATTCTTTTGCAATTAGGAGACGCTTAAAAATAGGAAATAAGCACATTAATCACTCAGTTTCATACTTCACAGCATATATTTGCACACAAAATTGAACCCTCATAGGCTTTTAAACCCTGTTCTGTAGGCCACCGCTGCTTGAAAAGAACAGCCAGACTTGACGCTATGCCCTTTTGATCTAAAGCTTGCATTGAAATCTTAGGATAACATACAACAAAACACATGCACACAAGGTCTGGAGCAACTGGTGATATTTCTCATTGCTGTACCTGTTCATGGGCTAAAACTGCACTCCTGAAGTTGCCCAGAAGGTAGTGTGTGTTTCCCAGATTTCCAAAGGCACGTCCTTGTGCTGCTCTATCACCCAGCTCTGTTACTATCGTCAGGTTTTCCCTGTTTTGAAGAAGTGAGAAGAGAAAGACTAATGCCTTTGAAGTTATTTTCTCTAAGTCATTTAAACAAATCATCTTCCTATTTTGATAAAGGGAAAAGCGGAGTATTCTGCTTTGGTCTATTCTAATGGCCTTTATGCAACCACAGTTCTTCCACTGAGTAGGGAACATTTTCATTGAGATACTGAACTGTGTTCTTGTTCATGCCAGCCAGCTCGTTTCTAAGAAAAAAGCTATATAATATGTAAGTACACAAAATTCAGTTGTCTCAGTCTTGCTCTAAGAGTAATGCTGAATTCTAATGTAGGGGAAGGACTTATCTGGTAATAAAAGGTACACTGAAAATGAGAGCAAAGAGAAAATAGTGTACTCTCCAGTTTAAAAGGAAGAAATTCACACATTAGCTCATGACTCCACTACTCCAAATAGCTGAACAAACCAGATGAACGTAACTTCTCTATCACCAATATTCAGAACTAGTACTTACTCATAATAATCTGCAGCTTTTTGCAAAGCATTTTTCACATCCTCTGGAAGCTCCCCTGGGTCATGCGTCCCAGCACAAGCCACATTTTTCCCTTTAGAGTGATAAACATTTCCCAGATTATACAATGCTCTAGCTTCTCCAACCTAAAACAACAGTAAAGCAAGGCAATAAAACTTTCTGCTTCCAACTCCTGTGTCACAACCACCATTAGTACGACCCACAGAAAGGACTCTGTTACTACTTGCCAATGTGTGCTCTGCCCATTCTGAGTATGCTCTCATTGTCCACCCACAATACTCCCACTCGTACTCCTCAACCAAACTGTATCACATATTATTCCCTTTTGAGGCATATAAGGTACATAGTTATGGAGAGCAATCATTAAAATATTTATTTTAAAAAGTCTCCTGGGTGCAAACAGCCATCTTAAAACTGACAGGTTCATTGTCTATAAGAAATATTAGAATGTTCAGTACTTAATTTCCTCTGAAAGGTGGCATGCTGATTACCAAACAACAGGGTTCACTAATATGTACTCTTTGGAGTTTATTTCCGGATTCCTAAGCATCACTCACCTTATCATTAAGTTCTCTGGAAATATCCAGATGTCTTTGACAACAAACTATAGCTTCTTCAAAGTTTCCGAGTACCTTCAAGGTGTTGCCCAGATTCCCACTAGCTTTAGCTTCTCCCACCAGATCTCCAATTGTCCTGAAATTGTAGAAATAAAGTGATTAAAAGCCAAGCCAACTATCAGTATGGGACAGACAGATAGAAGAATTTATGGAAAGAAATGATGTAAGCATATATACGTCCCATTCATGTTATATCTAAAATGCATTCACATAACGTTCAATCTATCACTGTGGAAACATTTAATTATGTTTATTAATGATTATACAGAAAGGCAGTCCCAGGATGACAGAAAGTTTTAACTGTTTTTGAGTTTTCCTTGACTATCATTCTTTATTATACAGTACACCTACTGGTCTCCCAGAAAGCTTTGAAGAAATACTACACTTCCAGGTTCTGAATGAGATTAAGGCAAAAGATCACCACTGAGCCCCTCTGCCTCTGATACATGTGGAGCAACACAACAGAACTGCAGGTTCTCACAAGGACACTCACTGAACATAGGCACCTTTGTGGTGAGTGCACTTAAGCAAGTTGAGGGCAGGAAAAACAGATTTTTGTGTATACTGTGGCTAAGTCCTACATTAGTGTTTGTCTTTTATTGGATCTATAATAAGTAATTAAAATGAGATCATTAATAGTGTATGAAATGCACAGTTGTAGATTTCAGTGTATTGTATTGTGAGTTTTACACGTAGAAACATGGACAAGTTTTATCTTTTAAACAAGAGAACCAGAAATATTTGAGTTTTAGGAACAAAGAGAAGGGTAAAGAAAGGTTGGATTTAAAGAAGCTTCTTAATTATCGACAAACCTGGTAAGGCCCCAGTTAGTACTAGGATTATGGTGCTAGGCTGAGCATTAGCTCCCAGGTTAAAGGGCAATCAAGTTACCTACCAGGCCCCCAGCCCTCTCCTGTCACCACATTCCTGCATTATCTAGTATTAGTGGCAGGTTTTGGTAGGCAGACAAACAGCCAGCCGCTCACCTCTACAAGAATAGGATGAAACGGAGAATAGGGTTAAAAGACACAAGATTACCTTGCAAGAGTTAAATCATGGTGATGGTATTCCAAGGCCTTTCCATATTCATGCAAGTAGAAATAGGCATTGCCTAGCTGGCTGTAAATAGCACTGAGCGTTTTTAAGTCTTCAGTTCCAACCTGAACAGCTGCTTCAAAGAAAGACACACCAGCTCGACAATCTCCTGCTTTGCACAGGCGCTCACCCTCCAAAGCCAGCTCTAGGCAAGAAGCCTCCATCCTGCACAGTTCAAGAAAAAGAGATACCTGTCACTCTGTGTGCAGTACTTTGTCCAATCATCTTGAGTTCTGAAGAGGTGTATTTTATTCAGAGGGCCATCTCCATTTGTTTAGGACAGGAAGTCAGCACCACAGTACAACCACCCACCACGATACTCTAATATTACAGAAGCTAAGGCTGAAACACAACTTGGCACTTCAGTAGTGGTATGCAAACATAGCAGCAGAACAAAAAGCGTCAACTATTTTTACGTCTTGAGAAGGAAATCCAAACATTGCTTTGTCCATATACAGCATCTGTGGGATCCTAAAATGATGAGTATTCACCATCTAGATAATTTCAGAACAATGAACTAAAACTCAAGTAACAACTAGCAAATAATGGTTTTGACAAATGTAATAATACAGCCTTAGCTTTTTACTAATAGGCCCATGGATACAGAATAACAAGGAATTGAATACTGTAATGGAGAAATGTAGGTACAAATGGGTGTGGCAGTATTTACAGGAGGCTAACAGCAATTGCTTTCTCCCATCCAACTCTCTCTCCCCAAAAAAGTCAATGATACTTCTAGGAAGCTAGCATAGTTACCTACAAAATGCTTGTTTGTTTCTAATAATACATCTTAGAAGCCCAAATGTTTTTGTGTATCAAAGACCATGACTACTTCTCCTATAGGTCTCTCCTGTGTAATTCACTACTTTGTACTTCATTTCTTATAGCATCACTGTTATGAAAATTCTCAGTGTAAAGAAAAGAAACAGACATAATTAATAAAATGTACATCAATTCCTGTTGCTTTAATGAAAAGCCATAAGTCCAGAAGGCACTGGAACACGCTGTACTATTATGACCAAATAACTATGTAATTATACAGGTATAAAATACTGCAAGTGGTTAAGAAAATATCAGTGAATTTCTGGATTACATTTGGAACAAAGACTACAGGAGCTCTAAGAGAGAACAGTGGCTGCCAAAAAATATTCATATGTGCTTCCACTACCGTGAATTCAAGATTACAAAAGGTAAAAACCTAAAATTTCATGAAGTGTTAACGACCATACATGAAAATTTCCTACTTTCCAGCTGAGATATGAGGGAGGTAGGGAGGCAGAAGGTAAGGAGGAAGACAGCTTCACGGTTTTAATCCTGAAGTACTCCCTAGCTTTTTTGGAATGCCTGCATTTTAACGAAGCTGCTTTCAAAAGATTTTTTTTTTAAAGAAAATAAGTAAGAGACATTCTCTAATAGTTCAGAAAGTGTGCACTAATGCTGCCAAAAAATGTTGGACGTAACTTTGTCAATTTGTGTATTGTTTTAACTTTTTCTTCTAGACAGACTATGTTTTGGCTGTTTGGAATTGCAGTCCAAAACAGAATGTTTTGCCTAATATATCTTTGTTACATTATTATTTGATATTTACCTTGCTAAAAGAATATATATTTTAGAAATCTAGTTCAAAACGTATGACTACTTCCCTTCATATGCAAGATCAGCAACGATTACAAACGTTTGCTTTTCCAACAGCTGTTCTAGCACAGCACTGGAAGATAGCTGTTCCTATGAGACACAGCAACAAAATATTTTGCGTACCTCCAATTTTTACTTTTTTTTTTCCCCATTTAGAAAAATAAATAGATTATACAACATTCTACAGAAATCTGAGTAAGAAGAAACCATTTCTGACAAAGCTACCAACCTTCCAAGAGAACCAGAAGAATCCGGATCGTAAGTAAAATAAGCTACTAACACAAAATAGTATCATACCTGCTGGTCTTTGACATTCCACAACTTAAGCACAGAGAGATGACAGACATGTTTAACTTTTGCAATTGAAAATACTGTCTGCTTGGTGGTCAGTAACGATGCAAACAGCAAATGGTAACTGAAGCATGAAGTTCTTCCCAGGCACAACTTCTCAGGTTGGATATCCATAACACATGTGATGGTGGTAAGTTTGGAAGCTTCTCAAGAGAAGCCAAAGCACTCCTATTGCTTGAGCCCACAACTTGTTCTTTATTACATTGTGCAGGTGTTGAATGTAAGACAGAAAAGGCAGAAATGATTAAGCACAGCATGTTACACCATCAGCAACTGAAGGTTTAAGATTTAAAACACTTCATTGGGTAATCTTAATCCTATCCAAAGAGGTTCTCTCCGGGCACCTCATGTTAACTGACATGCCTAATTAAAGTGATGGCTAGAAAATATGGTGCTCCTCAGTGCAAAGCTTTAGATCATTATACAATCGCATTCATTTCCTCTGGTTTTCAGCTTGAAAGGATTGCAGTAGAGCTTTCAGTAAAACATGTACAAGGCAAAACAAGTCAAAATGCTACACAAGACTCCAGATGTATAAACTGACTTAGGCCATTAAAAATCATGTTTTTATTTGCATTTTGAGAATGTTGTGGACCAGGAATTTTTCTGATACTCTGCACTCAAGTAAGTGCACATTATTCCGAAGGCTGCCAAACGCCAAGGCAGCATTACCACTTTGTCAAGGAACCTGAAACAACCTTCTGACTCCACAATCCTGATTTAGTACCACTTACACAACTGAAAGATGTGGTTTCGTTTCGGTGTTGTGTTTTTTCTATAAAGAAAGCTAAAGCTGATGTGAATTGGCTATTTCATTTCAACCAGAATTACAGGAAGTAAATGAGAACAAGAATTAAAAATTGTCTGGGTAAAAAAAAAGTCAACATTTAATATGACTTGAGCACACCTCCAGAAAGGTTGCTTCAACAGCTAGTTGGAATCTGTCTAACAAATTGAAGCTATCAAATCCATCTGGATCCATTCTTACTGGCCTTCTACATTTTCCAACCCTAAATATGCTATAAAAACACAGGAACAGATAAAACAAAACATTTTGGTTTATTACAGTTGCTTCTACTCAATATTGTATTCACTCTTCAGAAAAGCTATGGAATTATTAAGTTATTTTACACTTTGGAGAAAACAGTTTCTAAGTTTATCTGTAAAGTACAAAAATGGTCCCAGAAAATGTGTATGTAGATGTGTGTGTATATATATATACACACACACACACACACAAAAGATGTATGTAACTGTTCTACAGTCAAAAACCCATCACCTCATGTTCTCAGAGACTGTTCTAACTGCTAATGGTTAAACAGCATGTCAGCAGCCCACACAGGGCCAGGTTATCAATATTTTAGGAAGTCATTAAATAGTTAGAAGGAGAATATGAAATTACATTCCAAGGGCTGAATCAAATTATTTATTCTACACAGAATGGCTAAACAAAAGATACGCTGAATCCACAGACAAGAGAACAAGGCCCATTCATCTGAGTACTTCTGATGAAGCTCTGTTCCTGCTAAACAGGATAGCTTTCTTCCAGACATGACCATGGAAATGCTCCATTACTCTGCTTACAGTTGCCTCCACCTGCTCTCTGAAAGGCTGGCATCTCCTGAATAATTTCTCATTTGTAAAACTACCTCATCCTTATCTCTGCCTCTAAGCTCTTCATCTTCCCTAGCTCCCTTATGCTTTATTTTGGTTTGGTTTTTGGTCTTCTCTGACCCTCATATTCTCTTTTGAAACATGACCCTTATGAGAATACGACCCCAAAGCATCTGCTGCCATGCAGGGCTCCCCATTTTTCTCCCCTTCGGACTCTCCCATTCTTTATCTGTTTGTATCTTAAAACGAAGAATGGAAAACTGGTAAGAAATAAGGCAAGAAGAAGAAAGCAAGATTATACTGACTGTATTGCAGTCTCTCAGCACTACTAATCTAGTTTTACTTTGTTCAATTCCTTCCTAAGAGGATTTCTGCAGAACTTTGCTACTTGGTGGGGTGCTACCTTGTAACTACGCTGTGAAACATATTGATCCATGCACGGACACAAAGCCAAAAAAGCCTACCATCTCTTAAGCATAGAGAAAGAAGTCACTGACACGACAGAATCTTATACTACAGATGACAGACTGCTCCTCATTCCTACCTTACTCTTGGTTTCCATGCATAACGTAGAAGCGCATCCCATTGACCAGTCCAAAGAGCGTAACTACATGGCCCCTGGAACGCTGCGTTGAGTCAAACTGTTACGAGTACTGTAAGGTCTTGGGTGTGAACTTAGCAGGCCAAGACAAATCCGTTCTACAAATATTACTCTAGAGATCCCTTACTTATTAATCACAGTTATTAACATCAGCATTTCATTTTAAGTCACCAGCCAACATTAGAACAAAGCAGTTTCCTCTCCATCAGCGTAAGCCTTTTGTAGTTGCTAAAGCCACTTTACTGTGGGCCACTCATCTGCTGCGGGGAGAAAGAAGCGGCTTGCACAGTGACAGACCCACAGTACAGCTCTGCCTTAGGAGTGGGCCACCCGTTTCCCTGTACAGCCAGCTCCAACAGAATGCCAGTGGGAAAGTTTCTCTAAATTTTATAAAACTATATGAAAAAGAAAACCAAACCATTACATCTCCATGTTTTTCAAATGTTCCTCAGATTATAGTTCTCAGAGAAAGGCTTAATAAGACACAAATGCTTTTTTGTGTTAATCGGTATCATTTAAGCTTGTAGAGAATACAGAATAAAGCTGTAAGACACTTTGCTCTACCCATGCTCACCAAATTGGGCAAAGTTATTTCTGGCTTTCAAACAAGGCAGCTGGCCACGCTGCTTTTTTTGCTCATTTACTTTCATAACAGCAACCTGAGCAGCCCCAGCTTTTGTTAGAGAGCATGGATCTTCTGCAGCTGTCTGAGAACGACCTAGGGCATCAGCCAGATACATCCAAGAAACAACAAACACAGCAGACGTACCAAGCTCACACATGAGGCATTTCCGCTATCAAAAAGAGGAGTGTAAAATAAATTTTATTTACCATTTTTTTCCATATTGACTGCGAAGTTCCTCCTGCTGAGCACACTGCTAACCAGAATTGACACTGTACTTCTTTGAAATGGAAGACAACCAACCTAACGCTGTCAGAAAGCTGTATGAGCGCGAATACTGCAAGTACGTGCATGTTCATGCAAAGTAATTTTAAGCCACGGCACGTGCTATCTTCCAAATAAGGGTGGTGCTGTGTTTCTGTTAGTGAGGAAAGTGCCTCCAAAGGAAGGCTGACTGGGGAGAAGGCAGGGGAACACATAAGAACCACGCTTTTCATTTGTTTTTAAACAATCATTCCACTGTTCTGGAGTCCCTTCCTGTTGAATGAGCTGCAAGATTGACCCGTCCCAGCAGCAGCCGCTCAATTACAGTGCACCGTACAATGTTCCTGTTGTTCTAATTCATCAGGGGGAATCTGCAATGCTAACATTTCATCTCACATCTATTATGGGATTCCAGAAGAAAAAGGATCAAAGCATTCGTAAGTGAAATGGTACATCCTCTTGACTTGCAATTATAGCACTTTTTAGTTCAAAGTATCAAAGCAGTTTTTAAATCAACCAAATCTATTATAGGTAAGGAAAACAGTGCTCTAGATGACAGTGCCATTCACAGCAGCAACAATGGGACAAGTACAGAGAACGTTAGCAGACAAAGCTCTATAGTTTGCAGAGGTAACCCAAAAGCTAAACGAAGAGATAACGTGTATTACCATGCAGGGATCGTATGTTCCATCATTTTATCACAAGTCCAAGCAGAAAGACAGTGGAAGTACAAACACTCATACTCTGTTCTGCAGCCACACACAGTTCTAGTTATCATCCATCTAACCTACTGTACAATAAAAGTGAATTTTCATACTTCAAAAATGAAGAAAAGCAAAGGAATAGTGATTCAGCATTCAGTTTCAATCTCACTACTAACAGAGGTGCCAAACTACTGCAAACGTGGTTAGTTTTCTAACATTAACAGTACTAAATCCGTACTAAAATACATCATCTTACCTGTATCGCACATGAAAGGACTGGTCTTCTCTCATGCTCATCAAAACACTACTTTCCTCCATTGAGTTGCATTATTAGTAGAGAAAACACTACTGTTCTGTGGTAAAGCAAACAGTTCGCTATGGAGAATTGTTGTCAGAACACCATTCCAGTTAGTAGGTTAATAAGTTGGCGTAAAGGTATCCTAAGCTGTTGCTGAAATACTCTTCTTTATTACTAAGGTAAGCAAGTCACTGTCAGACACGTCTTAAACTCTCAGAAATGCGTTCAAGTTCTTTCATCTGTGGCCCTTTCAGCTCCATTCAGCTGCGTTTCTGCAAAGGGAACACAAGACACGTGGCTTCAAGTCTCATAACATTCCATTAATAACTCACAACCACTTGCAGCTGATGTAAAAGCATAACACTGCTCCTACCAAGCAGGATGTGTCAATCAAGAACAGAAAGCCGGAGCCAAAATATTCATCTACACATGGCAATTCCTGTAGGCAAGCAAGAAAGCAAGGTTTAACAAAAAACAATGCTCTTCTCTGTTGGAAAAATCAAGTAATTTATCCTTGTTATTATTTTTGGCCTCATGAAGTTCCAAGCAAAAAGCTTAAAGGGTGAAAGCTACAGAACAAAAGGCGTAACATAAAACCAATTCCAACATGCTTTCCATGCGAACAGCTGCCAGAACTACTGACACAATCCCACCTGGAGAGGCCCATTCTCAGAACATCAGGAGCACAGAAGCCAGCAGAGGTTCAAGCCCGGCTCCCTTTCCCTTCCTCCCACAAAAGGAAAGGGATATTTTTGTGTTGCCCTTTTATTTTTTACACTGGGTACACATTCCAAAGTGCTGCAGTGTTGCTGTATGAATTCCAGACTGTTTCAAAGGCAGTGCGGCAGCCAGTGCTTAGAAGTTAGACTTGTTTAGGCTGGCAGGAAAAACAAGAAATTATTCAGAAGTTTACCCCCTTTTAAGTATATTTTTAGTAGAGGAGCTGACATATTTATTGCTTAGCACTAACATTACCTTCCTTGGCAAGTAAACATACAGTTGTGTAATTCACAAATGCATATGTCATCAAGAGCTTGCAGAGATGTCACAAAACAAGAACAGAACTCAGGCTTAAAGCTGTCACCACAACTCACCCATCTTATTTTAACTGTCAAGGTAGACAATGCCTCCTCTACTCATTAGTTTCATCAATTATCAGGCACAAATATTCATGCTTCTCACCACCCTCCTCTTTGACAGCATCTTTCAACCAGACCATCCACAGCGTTCTTCCAGTCAAACAACTCAGCACCAGAGTTACTTGGCATCAACAAGTGGGTGTGGGTATACTTTTGCAATTACAAAGCATGATACATACATTTTTAAATACCATTGCAACCCACGCACTGGGAAGACCACATGACAGGTATTTGCTCTGTACAGGTTTGCATCAAGCTCAAGTCAGGCAACTCCTGCAAGCAGCCAGCTGCAAGTCACTGCCACAGATTCAGCGCTACGAGGGAACCAGAGGTCACTAACATGCTTTGCATCACATGTCTACAACTTCATTTAACTGGGCTCCATGTCCATCTCATATGCCAGCTCCAGTGGGTGCCAGCTCCCTGCTGCTGGAAGCCCAGCTGTTCCCCCTCCTGTTGCCTGCTGGCACACAGCTGGCCTCACATGGCTGGTGTGGGCACACCCAGCTGGCCCGTGTCCAACTTAAGGCACACTAATCAAAGTGATTAATTAAAAATTAAGGAGGTAGATATTCACGAACCCTTTTGCAGACTCTTCATCCTTAAATAAGAAGATTCCAGCAGCATCCTTGGCTCCTTCCCTTGTCTCACCATCTCCTTTGACCACACTTCCTTTCTGGAGAGCGTCAGATGACTGATGATCAAACATTGTTTCTGTACTCATCTGCAGCTACAGGGCTGCCTGGCAGCCACAGGCCGACCATTCACTGGGGGCTGCCTACCGGAACGTTCCCAGCCCTGCTCTTCCTGCCTTGCCTAAAGGAGGCAACAAACCAGGGCCTCCTCTACCCATCTGCTATTTTTCACAGAGCTATAGAAGCTTCTGCCAAATGAAGTCATCAAAGGCTGAGAGATTCAGAATTGACGCAGTGAAAGTACAAATGGAGGCAGACCAATCACACACATTCTACTTCCTTACCAAAACTAGCTACAGAGGGTGGTGTAGGAAACACTAGGGAATATTTTCCAATGTTGAACTAAGTCTGAATTTGAGGGATTGGTTGCAGCATAAGTGAAAAAAACAGGAAAAGAACCTTGCAATGGATTACCTGAAAACAAAGCAGAGCTTTGTGTAGCACGTAAAGGAAAAGACAGACCAAGAAACAAATATAGTGATGGTTCTGCTATGGAAACACAGAGGGTAGTTTGACTCCAGACCTCGAAAGTGTAAAACCACGTACAACACAAACAGTGACTCCAGAGGTACTGAAGCACAGCTGGAAGCAGACAAACCACAATTTCAGTCTTTAGTGACGGCCAGGGATATTTTTAAAATTCACCTTTATTAACAAAGAAGCCTAAAACAAGCCCCCCAAATTTAATCAATTCTGTTTCAAATGTAACCCTATATCTGCACAGAAAACAGCACAGTCAGCAACATTTGTGCAGTAATAACCATTCCCCTCTAAACAATCCTTAATGTAGCTGTGTGACACCTTGGGAAGCAGCAGTTTTTTCCAGAGCTTGGCACACACAAGTGGTGAGCCATGAGTGGGATGTGCAGGCTAACAAACCCCACGCCACGACAAGCAGCAGGTGACACCAGGAACCTTACAGGAATGAGCTGCTCTGCAGTGTGTTAAACAGAAGTTCAACAGCTGATTAGCGGACACCACAGAGAAACCCCCTTCACTGACAAAGCGACTTTGAGGTTTCATTCAGGGTCAGCAATGGATGCAGAGCAATTCCAGCTCTGAAATACCACCCTTCCTCCAGAAAACTTCACACAGGGTGCAGATACCCTCACAAAGAACTACAGGGCTCCTGCTGAAGGACTGGCTTGGAAGCACCCAACACAAGAACCGAGTGCAGACCCTGTGAGACACAGGAGGGCTGCACCCAGAGGGCAGAACAGGACAGGGGGGTTTGTAACCACCTGGCACTCCACCTAGGACCGGATTCTGCAAAGCCTGTCATTACACACTGCATGGGGAAGAGCCTATGCTAGCAGACTCACCAGACAAGCTGTAAGTAAATACAATAACAGCAGCACCTAACTTGATCCAGATGCTTCCTCCTCCACCCCAGTTCTATCTGCCATGCTGACTGACAAATATCAGACCACGTGAAACTAAGTCACATCACTGAATATTGCAGAAAGTTGCAAAGTGGGTGGAAAAAGGGCACTGTATCAGCTTTGGGCCACATGTGGCACCCGTTCAGCAAAACAGGAACCCTACCAACCCACTCGGCACAAGGCTGGGATTTCACTTACAGCACACAGAAGGCAGCACACGAAGCTTCCTCCCTTGTCCCTAAAGCTATTTTTTGCATAGGAGATCATATGCTCCTCGTTGGAAAGAGAACCCAAAGAATGCTAACTGAAAGCATACAGCTAGAGAGGTGTTTGTCACCAGAACTGACTGACCCATGGCAAACTACCTCACCAGAATCAAAAGGACAGGACTGCAACAGGGAGGCTTGGAACCTTGCCTCCTTGACCTATAAAATCATTTCACCTCTTGTTAGCCAGTTAACGCCCAAGACTTAATTACTTCAGCAGTCTTTCTATGCAGGTGACAAACAACAACAACCAAACAAACCCAATGTACCTTCATGTTGACTGATCCAATCAACTCAGTTCTTCACTTCTCTCCCCAGCTTATTTCAAGTGCTACACTTACCAAAAAGGATAAAAAGGGGTTTTGTCCAAGTACTTAACCCAGCAGAGCTGCAGGAAGAGAAAGCATCAGCGACAACGGAGAGCCAGGATAGCCTGAAGTAGGACTGGAAAATAGCTCTACTGAAAACATTAAGTAATTCTAAGAAAAATGATAACAAATGTGGCATAAAAATCTACAACTACTTTATAAGATTAAGTTACAATCAGTTATACTAGAGCAAATTTTATTTTTAATACGCTGAAAAAAGGTTCTAGAAACAAGATCCTCCTAACACTTGAGACACTAAGAACCAAAAAACAACAGAAAGAGAGCACCTCTGATACAAAGCTTGCTCACAACCAACTGAGGGTCTCACCTAAGCCTCAGCTGAAAATGAAAAATGAAAGCACCGACACAGCTCCAGAGCAGAGTCCCACATGGATTACATAATGCTAACACAGTGCTGCATTATGACAAACACAGTGGAGACGCTTAATTTATTGCCCTATCTCTAAACAGGCTTGATCTAATTTTTACAAGAAGAATCTTAACAACACAAGTTATTTCTTCCAAGTCAAAACTATTCCCAACAACACCGATAACCGAATCCAGAAGCACCTTCCTACTATAAGTCAGGAGGAAGCTCACTCACGTTCTTGGGGGTTATTTTATTTTCCTTCCCTTTGGAGTACCCAAGCCATAGGTAAAAACCTCATGGACACTTTGCAATGATGGAAAACTACATCATACCAAAAGCCAAGGGGGAAAAAAAAAGCCTTTGAATTAAGGAACTTTTGCATTTCTGGACAGAATCTATTATCTGTACTCACACCAAACACCTTATTTTCACTCCACAATCAGACTGAAATATAAAGGCATTCCTCCTAATGGGATCGCTCATTAAGAGGAAAAAGAAACGCCAGGTGCTTATGAGAACAATGCAATACACAAGAGACAAAAAACAACATGTCCTCATTGCTAGTGTGTTCATCAGAGCACCATCATGGCTCAAACCCAACCATTAACTGTACTAAGTGAGGAAGTGTCCTATTAGGTACTCTTCAGTAATACCTGAGTTTGTACAGAAAAATACTGAAGGCATCTAGCATCAATGCAGGCTATACAGAAACTTAAATGCAGCAAACGTGGGCTGCACTGACACCTGAGTGTAAGCCACTCACTCCATAACACGACTTCCAGCTGATGGGGAACAAAGCCATCCTGCATAGCATATATGGGGACACAAAGATGCTTCCAGGAGAATGCCTACTGTCATTTGTGGGCAAGAAAATATGAGGATACATAACAAAAATAGTGCCAATGAATTAGGAAGAGATTTCCACACTGACAAAGAGATGGCATTCATTTTCAAAGCTGTGTTTTGAAACACACCATCTCCTTTATGGTATGCCTAAGGAAACACATCCTCTCTGCTTTTGCACTGTTGCTATTCAGCATGCTCAGATGTGCCACAGTCTTTAAATAATTCAGAACGTGAAAGAAAGAAATAAAGAAAGGAAAGCAGACAGCAACTTAAACCCAGTGACAATGACAGCACGTGAACACTAACACACGCTTCAATGCTTTCGACCTTCCAACCAGCAAGTTGTGCTGTAGCTCTGCAGCAAGGCTAAGGGGAACACAAAACTGCAAGCAGTTTTCAAACAAGAGCGGTAGAAGAGCCCCACGGAGCTGCGTTCTGGCCCAGCAAAGCCGGCCCGAGTGTCTGCGGGTTCCGTGCGAGCTCCGTGGGAAAGAGCTCACAGCATCGAGTCCGACCCAGGGAACCGCACCGGGACCGGCACACGGGAGACGACGTACCCGTACGCACGCTTGTATGTAAGCAAAGGTTCTACAGGGACCACGTCGCAAGGACGACATTTCCGGCGACGCTTCCAGCCCCTACAAAGTGCGTTTACGCGGACGGCATTTCCACTCGGTCCCCGCGCGAAGCCGCACTCTGCAGGCACGCGCCAGCTCCGCCGCACACGGCGGCCCCGATTCATCCGCCTCGCGCGGTCGGGTACGGCGCGGCCGCCCGCGGG
>VXAB01010903.1:70612-221752 GCA_013399175.1 Odontophorus gujanensis | reverse complement strand
GCCGTGACGAAGGCCGCGCCGCTTCTCCCGCAGCGCGAGCGACGGACTCTGCCCTCAGCCTGACCGCGGAGCGCGCTCGCAGCGCCGGACGCCGAGACGGCGGCGGGCACCGAGCGCGGACGGGCTCCCGCCTCCCCCGGCCGCGAAGCCCCTCGGGGCCGCCCGCGCCTCACCTGGCGCCGCCGCCGCAAGTTTCCACAGCGACCGCGGGGGCGGGGAAGGGGAGCGGGGAATGGCGCGTTTCTGCCTCTGCTGCCTGAAGGAAAGGCGACGCGAAGCACCGCCGCAGCTCACAGCCCGCGCGTGAGTAGGCTGCCTCCATCCGCTGCGCAGTAGCGGTGAGAAATAAGCCGAGTACCGGTGGGCGCGCAGGGCGATGGCCGTGCGGGGAGCCGACACAGCTGCATCGCATTACCGCTCTCGGCTCCGGTTCCCGGGGGCTCCTGTGCTGCGCTGCAGCTAAAAGCAGCAGTGACAGTTACCTGGCACTGCGCTGCCTTCTCCTCTTCCAGCGCTTTTGGCACCTGCACGTCTTTGTCCCCGCAGCAGCAAAGAGCAGATGGAAGCACAAACAAGCTGCTCGCTTTCCAATGCATTAAGCTATGGCACAGATACAACTGATGCAGAACAGGGTGACTTACCTTATGAAGGAGATGTAAGAACAGCCCGTGAGTACAATAACAACTCACATAAATTGAATGACTGTACTTTTATCAAAAGTATTTCTGATATCTTAAACTTCCCCTGTTCTGAAGACAGCAAAAATGCGTCAGCAAATTGTGACATTCATGCACAACCTGAAAGTGTGTTGGACTGCAACACAGGTACCAGAGGAACAAGGGGCATTTCAGACAGAACACCTGGAAGGGAAGCAACCTTTACGAAGGAATTACCTGTTGGTGGTGGCAGTAAAGCAGGCCGTGGGGATCCTCTGCCTCACTCAAAGATGTCTAATGTCCTTTGGCGTCATTTTTCTAAGGGAGAGTCAATGAGCACGTGGCAGTTGATTGAATGTGAGACTGTACCAGAAACATCATTGACTGAAAGCACTGATGAAACCACAAACAGACTTGAAACTTCTGAAGGTGTCAGAGGCACTTTAACAGGTCAACAGCAGGCTGCCAAGTTTGAAGAGCACCACTTGGAAAAGCTCAAAGTAGTGAACACTGGAGGGAAAAATCAGAATTTGCTACATGAAAATAAATCTGTTTCAAAAACCTCTACTTCCACCACTGCTAAGCATGGGCACAGACAAGAAAATTCACAGCTGATTAATGAGTACAAAGATACACATATCCTTCAAAACACAGAAGAATGGAGAAGCACGTTTAAGAAATCAGTTCCATCTCTTCAGCTCATACAGGAACAAGGTGAAATCCAGAGACATCAGGAAGACAATAATGAAGTTAGTTCAGAAATGAAAGCACCAGAAATGAGTGAAAATCATAAATCAGTTCCCACCATTGAAAGAACAGCCTCCTTCCCTACATTGCTAAAGCAGTGGATAACTAGCAACAGCATTCTAGAAAATCAGAATTGTTTTGATTCCATTGAAGTAGCAAATCCAAAAGAAATGAGTGTTCCAGAGTTGTCCCAAGTGCTAAAGGTAATTAAGATGCTTTAAGCAGTTTAGAATTTCTTTAAACTAAAGTGCAATGTTTATCATAAAAGGATATTCTGTGTTAAGTGAACTCTTAACATAAGTAGTTCACGCAGACCCTGAACAGCTGTCAGTGAGCATAGCACTCCAGACAGTGATCACATTCACAAAGTTCTGTGGGACAGAACTCCTGTGGAGCTTTCACTACCAAATTAACGATGCTCTGGTGTGTTATTTCTGATGGCAAAGCATCCAGTAAGTCATTACAAAATTCACTACAAGCAGTCATTTTCAGTATTAGATAGAAGTGTTCTAATTCACTAACAGCTCTGTAAATGGGATTTTTTTCCTGAAATCTTTTTAATCTTGTGCCTGTACTTGTGTTGAAGACTTACTAACAGTCTTCAGCTATTTAGGCCAGCATGCACTGACAGGTCAGTTTTTTCTGAGGTTTTGTTCTATAATGAGATTTGTCTTATAGCAAACATTAAGATTTCTCTTACAGTAGTTAACTTCCTGTTAAGATTTGTTAGTAATTAGATAATCACCTCTTAATGCCATGCCCTGCCACTGAGTTCACTCACAGAGATACACAGATGCTTAAGTCCTTTCCTAGGCTTATCCCTTAGTAAATTGTTCAAGATGGAACAACTTTTAAAAGTTCTCCCTACTGGTATATAAGATGCAAACGCTGAAATCTGAGTCACATTGACCTTCTGAGACATAATCATCAGATAAAGTCCTCTCAAGAAGCCTTTCCTGATTTCTGAGGCTCTGAATAATCACCAGAACTGTTCTGTCACCTTTATAATGTACTTCCTGTTTACCCAAATAGTCAAAGTACAGATCTTCGTAACCCTGAGTTGGCATATTTCAGTATTTATGCAATGAGACACTGCACAAACTAAAACCAAAGCAAATTATATGGTGCAGTTATAATAAACTTCCATTAACAAAAAGTTGTCCTATACATTTCTGAACTCTGTATTGTCCAGAGCATTCTGTATGTTTTTTCTCTAACCAAAGTTCTCATTTTGACAGATACTTCCTCAGTCAAATCCAACTCCAGGACTTGTTTACTCAGGAGACAATGGGACATCCACTGAAGCCTTTACAGTAGAGACTTCTTTCCTTCTACAATCTACGCACGGTTTGTCTGAACCAAGTACATGCAAATAACTGATTTATTTCAAGTAATTCAATAGCACTTCTGGGCATGAAGTCCAACTAACACATTTTCTCTCGCATTATATAGGATTGCCATGTGGGACAACAGCACCAGCACTTCCAGCAATGGGTGCAGTAGAGGAACGCTGTCTAAATCCTTCTAATTTACTGCCTGAAATAACACAAGGAGAGAAGATGTCTCAAATGCTAAAGGAACAGACAGATCAACTAAAAATGAAAGTAATTAAGAGCTGCTTCAGTATCTATTTCACACTGATTCTTAAGTTTTATAGCAACTTGATATGTTTGTTTATAAAAAACAACTTATGTTATATCATTTTCTCTTGAAGGTGGAAGACTTCTCTAAACATAAGACTGAAGGGACATTCCTCTTACAAAATGATCATCAGGTAAAATAATGTATTTTCAGTTACCTAAAACATACCTGAGTTGGCTAAGACTTAAAATTTTCTGGCAATATACTCAATGG
The DNA here is from genome assembly GCA_013399175.1 of Odontophorus gujanensis. Lineage (NCBI taxonomy): Eukaryota > Metazoa > Chordata > Aves > Galliformes > Odontophoridae > Odontophorus > Odontophorus gujanensis. The sequence goes on along the minus strand of VXAB01010903.1, from coordinate 218,495 downwards.
TTTTTTTTTCAGACATTTAAAAGTGATCTTGCTCCAAATCTCAGGTTTAAACTGAGTCTCAAAAGAGAAGCAAAAATGAAGGAGCTCAGTAAGTGGCTCAGTTCTTAAATGTAAGGATTACAATTTGAAGCTATGTAGTGAAAGACCTTAAATTAGCATGGAAGTCATGAATTTGATTTGTAGGATAGCATGTCTAAAGTGTCATTTAGTATTTTACTTTTAAATAACCAAGCAGCACAGTGTACTGGGTAGGTATAAAAGAAAGATGCAACTCAGAGCAGCAGCAAGATTCTTACTAATATCACTGCAAATATCTGTCTTACATAGCATAAGCAGATGTTACTATGTCTAGCTAATGGTAACATTTATTATTGAACTTTCTCTTATTGGTGAAGGCATTAAATCAATTGAAAAGATACCTTGATGCCTTGGAAAGGAATTATTTAACTGCTAGAGAAGAGCACCGTAATTTACAGCTGCACTACTATAATGACACACCTATCAACATTGGAGAATTTGATCCTGAAAGGTTTGAAGATAAGTGCTAAGTACTTCATCAGTATATCTTCCATATTTTGAAGCATCTAACCACTATTTATCCATTAACACTTTCCAGAGGTGAAAAACATTATCTTAATTTTACATGGGGTAAGCTAGAAGTCATTTGGCCAAAATTCGTCTCATGCTTTATATACCCTTGTTAAAATAAGGACATCTATTGTTGATTAATTCAAACATTTAGAAGGGTCTCAGTGAATTCCATTTCTTCTCTCTACCAATTGTTTTCTACAATAGCAAATATGGTTATCATAGTAAGAAACAGAAGTTTCACTAGCTGTGTATTGTGGTTTTAGAAGAGTGGAAGGGGAAATATTTAGACTGGGCACGCTGCTTAAGGACATCCAAGAACAAGCTGATGGCAGCAAATGCAGATTGTCTCCTTCGCTTACTTCCTGTGAATCTGCCCATTCATCATATTCTCTTTGGGAGGTAACTCTGAGTTACAGCATCTAAAGACTGCATTATTTCATTTTACTGAAGAAAACGTGTGTGGTTATTGCATGTTCTTCTCTAACACTTGGAAAAGCGTGGTGCTTTTGGATAGCATGTTACTTCAGGAAGTTTTACTGCGTGAAATTGTAACTTTTCCTTAATTGTAACAAAAACTTAAGTATAAACATAGCTACACTGAATAATCTAAGTACTAGCTTCAAAAGCATTAATTTCAGAATAAGAAAATGAGTAACTATTTTAAGTCATACAAAGCTTTCTGGTTTTGCAAATTCATCATTATAATTCAGCTGGAAGAAAGATTACTTTATGCAAGACTCTTGAACTGCAGAGTTGCTAGAAGACTATAAATATATTCTGCTACAGAAAATGGAGCTTTCTGTTAAACATAGTAATATTTTGTCCTGGATCATAAATGTATAGAAAAAAACGTGATTCGTTCTCCACAAATCAAAAGACAAATACCTCCATATGCCTTCACATTCCATATTTTAGAAGTCATTCTTCTCTGAATCTCTAAGAAGAGCTAATTAGAAAATGCTAGCTGGTACAGGTCATCTCCTTGTGATGCTCTGACTGCAAACTGCTGTCCTGTGGTTACTTTGTACAGAACTCAGCAGTTTCAAGTATTACTGATTCTCCTGAAGAAAATGCATTTCTTCCCAAGAACAATGAAGGAGAGAATACAAGCCAGACAAGTTGCATAATCTCACAGAAAAATGCCCTCTTTTCTTTAGAATGCGAGAAGTGCAATCTTTGTATTCACACGTAAGTACAAAACTCACACAACTACCAGAATGAGTACAGAAAGTTGGGATGCCTGGAATATCTGAAAGCAGGTAGAGCATTCCCAGACTGAACTTCTCAGAGAACCCAAATAACTCCTTCCAGCCTTGCATTCCTACTCTGAGGCCTTTCCTGAAACCAAAGCACTGCTGTCATCAGTTTCACTAAGAGTTAAATCATACCTCTGTATAAAATCGCTGGCAACCACTCTAATTCAAGATATGAATGACTAGTTACAACACAGTACCAGTACAAAAGACTAGCTAACATTTATGTGGTATTTTTAACCAAAAGGAATGCAAGATGTTTACATAATTAACCATCAGAACTTCACGAACAACTCTAGACTATCTCTGCCCCCTTGCAAGTATTTAACAGGTGTTTCATTAATGAGATCAGATCGAACATTTTCCTCTTAACCAACTAAGGTTCCAAAAGAAAGCTGAATCAACTTACAAAGGAGAAACGGATCCTCTGGGAAAAAGATGCCTGCTAGCAAGCAAGTATTCTTCAGATGTAATGGTATGAGAAGTTTCCATATTCAGTCTAATTTAGATGAACAAAGATGAATATGAGATAATTTATGGAATATTTTTCCCTTTAGTTTTTGCACAAAGTGAAAGCTCAGCTTTTATGATACTACAGCTATATAACTTTACTTGGATTGGTTTCCAAAGAAAATAACTGAAGAGACACTGAATATTTTTGAACCAGGTGATAAAGTTTGCTTCTTAGGAAAGACTCAGCTGCATTTACTAGCCTGCCTTTATTACTTGTTCAGGAGGCAGAAACCTACAGGCAACTGCTTGTCTACAAAAACTTTTTTAATTTTAAGGCAATAAGAGAAGCTGATGAATAGATGAATCTTCCTCAACACTACATGACAGTGTCATGTATTCCAACATCACAGATTAAAAAGTATTCATATGTTGCCCAGTTTCCTTTAGTTAGAATTGTAATAGTAATGTAATAGTGGTGTACACTTGATGGCACTGTTCACACTGTTTGATGCGCGCACAGTTATATAAACAATATATCAGTTTGTTTTACCATCTGTGCACAACAGAGATTCTTTTCACCCGAAGGAAAATATGAGGCTGAAGGTCTTGGATCCCAAACTCGGGGTACATTAAGTCAAAAATATAATGCCAGTGGAGAGAGTATGAAAGGGTAAGCGTATTGTGTCTTAGCTGGGTATAGTCACTTTTCAGCTAAGTGAACATGCATGTGTGCAGTATGCCTCTATTCTGGACTCTGCTCAGAACACTGCATTTTTTTTTTTATATGTATGAAATGCAAGGATGATCTGTTTTCAAAATTATTACCAGTTTTTTTATTACATAAAGTACGAGGTATACCAGACCACTGGAGAAGGGGCAAAACACCCATCAGTTTCACTAAAGACAGGATCCATTGTAAAGCAGCCCATCTCAGTGGTATAAAGCTTATTAAAAAGTGTATGAAGAAAAATTTACTTTCTTTTTTCAGCCCCTTTCTTCAGCAATGCATGACAGCAAAGCATTCAGCAACTACAAATATTTGAGACTGTGATGAACTAATATGGTAGCCTTGGAAGGAAAACATACTGATACCTCTGTATATATTTCAAGAGTAAGGGGCAACCTGTCAAGTTTCATTTACAGATACGACAAGGTGCTAAAACAGTTCTATTCTGTTTATTTGGGCTTTGGAACTTTCAGCAAATCAAATCTCCATCCAAAGCGAGATCTCATAATAACATTCAGGGTGTTAGTATGCTGAAAGAAGGCAAGCATAAGAGAAAAATGCTGTCAGACTATTTACTGAGTAAATACTAATATTTCTCCAGTAACACCCACCTAGCTTCCTTTCTTCTCCCTCTGCCATTTAAGGAAAGTTAGCTCAATCTTTCTAATCTTTGTTTCCATGAGCAGGTCAGAAAAATTTCCAAATAACTTTGATTCTACATGCCCTAAACTGAAAATATGTATATCAAACATGGCAAACGATCTTCGCTCTTGTTCTGCCAGAAAGTACATCACAAATGTTCCTCTAACTCCCTGAAGGCTGTAGAAGCAAAACCTTAATAGTTTAGTTACTAAGAAACCATATCATCCTTATCACTGATAACATTTTGACACAGCATGTGTAAGCAACTCTGCATACATAATTTTATACTCTGTTGTTCTTTAAAAAAAAAAACAACACTATGTTAAGGTATACCTAACAGCCCTGATAAGGCAGGGTCTTTCTGTCATAATGTATCCTTTAACAAAAAGTCATTATTTTGTGATTAATTTTTAAATTTAAGTTTCTACTTGCCACCTTTTCAGATCTGTGAGAACAGTAAGAGTTCCTTCTATAAGTAAATCTGTTTTCTTCCCAGTTAAGCGGTCAAACATTAATACATTGGTAAGGCTCATCATAAAGGTTTAAGATTGAATTATTATAAAATATCATTCTGTTTTCATGCTCAAAGAAATAACATCCAGGAAAGGAAAACTGGAATATGTTCTATCTTCATTCAAGGAAAACCGACTGATTTATCAGATACAAATCTGAGTAAGTAGCAACAAGACACCAAGATCAGAACTGTGTTTATACCTACTATTCAGCCTTGTTAAACAATCCACTCCTGTCAATCCTGAGCACCACGAAAATTATTTTGGAATTTCAACAGATGTTACTGCTTAGCATAGTACAAGAGACTAAGAATAAAAGAGAGACTATTGAGGAGAGCACATGAAATCTACTTAGCCAGTTTGGAGGTCTTAGGGGCAGTCAAGCTACAAAGGAATGTGCAGTGAAATATGAGTAGTTTTACATTTGGATAGAATCATACAGTACAACAGTTTGCCACTGAGAACGTCTTATCTCCATCCTTCTCATCTATCTTCCACACTGAAAGCTCAACTGGACTGTGTCCTGAGCTACACACTGCTTTGAGGACAGATTGGGCCAGATATCTCCAGAAATACTTTCCACAGGCAATTACTCTATAATTCTAATCCATCTTTTAGATGTTTTCACATATTACTACTAACATTTTCAAAAGTGTCATGCTGGTGTGCAAGTTGTACTTTAATAGTGCTTTTTCTCCTTACTACATGCATTTATTTCATATGCTAAAAGGAGATTCCAAACTTGGAAGTATTAACATGAAATGTCTCAATATCCACTTTCAATTTTGGGATACAACTTTTTTTATTCTGCATGAAAACCAAAGAAGGTTTTCCTAAGCTTCTGTTCCACTCAAGATGGAGACAGAAGACTGGATGCATTTCTCCTTCCTCAGTCCAGCTCCTAATGACATACTTTCACCTCACCCAAACTAGAGCCCTCCCTGGCTACTTGAAGTAACTATTAAACTGTCAAATCACATAAGATCCCAGTTCTTGGAGGTTCTTTAAGAATCTTTAGGCATTTGTTTCTCTTAGAGCAACTTTATTTTTCCTCTGCAGAATACTCTGAAGCTGTTAATATCTAACAACCTAGATCAGTAGTTGGAAGTGTCCTAGATTTAAATTTGAATATATGTGGTTTGTTTATGCTTTGGGCCTACCTTTCATCCTTGATTTCTCACGGTGTCCTTTAACTTCAATGTAATGCACTGGGGCTACTATTCTTTGTGCTGATTTGCTTAGTATCTAAAACAGGTACCATATCTTCTCAGCTTCTGCCATGTTCTTAGTCTGCTTTGTTTCTTTAACACTTCAACATTCAGCCATTTGAACTTCTAGAGTAAAAACCTAAGGATGGAAGAGGGGAGAGTTTTGTTGTTGTTTTGGCCTTTTTTTTCTTGTTTTTTGTTTGTTGTTTTTTTTTTACAGTTCTGGGACTGGAAACAACAGTAAAATCTGCATTTGTGGCTTACAATTAGAGCTGAAAGCCATTCCTAACAGCTTAAACCTCTCCTGTAAAATAGATGGAAAAAATACTTCAAACTGCAGTATTGTTACTGACTGCAAAGGGCTCACGTTATTTAACTAAAGCTATATAATGACTTATGTACACAAGCAAAAATTTCTAGCATTTCAGATCTTTTTAATGTATTTTTGGGATTTTAGGCAGTGAATCAGAAGATATCTCAGCCTATCATTCTTATGGTTCACAAAGCGATGAATTTATGAAATGTGAAAGCTACAAAATATTCCATACAAGACAACAGAGAGAAATAAGAGGTATAATGATTTCAAAAATACCAAAATCTACACGAAGTTTTCTTCTTTACGTAGCTCTGATTTTCCAATGACGTGTTTGCTTTCAGGATTTAAATGCAGATGCCCCAGAGAAAGGCAAAATCAGTTTAAACTCCAGAATTACAAAGAGTCTGTTCAGTCTTGTGTTCTATGCAGAAATAAAAACTCTGGTTCAGCTTGTAAGTATGATGCATTACTGAAATCATTTTAAATAATGAGCCAGATTTGAGAGCAAAAAGCTGTGTTGTGTACGTATCAGGCTAAATTTAATTTAGTATGAGAAAACCCTAGCATTTAAGTTAAATAGCAGATGGGAACAGAACCAGCAGTGTAGTTAGCAAATCCAACAGCTGCACATCTACCTGAGTTGAATTCCCAGTGTATGACAGCTACCACCTCCTCTACTGTTTTTGAGAGGTCCCATATTTCACTATGAAAGTATTATCCCCAGTTTTCCAGTGCCACATAGAACATTAAAATTGGCCATTATTATGCCATCCTTTTCATCACTAGCTGTTACTGTACACACTATAAACAAGTATTAAAAGGAAAGAGCAGCTCTGCACTGTGTGACAGGCAACAAAGACAAGGACACCCTGATTTTTAAAAAAAGCACTGAACATGTAGCTTTTAAAGTCACATTTCAGACTCTTCTTTGTACTGTAGCAAGAAATTGAAGGCAAAACAGTTTGAAGTTTTCAACAGTGGGCAGAAAGTTCAGGTTAACTATTTCTCTATTAAGACAGAAAAAACACTACATCAAAGTGGCACTTACATAATTATTAGGACTGAGATTATGAGTCACTATGCAACACTTTCCTCTTGGAGTCTCTCAGTGTATGAAATGCAACACAAATCTACACACTAAACCCAACCCAAAACGGGAACCCAAAAAAATATTTTGGTCTCATTTACATAAACTCTTAACACATTCAGAATCTTATTCAATAGTGATGTGAAATTGAGTTTTATGCTAAACAGAGAAAGATGTTAAATGAATATAAAATTTATTCTCTGTTTTGTCTTTACGCATGGCTTCAATGTCCTAAGCATATTCACAGAAGAGAACGCCCAGTCAGGACGCTCAAACAAATGAACAGCACCCTGAACTCATAAATGGACTTTCTGAAAGGTAAGCTACAACAGCTGCCTGTGTGCATGCAGTACAATAAATGCCATTATTAAAGATTCAGCACTGAAAAAAAAATCATATCATAAGCAGGGGCAATGCTTTATCTTTTGCAGAGCATGCTATGCATTAGAGCTTCACTCATTAACGAAAATACTTACCATATGAGCAAATCTGAAATAATTATTTCAGTACTTCAGTCTTTGTAATTTAATGAATCAAGCTTCAGCCTAATTCAGCAGACATGGATACTTCTCCATCTCAAGAGAAAGTAACTGTATTATATAACCACATTCCCATTCACAGATCCCTAATACAATACAAAACCTCTACAAATATTTTTAATTCCTACTTTTAATTATTGTTAACAAAATTATTCACAGAATCTGAAAAATAAAATGGATTCTTAACCACAGCACATACTACACAAACAGAACACTGGTTCTGTGACCATAATTTTTGATAGCTGTACCACATAACAGTAATCTGCAAGTATTGTAGCTGCACTTGAGAATCAGTGGCATAGACTTCTCAGAGAAGGATACAGCACTAAGAAAGTGATGTTACGAGAGATTTTTTCTTGACTGCATTCTGGACTGTTTTTTGTCTTAATGCAAACAGACAAGCAATCAAAATACAGATGATTGTAATTTGCTGTAAAACTCACTTGCAAATACAGGCTATCAAAATGACCAATTTCACAGTTTAAAAATACAATGGCTGATCAAGTTGTGTATTTCACTATGTATTACATTTAGACAAAATCTTGAAGCTGATGGAACCTGCTATTCACATAACAATGATCAAATTATCCTTTCACATTAAAGCTTACCCAGCAAGAATTCTGCCCGAAGGAAATCTGCAATCAACATCAGAAACAGAAATGCCAAGGATTTCAACATAAACGTAAGACTTGAAAATGAAAATTAATAACCTTACTGCTAATCTCAACAAATGTACACATCACGGCACTGTTGAACATCCCCTTTCTTAGGGCACTGATTATTCCAATCTAAGTTTGTCTAGTCCACAATGGGAGAGGCTGAAATGAAAAGTTACACACCTGAAATTTTTCTTACCACTTCAAAAATCACATATGATTTATTACATTCAAATAAAGCTCAATGTAAGGTATAGCTCTTGATCTTAGGTGAATACAGGAAACCATCTAAGTATTACTATACTGCGTAAGTAGTAGCATACTTTTAAGATGTTCTACATTGTGCAATTGTTGCTTACATCTGAGAAACACAATCTGTAGGTGAAAACTGCCAGAATGGCTTTAAGCCATCCTTACTTTTCCTCCATTACAAGAGCTTCTTGTCCTGTAATTTCATTTAAACACTGCAGGATTACACAAAGAAATAACACTTCAACTTAAATCCTTGAGTAGCTTACAAAGTATGGGGGTTTTTTTGTTGTTTTTTTTTTTTGAACTTAACATATATTCAGGGTAGGCCAGTTGAAAATGCTACAGAGAACCTTAATTACATAGCACTTCCTATTCTATACCTATGGAAACAATTGCATTCAGCAAGGCTGTATTCTGCTGTTTCAAACAGATTTTAACTTCTACTCTGGATCATGCAATACAGACAGCAAACAGTCTGAAGAAAGAAACAGAAAGAATGGTGCAAGCAATTTCAGAAGATCTAGCTAAAGCTAGAAGAAAACAGCTTTAACTATCTAGTTTCAGATGCTACTCTGGGTTGGTTTTGGTTTTTTAGTTAATACTAAATTGCAAACATCTCTACAAATATAAAATGATAATGACCAGAAAACTCAGCTGCCTTTAGTTCTATGACTGTCAGTACTAACTGGTACTGCTATTCCACATGTTTATACTCAGCATCCAAACTAAGAAATGAATTGCTTATTCTATTGAAGTCATTGACATGTTGGCTGGCCTACTACTGCTCACAACTGCCTTCTCTGAGTATTCATTGAGATTCCACTTAAGGTAGCTTTATAAAAACTGGCCTGTCAAGCAAGGTTAGCTTTTTTAATTTTGATTTCCTTCTGCCCACAAAGAGCAGAATTGATTTCATTCACTCTTACATACATTTTCATTTCACACTTTAGAAGTAGCTGCTTAAGCACAACAGCAAATAGAAGCAGGTTCTGCACCTGTAAGGAAGATGCAAGTATATCAAGTAAATTAAAGCATATAATTATTTTTAGAGCTCCCTACACTGAGAATGTTTTGTTTAAGAAACATCTTTGCATGTCTCAGTAACTGAGTAATGCCATCTGTTGTCTGTGTATTTCTAACAGTTACACTGTTGCTTCACAGTGATGTCCTTACCTTGTCTGATACATCTCACTGAGATTTCTAGCTGACAATGTAGGCTACAGGATTTTTTTAAACTGCAGAAATACAGCAGGCCAAGAACAGTGACCTGTTCTTTTTCTTCTGAAATCCATTTAACCATAGCTATTAAAAGCAAGCAGACTGTTAACAGCTGTGTACGTGTAGTCAGAGATGCTATCCACTGAAGCAAATCCAAAATACATCATAGAATCATTTCAGTTAGAAGGGACCTTAAAGGATCATCTAGTCCAACTCCCCTGTGAGTAACTGGGCATCTACAGCTCCATCGGGTTGCTCAGTACCCAGAACAGCCTGACCAAAAGACAGCATCCACCACCTCTGAGGGCAACCTGCTCCAATGCTTCACTACCACACCGTAAGGAGCCTTTGTTATATCCAATGTAAATCCCCCCTCTTTTAGTTTCAAACCATTTCCCCCTGTCCTGTCACAACTGACTCTGCTAAAGGATCTGTCCCCTTCTTTCTTCTAGCCTCCCTTTACATACTGAAAGGCCAGGCCTCTCTCTTCTCCAGGCTGAACAGCCTCAACTCTCTCAGCCTGACTTGCCCTCACCTGGGCAAAGTATAAATAGTGAACAGGGAGACTTAGTTCAGCATTTCAAATTGATATTTCTTCAACTCTACGCAATAAATAAATGTCAATACAATGGATTTTATACAACTTGTCCTATTTAAGGACAAAACAACATTTTGAAATTATTTTGTTCTGTATTTATTGCCTTTAAATTACAAAATTTTTATAAAACATAAAACTGCTTTAAAGGAGGGGAAAGAAAAATAACAATCTACAGCTTTCAATTAACTTTGAATGAACTTACCTAGCAAAGACATTCCCTTAACTCACTAGTTAGCCTGAGGACAACAAAACACATCTTTCTGCAAAACCAGAAGTGAATATACATTTTCTCCACGCTGTAAGGATATTAAAACCTGAGTAATCTCTTAGGTTACATTATGACATTTACCTCAGAGTCCACATATGACAGATCAGTATAACAGTGCATGTCAGTACAATATTATCCCCTTAAAAGGTTATTAAATTTGCACTTAAATAACTTAAGACAAATCTAAATTTAGCAGTATTGCAGAATTAATACAATTTATTTGATCCACTTCAACACAAACCGATATATTTATACACAAAAAGAACAGTAAATTCTCTGATTAGATCAGGTTTTGGTGATAGTTTGGTCTTTTCTTTATTAAAGCATCAAGTTCTGCTGAAGACTAACAATCTTCTTTCCCTTTTTCTCTCTCATCTCTTCCCCCTTTCCCTCTGCCATTTTAGCTTAATATACATATAGATATTTTTTATGTTGTTTGGGCGCCGTCATAGGAAATTTCATTTCTTAAAGAGATGGACTACGTAGCCATAAACAGGAAGTTAAGAAATTACAAGAATTATTACTTAAGCTTTTCAAAAATACATAGTGTACTTCAGTTCACAATTAACAGCATTTCTCCAAAGCTGTTTATTGAAATTAGAACTGCTTGATATGCCCGTGATTGTAGTTCAATCTCACCCACTACCACCTGAAAAAAAATGGATTTTCACAATGACATACAATTAATATTTCCAGTGAGTTAATTTACAGAGAAAAAATTAGTGACATTGCACTTACATGGAATATTTTATCACTTCTACTTACAAACTTACTTCTGAAGCCACTGAGTGCCTAAGACCCTTCTTAATTCAGTAATTTTTAGAAATGAGTATTAGAAAAAAGGCTTCACAGTCTTCAAAAACAATCAGTTTTATATATAATCTCAATAAATTTCATGTAATTTATTAGGAATGAACATAACCTTTTCAAAAAGTACACACTGATTTTTTCCCCCTCTCCTGTCTTATACTTCTCCCCCAGAAAAGCAGCAACTTTAAATTATAAAGTGACATTCAATTAGTCAGGAACACATTGTGTCCCAGTACACCAAGTGGTAAAGTCAGCTGTGTGAGAAGATGTACACATTCTACACTGTTTGTCTTTGCTTAAAGTATCATAAGCATCACCATTCCTACTCATCCTTAATGCAGACTCTGTCCTTTGGTTTACTAAGGCTCTTGACTTCATCCAGGAGTCTTCTAGGTGTCAAAATATGTGTAGAACCTGAAAAAAAAATGACAATTTCAGTCTGATGCAGGTATGATTTACAAACATTCCATCTTAAAAAGAAATTATATATGCATACACATATACAGGAAAAACTACAGCTGTGTAAGGCATATATATGAACATTATATACAAATGTACACATATAAATACCAGGTACAAAAAAACAATACACTTGTGTTTTTTTTTCCTGGACCTGGCAGTATAACAGTTCAAAACATTTATATATGTTATAATTTATGTTCTGATGCTTTATATAACTGTCATGACTGGGTAGCGATCCTCTTCCACACACCACAGATACTCAGAAGAAAGCACTGTGTCTCTTGCTCTGCCCCTTGCCCTCAGTTAAATGAAGCCTGACAGTATTTCAAGATCAGGAGAGACTGGAGAAGCAGAGGAGTGGTGGGGAAAACAGCAAACAGTAAACTGGTGCACAGACTAAGAGTTCAGTCCCCATTCTAGTTTGAATCACAGGCTTTAAAACCTGGGCTCTCTTCACTCTGTCAGATTGCCCCAGTCTACAAAAATCCACCCATTCTATCAGAGGGTGAGTTAGTGACAGGCTTTATCCTAAAAACCAATAGATATTAACATGAACAGTAGTTTTCTATAGAAACAACAATTACAGAAATTCAGCTTTTACTGACCAAAATTTTCCTGAAAATTTCACAGCAAGCTCCAAATTCAGAACAACAACAGAATTGTTAGTACTGAAGAGCTCATAACCACATCTTCTCCATGAGAACAGAAGTAAACTTCTACCTTGTACGGTCACTCTGCAGTTATAAAGGGAAATCTTAACTACTTAAGGTCAGGGCTGTCTCGAATCTTGAGTTTTAGTAGTGTCAATCCAAACAGTCCAGTATTCCTCAAATTTGGAACTGAGAACAGTGTAAGGTTTTCACTCAGAAGTAGGTAGCATCCAACTCTCCACAACTGTTGATAGCAGATTGTACAGCTCAGAATCAAGGTTGTTACTGCTTTATGGAAGGGTTTTCATCTCTGTGTCAATAGATAGATTAAATCCTTTTTGACACTAAGGGTTAAATTTAGTTGCCACAATATAGGTATCCCAAGCAATTTACAATGTTTTAGGTGATCCTGCACTCCAAACTGCTGCCACGGGAGATGGATATAGGTCTCTAAGGTTCTGTATCTGGGAGTCCTGATATATAGCACGCCCCAATCCTTTAGTACTAAAACATAAACAGCATTACCATAAATAATTACTTGGAGCACAGCAGCTGATGAAAAAAGCATTTGTTGCCACTGAAGCGGTAACAGAGGTTATTACTCCAGCTAGCAACCCAGACATTTACAACTATTCCAGCAAATCCTATAAGGATTAGGGAGATTGCTAGTTCTCAGAGAAAAAGCTATTACACAAAGTATTTGTGTAAATTGTCCAAAGAAACCATGACAAAACTAAGATACTGCAAAATGGGCTAAGTAAACTACACATGGTAAAAAAAAAAAAAAAAAACCCTTTATAGTGTTTTTTTAAAAACACAAAAATTCCTTCCTCCCACAAGAAGCAATTAATGTTGCATTACTTTACCAGGCTTCGTACTGCTTACACAGTAACTACAGTAGTATGCAAGTGTAGCTGTACAAGTCTATTTAATCATTTTTGCTAAACACGAGGCTACTATACTATCAAAATATGTTTCCTCAGATAATTCAAGATGATTCTTCTGTACTTTTCAGTAATAATTTATCCATAAGAATTTATTTATCCATATATTATTGTAAAAGAAAACCCAAACTTCAATCTATACAGGAGTAACTTTTCAGTTTAAACAATTCGTTTGGGAGCATTACTTCACTAAATCAAATTCAGGTTAAGAAAAAAAGCCTTCTTACATTTTACACAAAAGCACTTCTGTGCTACATACGTTTGCTTATAGCACATCTCCACCTACCACCCCACCCCACCCTCTTCCCAAGGCAGGCTTACCAATGATAACTTCACAAGACTTGTAGGCTTGAGAAACTTCGTAAGCGCTGCGCATCTCAGAATATGTAATGCCTCCAATCACAAATATAATCAATCTCGCATTACTCTTCCGCTCATCTTGATAACTAGCTTTAGGTTTCTGGCGAGCACTGCAATACATTTCCTAAGATGTATATAGTTCCGCTGATCTATTTTTTGTACAAATGATACACTTAACAAGCAGCAACAGTTCTTGTCTTGCAGTCTATGCAGCAATATTTATCTAAACTGACAACTACAGCAGTAAGTTAGAGCATTACACAAAAGCTATTCTACTACCAAAAGGGAAAATAGACACAAAGCAAAACTCTCAATGCTTCTCTACTGAGACACTTAATTCTGCCTGCTGCCATTTGCAGTGACAGCTTTCAGAGTTCATTCAGAAAAGCTAAAATCAGAAGTTTTTCAGCCTCCGTGGACAGAATATGACTAAGAATACCTGGCTGTTACCAGGAAAGATTCAGAAATCTGGGAAAAAACCCTTAAAACACATTTTCTGCAATATTTGTGCATACACACACAAATAACAGGTTCAAATTAAACTATCAGCACTCAACATCTTTGCTAGGTTGCCTAAAAGGCTGCTCAATTTCAGTAGCTTATATATATGCTGCTTTAAAAAAAAACAAACACCTCACTGTCTGCATACAGTTTAACTTTGTCTCATCCCTTGACATTGGTACTGTTATGTGTACAAGTCTCTGTGGACTTGTGTCTCAGGGGCCTGAAGGAGCTAGTTGATGTCATCTCCATCATAACTGATAAGTTTATAATAACTAATTGAGATTGCTGTCAGGCAATAATCCATTATTAAAACTACTTCACACTTAACTACTGTAAGTGACAATCTTCTCTTATTGGTGACATATAAGTGACAATATTCTCTTCTTTATTTATTTTTTTTTGCTTCACATTTCCATAAGATGGAAATGTGAAGCAAAAAAAGCTAAATAAAGAAGTCTAAATAATAAACTACCCAAGGCTAAGAGTTACTAAATTAACAATCAATTCCAGTACTTTTTAGATGACTTAAAAACAGTTTTACCCTTCAAATATTAACTTACATAAATTTTGACATGAAGAAAATGAACTTCTGTAACGCTCTACAAGATATTTCTTGACATTTTTGTCATATAATGAAATGAAGAAATTAGCTTACCTTACTACTCCTGAGCCATTCCAGGTCGGGGGACACTGGGAACAATAAGGCCATTCTTTCGAATCCAGTTTGTTTTCTATAGCATCCTGACAGACAACACAAAGACTCACTTTGAAAAGCCACAGAAAACAAAAGCCCACCAAGTTTCAACTTCCAGTAGGAATGGCTAACTGGAATTTCATGAGCACACATGTAATTTCTCATAACAACCAATGGCAACTGACATCCCAACAACAATGTTCCAATGTAGCAAAATACCATACCACATAATGCTAAAAAAAATAATTGTATAAGACTTTTGTACATCATTAGAAGTTGAAAGTACACATGCTTTCCTTCTAAAGAGAACACTTGAACGATTTAATCATTCAGGTATTACTAGTAGTTTTTCAATCTGCAACTATCCTGATGTATTTCATTCTTCCAGAGGACTGTATGAGAGAAGTAATAGCTCCCTGAAGGGCCGTCAGATTAATGCATCCATCAAGTTAACAAAAATCTGCAAATGACTGCACTGGGTCAGAATAAAGACCTAGCAACCCTGCTACTCTGTCAGACATCAGTGACAAACCCATGCCAAGTAAAATTTTCTAGCCTCTACCAATCTACAGATTAGATTTGCATTACAAATTGAAGACCTGTTGGAAGAAAACCAGAACAACAACAGAAGCAGGTAATATCCAGATTACACAGAACATCACTAATGACATGATAGGCAGTTTAAAGAATATTTTCACTTTGGTTTGCTTCAATCTTAAGCCAAACCCCAACAAGGAACATGGCACTCCAGTTATCAAGACATTAGAAGTGATTGTTTTACTCAACAGAAGTAATTTATAATATTATGGAATTTCAAAAGATTGAATACAACAGCACACTTATCTCTCTGCAAGGCACTCAAGAAATAATTGCTCAAATTTACCTCCATAACATCTTTGATAAGAGGTGTCCATCTAGAGAGTTGGAAAACTTCTTCTGAAGAACGGTCCCGTCTCTGTTCTTTCTGTTGCTGAACAGCAGACTGGAGAGATTTTCAAAAATCAGTTGTATTATGCACTACATTTGGGTCTCATTGAAACTTAACAGTTTGCAGCAGGTAGGGGAAAAGTCAGGAGAAAGTTCTGAAGAAATTATCATTACAATCATACCACTATATAATTGATAATAAATCTATACGTAATCATGCCACTAGACTTCAGGGTGTACTAGAAAAGCACCTTTCAGAGACAAGTATTGAGCAAGCTAGTGCTTTCCAAAACCAAATAGCTCAAGTCATCATCTGATGTTTTTAGAGGAAGCATTATAGCTATCCTCTCTTTGAAAACTATTAATGTAAATTGTTCAAAGGCGCATCATGAAAACAAGAACACCGAGTATTTGCTTCCAAAGGAGATCTGATCCAACTGCCAAGAGTTACTGAAAGCTGCAGACAAGTGCTTGGACAGTAGGAAACTTAAATAAAAGAAAAAAAAAAACCTTACTGAAGAGATAATAGGAACATGAAGGTATTCCCAGTTTCTTATCATATCACTATCACTTTCTATTTGTACGTTCTGGATCAGCTTGTCCAAGTTCTCCTGGGTAGTTCCTTTGATATAAGAAAAACACGTGACTTAGTTACCATATGTCTGACAGCAAGACCAATTTTACCTCATGCATTCTGGGCTGTTATTTTTTTATTACTACTGTTTGGTTTGGTTTCTTGTTTGTTTTGGTCTTTGATTTGCCAGTAAACAATTATAGCATAATCTATATTTTAGATAAGAACTTTGTTCAGTGGTCCACTTTTGAGAACAGTACTCAATACTGTTATAGGTTCTTTAAACGTACATTCTGACAATTTTCTATTCCTTCAGTACAAATTCTTCCCAATTTTCACTTTGCAATGGACATGGAGCTCCCCCTTTAACATATTCAGTATTTCACAAAAAGGAGAAAAGTTGTTGTACACATCCAAGCACAGGAATGATGCTAAAAAAGAATACAGATCTATGCTTGTATCAAAATGCTTATTTCTTTATCAAGTGTACCTTTAACATCTTTAATGTCATATGTGGGAAGAGAAGCTACAAAGGATAGACAATATTACTTTTAAACTTGGCCAGGTGCTTAAGTTCAGTAAAAATACTGGGCTCTACCACAAAACTTAGCAATTTAGAGGGAATGTTTGTAAATCATACCCAAGCTAGAAAGCAAGGCAGCTTAACATACCATTTCTGCTGAAGATATACAGGAGAATAGCTCTAATTTTGTCATAGCTGTCATGACCTTTGCTGAGCAGAACCGGAAGGAGGACTCTCATTGAGTCTTTCACTTTCTGACCTTCTGCATCAGTTCCAAGAGCCAAGTCCTAAATTAAAAACAAAACAAATAATGTTAGTGAACAGTCATCTAAGGAAGACATAGGTTCTCTGAATATACTTTAAATATATTTTTAATGAAGCTACAGGCCCCAGGGAAAAAAAGAAAAAACGCAAGATGCATCAATTTAAACACCTTATGAAAAGCTTTTGACTTAATTATTTCAAGAATAAGAGCATCATAGTAACACCACATAACATTTAAAAATTTGTAACTCATACAGTCTGCACTGGACACTGGAAAAGGTCACAGATTATAGGTCAGGCAGAACAGATTTAAATCTTCCTAGAATAATAAAAGACATTCCATCTCTGTAAGAGCGATAAGCCAACAGCTCAAATACAGCAGTTGCAGCCACTAGTTTATCAGTGTTTTTGACATAACAGATTATTATAGTTTCATTTCAAGCTAGAATAAAAACAGATTTCTCTCTCCTGTCCCTCCAAAATTATGATATTCTATACCTACCTCAAAACCGTTTCAAAACATCAACTCAGAAATATTTTCATCTGTGACATTATAATTGCATCACAGAACAGCTCAGGTTGGAGGGGACATTGAAGTTCATCTAGATCCAACCACCCTGCCACAGGCAGGATTGCCAGCCACCAGACATGACAAATCAGGTTCTCATCCAACCTGGACTTGAATATGCTCCAGCACCTCACCACCCTTCAAATAAAAATATATAAAATATATTCTTCTTGACATCTAAACTAAAATTGCCCTCTGAGCTTGTCTCCCTTTACCTGTCACTGTCGGACCATTTGAAAAGTTGGTCCCCTTCTGGCTTGTAAGCTCCCTTCAAGTACTGGAAGAACAAAATGATGTCTCCCCAGAGCCTCCTCTTCTCCCAGATGAACAAGCCCAGCTCCCTCAACCTTCCTTCGTAAGAGGTGTGCTCTCCCTTTGATTGTCTCTGTGTCCCTCCACTGGACCTGCTCCAACAGCTCTGCATCTTTCCTGTAATGGGGGCCCCAGACTTGGATACAAGTACTCCAGATAAGGCCTCACCAGGGCAGGGTAGAGATGTGACAATCACCTCCCTCTCCCTACTGGTTAGCTTCTTTTGATGCAGTAAACTGAAGTTCACATTAATAGCAATCTTAAGTTGAAAACTAAATTCTTAATATAACTGTAATTCAAACAGGTACTTTTCCTAGATATTTAGAAAGAGTTTCCTTTGTCAGAACACATTAGGGCAACTTCACTGGAAATTAAAAGAAGAAAACAGAAAGGTAACCTTTATACGGATCAGCTAGATTCAAATGCAAAAAATAAAAAACCTCTAACAGCAACTCCTTAATTGTTAAGACTCTCAAACATTTAATTCCAGTGTTACAACCTCAAAAAGTAATTACGAAAAAAAGAGATGTACACTAGTGTATGCACATACACTATATATATAATTATAAATGTGTATGCCTACAATTATTGTACTATTTGTAATATATTTAGCATATATACGTGCACTATTACATACATTTCGTGTATACAGATATATACACTAAATACATAATATATAGTGTATCAAAGATACACTAGTGTATATCAGCACCTATTCCTGAAACCAATCAGTACGTGTGCACTAGTTCTATAGGGTTACTTTTTTTTTTTGTTTCAGATTGTTTTAAACATACCTGTTCAACTTTACAAAGTCTTTCTATGTTAGCTTTGAACTTGCTCATGCAGTCTTCTGCTAAATTAAGATGGACAGCTTGCTAGGAAACAGAAAATCCAGTGTCATAGCTTGCTTATTTTTTAAGCATATCAAGCAATCATCTCTATCAGTTACTCAATCTTTCAACTGTTACTATCATCACACATTTTCTGTATTTCACCCTTCACTTAAAGGCTGACCCCCATAGTACTTTTAAAGCACTATTCCTCTGGCATCTTCAGTCCTTTGGGCACACAAGTAGTACAAAGAATTAAGATTTTGAAGTATTAAAATGAAACACCCAGGAACAAGTTCCTGTAAGAAGTTTCTAGTAGATGAACATTACATGGAGAAAAGCTATACAGTGCACTCAATGTGAAAGTGATAGAATAAACCTAGACATCAACAACATAATTATGAAGCATAAAAGATTTATCACTAAGCAGTAGTTAAGAAATTCTCCTTACCCTAGAAATCTCTTTACGATACTGCGGCATCTTTTTCATTAAGTGGGTCAGACTGGATAACGTTAACTGCAAACAAACAAATAAGTTGAGCTTTCCCTCTGCATATTAAATACAGTTCTTTCCCTTTCTGTTGCTGTTTTGCACTTTTCAAACACTCAAATGGGCGTAGGTTTATCTGTCTGTATTTAGGTTTCTTTCCAATTCAAGTTACATTAATTGATAGATCTTATCAGCTGAAAACAAATTAACAGGGAAAACAATACTAAACAAACTTACTTTTCCTTCTGTTGCTTTCTTCTTCAATGAAACTTCTTTCAACAGTTTAGGTATTTCTCTGCACAAAAAAAATTGAAAATAAAGTGATTAGGTACAACAGGATCAGAGTTACTTAAGTATTTTCTTATAAAAACTGTGCAGCAAGAAGTTCTGAATGAAAGTTTCAAATACTCATTTAATGAATAATGAAAGTTTCAAAGATCTCATGTAGAGATAAAAGTTTTTATTTTTTCCCCCACAAAGGAAATAATATTTTATTATTTTTTTTACTACTGTCACAAATGACATAATGCAACAACTTGTTAACACTTTCTGCTAAATCCCTTTGGGTTCAGCCAGTTGAAAAACATCTCTAAGGAAATTATTTTACTTTTACTCAAGAATGTAATGAGTGTTAACAGGTCTGCTATACATACTATGTTTTTGAAAGTATTCTCCCTTGCCATCAATTATTCAACAATATGAAGTCTGTTTCCACTACTCCCACTTTTTTTCAGTTCAGACACCTCCCCTCTAAAAGAAACTTCCATAAGCTGTACTTGTAGCTACTTCTTAATTCAGACACATACTCTAAGACATCTGCAATATGCTTGTGCCGAATCTTCACCCAGAGCTCATCATCTTCTTCCAGAATCGCTTCCTTTTCCTTCCCATCTGCTTTGTATCTTCAAAAAGAATGTTCAGGTTGATTTCTTTTTTCTACTATTTATTGTTTCTATCCATTCTAATAACTTTCTAGGGAGTATTAATTATAATAATTTAATCAATATACATGGTAATAACTAGCATACACATTTTACACTTATAAATCAAGCTATGGTCTGAAACAGGTACAATTTACACATTTTATATTAGAATATACAAGGAATACATGAATTTTATATTGAGTCCTTAAGGCAATACCATCTTGATTTTTTTAAAACCAACAGCAACTACAGTTTCAGTGATACATTTACACGCACTTGAATCAGCTTCTGAAATAAATTTGGTGGTAAAATAATACATATTGAGATAGTGAAGTGCAGCTTTTTGAACCAATATAAAACATACCCTAACCCTGAAGGAAAATTAAAGCCCCATCCAACCACAGAATAAATTAAATGCTACAAACTACTTCACCTGTACAAGTAATGCACTTCAAAGCATTAGAAAACAACTACTTTTCTGCACACATAAGTAAACATACAGAACAAAAGAACAAACAATCATACTACAAAACACTTGCAGTTACAGAAACTCACATAGATAACGTATGCAGCCAGAATGCAGAAAAATGAGGAAAAAATGTAACAAGATTAATTGTGCAAGTCAGATTGGGACTCTACCTAGAAAACATCCTCTGCTACATTCCAAGTACACAATTCAGTATCAGAAACACTCATTTAAAATAACTTGGAAGACAAACATCCTGTTTGTTTAATGGAACAATGAATACATAGACCCAGTTTGCTACAGTGACTGATCAGAAAGCTAAGACTCAAACAGTATCTTTGGAGCCACAACAAGTCAACAGCAAGGCACTCAAAACAATGTTGCTACTCCAATTACTAATAAATTAATGTATTTAAACTGAAGACAGTTTACCTAAATATGCAATGTAAATTTGCAACAGCTATACAAATTAGATGACTGGAGCTATATAGGTGAGTGTTCCTGAAAGGAATCATTGAGCTTTCTCCTCCAAGCTTATTGTCCTCTTAGTGGTCTTCTCTGCCTTACTAAACCAAACAAGACAGTCTGTAATCAAGTCTAGTGTTGATAGTTCACATTCAGAAGTACTAAGTTCAAATGTGTTTTTAAAATTAAAAAATTAAAAACCATCCACCCACAACACAGATTTACTTAAGCAGACAACTAAAAATCAATGTTATTTGTTAGCATCAAGCTTAACAAAAATGTTAATTAGGTCCCACCTAACTAAACAGGGAAGTTAATAAAATGAAGCTACAAATCCAAGACAACTATTAACTGAGGAAATACCTACATACCATAAGCAGCTAAAAATACCTATGGTGCAATTCAGCTAAACAATTCCATGGATATGATCAAGAATAAAGTGCTTAGATTAAAAAAGTACTTGCTTGTAAGTATCATTTTCAATTGGTAGTAGATCATACGCCATTGCCTGGAATGTGAGTTCGTGAAGGACAGTTGATACTGGGTCAAAGCCACGATCGATTATTATTAATTGTGAGTGGGTTTTAGCCTAGAGAGACATCAAATAAACATTAAGTTAAGATGCGCTGATTTTTGTACTGTCCATCTTAAATTTATTTATAGTAAATTACATCACTGCACACTTTTTAAACCTCCTATTGCTAGGGAATCTTTAACTGAAAAAATACAGTCCAAATATTTATCAATATAAATGGAAACAAACACTTCAACCACCAGAAAAATGCTTTTAGGAAAATAAATAACAATAAAACACACAAGCAAGCTCTTAAGGCCTCCCACTGCCTATACACAAATACAGATGTGGTTTGTATTTCAGAGCCCATTATCCATATTCAGCTGCAGTACAGAAAAAAGATCTGCACTAAGGCATCTGAACATTCATCCTGGGGATTAGCAAGTGGTGACAGCATCAGGTACACATTTCTGCAGCAGAGTGCAATGTCACCAAGTCACAATGATTTACCCTATGCTTCTGTGTTGAGGCTGCTGCCTGCCATGAAAGAAAACATCAGAACCGTTATTACGTGGAAGCTGCATCTTTGTGGAAAAGATTCCTTTAAGGGAGCCACTTCACGTATGTAGTGAAGCTTTTCTTACAGAAATTCAAGAAAACTTGTATTAAAACAGAAGTTATTAACTTCTCTTCCAGTCTGTACCATCCCCTACAACTTTCCAAAGACAATTAATTAGTTCACTAACATGCAAACTATTTACAGATAAGCAGCACAAGTTTCTACCTCTCAAAAGAGGCTTATGTAGAAACAGCTTAATGCCAATTACTAGCCTTTATTCACAAGTAATTAAAACCTAGTTTGGTAAAACCAATTGACAGAACATATTCCAACAAGTTTTTCAGAAGCAAATAGTTTAGTTCACTTTCTACCTTTATTTGGCTTTGTTCATCAGTTCTGTAATAGTCCTCAAGATTTTTCTCAACAAGCTGTGCAAGTCTGCTGGCATTATCTGACGGTGTGCTGGAAAGACAGGAAATAAAAACAACTTAAATCACTTCATGAAAACATTCAAATACTACCTTTAAAAACAAAGATTTCCTCATCTGATGGCCCACCACCAGAACTTCTCAGGCGTGAGAAACATGCACTTGAGCAAAAATCTACCACACAGTCAAAAGCCTGAAGGTACTGTTCAAAAGCCCACTATTACCTCTGCCTGCTTTCCAAATGATTATGCTTAAAGCAAAGCTATCTTAAGTTTCAAGTAGAAGCCAATCTACACAGTGCACATTGCTTCTAGCAACAGCCACAACTCCCAAGCTTTTCAGATAAGCATAGACATGCAAAGTAACACCTCAATTGCAAAGCCAGATGGCACTGTGGCCAAAGCCAGCAATACTCATGGCAGGTGTGTTAATGGGGCTTTCTTCAAATCATTCTTAAAAGTCTCACTACTGAATATTCAGGTACCTACATGTTTAACATATTAGCAGCTGGAATTCTATGAATTCTAAGGCATTAAAAAAAGAACACTGGTTTATCTGCTTACAGTATGTTATGTAAGAGGTGGTTTTTTTGTTTGGTTTTTTTTTAACTAGTAAGGAGAGAATAGGTTTATTTTTCCCTGAAAAGAAACCTGAGTCCATTTTAGAAGTGACTATTACAATTCAGGAAAGCACATCAACAAATCTTTGATTAATGCAATCCATGCAGAAATCCTATAACTTTCAATGCATGATGCTCATTACGGATCCATATCAAATCAATAAGCAAATGCAACACATGCACTTTAAAGTAGGGCATACACAACATGGGTCCAACACACACAAGACAAGCATTACTCAAAGAGCATGCAATGCATAACACACATCTGTATTTTGATTGTAAATTCTCCCCCCAAAAATAAGTTTAAGGTCACAAGACAAATCTGTAGTTGAACCACAAATAAAAGTTTCATACTTGAAAGCTTCCTGACTCTCTCCTGCCTTTGGAAAAGTAAAACAAAGAAAAAAAAAAAGCACAACAACAGTCAAGCAATTATTGCCTCACTGCCTTTGAAAAGAATAACATCACATTCCAGAATGCCACACAAGCATAATTTCAGATGCTTACTTTGATTTCACAGCTACTACTCTGTACTCCCTATCAAAGCTCAGAAGTATTCTCCCCAGTGTCTCTACCACTTCTACAGAAAATAAAAATCCACACAGAAAAAGCAGTATAGTCT
The DNA here is from genome assembly GCA_013399175.1 of Odontophorus gujanensis. Taxonomy (NCBI): domain Eukaryota; kingdom Metazoa; phylum Chordata; class Aves; order Galliformes; family Odontophoridae; genus Odontophorus; species Odontophorus gujanensis. The sequence goes on along the minus strand of VXAB01010903.1, from coordinate 194,667 downwards.
TTCTTGACTCCACCTGCTTCATCAATTATGAATTCCTTAATGCCAACTGGAGACCAGTAGCAGCCCTTCTGTTACAGAACCAATTGGGCAAGCAAGGAATAGAAGGCAGCACGCTGGAGCATCATGCTATAGATCCATCATGAAATACAGCCAATTTATAACAAAACAGTGTACAGTAAGCACTTACATGAATACACCAAGAAGTAACCTGCTGCTTTGCAAATTCCTTCCTTTCTATGGTTGCAAGTTGTGGAGTAAAAGCGATTAGTCCACAGTAAATAAAGCCATTCTATAGCCTCAAGCTATTACCAAACGTGGCAGAAGTGAAAGAAGTACACAAACACCCCACCTTTTACACCGAACTCCTGGATTCTCTTCTAGAGTAGCACACAAGGTAACAATTTGTTCAGCCATTGCTTCCATCACAGCATCTTTATCCTTTGTGTTTTCAAGAGTTGGACTATAACAGCAGTAGAATGCATCTGGGACATTGAGAGTAAATACCTATGTAAAGCACAGACAAGAAAAAAAAAGGCATAAGTTGTGCACTTCTAAAACATCTGTTAAAAGACCTGCTTGTACTTAGTGTTTTAAGTTATGTAATATACAATTGTTATACAAAGGCTTTACCTTCAAGAACTCCAACTCTTAAATGTATTAGACCTTGATGAAAGATACTTAATACCACACAATTATTTTTTCAACAGCTCAGTAAGAGGAATGCAGGTTTGGAAACAATTCCACTGTCTGTAAATGACACTTCTCCAACTTCAGAGAGACTTTTAACTACAGACCCAAAAACTCCCATCCAGATAAAGATGTTTTTTTCCTTAGAGTTGATAATCACCTGGAGTTTGCCCAGAGTTCAGTCTGATGATTTATTCCATCACCAGAGAAAGCAGGTCCAGGGTGTTTAAATTAGGAGAAAGCAGTTTACATTCTCCATTCATTTTTTTTTTTAAGGATTCAAAATACTCTCACAACTCAAAACAATGGGAATAGAAAACTAAACTAAAAACAACATTAAGAGACCAAATGCTGTTCTGACATTTGTCGTAAGTATTTCAAAAATACAGGAGACTTGTTGAAAAGCCATTTACAGTTAGTTCTGCAGTTCCCAAGAGCAGACACTGTTTCCAGATTCCACTGCATTAACAAGTATCAGATGATGCATACATAAGCAACAAGTTATTCCTCAACACAGCACTCATGCTTTCACACTGAAAACACTTCATCACTGACAGTTTCCTTGTTTCACTCTCAAAAGTAGCCAAGTTGTTACAGGCTTTGTTTTAGTCTGTTCTTTGGGAGTTCACATTTTGTTCTGTTTTCCCTCATCTTCAGTTCTCTGAATCTGTTTGTTCTCCATTTCCAATTTTCACTGGATAAGCTCTGGAATTCTAAATATTTCTACTTCTGTGTACCAATCTACCTAAGCCCATCAAAGTAACTACACCTCGCCAGAAGCAGTAAGAAAAATTTACTGCTTCAAGAAAAAACAGAATACTTTCCTTCTCTTGAAGTACAGATTCCTCCTCTAGCCTCTCTGTGCAACTCTCTGCCACAACTAATTTCAAGTTTTGCAAAGAGGGCATATGCAAACAAGTAACCTCTGAGTACAAGAGCATGTTTTCCACTGAAAAACATGAGCAAGCACTGGAAATATGTCCAAACAGAAATTATGTCCAAATACTAACAAGTGTCACAGTTTGTCAGTGAAAAACAGAAAAGGTGAAATTGATTTAATTTTCTGTAAAAATCAGCAACACTTAACAACAGTCTTACATGCTATGTAGTGTGATTGAGTTAGAGAAAAAACTTACCTGAGACTCATATGGGAAGAAGGAAATACTGATTTCCTTGCATCTCCTTATTGATCTGGCACAGGAAGACTTGATTTTATTGAAGAGGTTGTCAGGACAAGCTAGAGAAAAAGACACTAAGCTAAAAGCCTTCTGCACACATTCCAGCTACAACTTAAGTCGTTTATGAACTCACAGTATTCAAAACCTCCAAAGTAAAACTTGCCTTCCAAAAATGAGCACTTAATTTTTTTCCTTGTGCTTTTAGCACAACTTCTTCATAGCTTCAAATTCTGATCCCACAGCTCTCACTAAACTTACCAGTTTACTACATCACTGAATTCTTTTTCTTTCAGATCAGTAATTAACAGCCAATTACAGTAAAATAAGCAAGCTGTAGAAGTGTCAACAGCAAAAAGATTTATTACCACTATTTTGTGTTTGAGATCTCTTTTTAAAGAAACACTGCTTGTTGTTTTTTTACTGGCTTTTAGCAGGTGAGGTTAGAACACTTGGAAGCAGTCTACAACAGTGAAGGGTATCAACTACAACAAAGCAAAAATTTCTGCAGTTTCAGGAGAGAAAGCATATCCCATGCTAATAGAAGGTTGAACAAAAAAATAATACGTATATATCAAACATAAAACCACCAAGATACAGAAACTAGAGATTTCAGAAATGCACTTCTACTACATTTACAGGCTACACTGGATCCCAGTCAAGAAATGAAATTTTAAGAACATCTGGATGACAAACACTATACAAACTTGAAAATTGCAGTAGGAGATATTTCTCTTGCTCCCTCAATAGAACAGTTGTAACAAGAGCTCATGCTGAAAGCTAGCCAATATACTGCAAGAAAAAGAACAATGTATTTTCAGTGATACCAAAAACTGCAGCACCGGCGTCAAATGAAACAAGATACCAGGAGACACTGAGACTAATTTGATAACTGCTATGAGAAGACAGTTCCTTGAAACATCAACACAATGATTCTGTTCTGAAATAGAAAACCTTACTGCTGAAAACTGCTAATTAGAGGAATAAATGGTTTCGTAATATGATTTGAGTATAAGTTAGAGCCAAAAAATCACCAGTCTTCATCAGCTAAGCTCCTGTCAATGACAGCCACACAGAAGCAGACTCACAAGAGCAGCCTGAGACACACGAAGAATAGTCTTCCCAAAAATAGAGAGGGGACCCACCTGATAAGCTTGAATCATTTAGAAATGCAACTTATATAACAAACACTAGCAAGCCCCTTAAGTAAGCAGTACAGAAGTTGTCCTTACTTTGAGAATGAGTGTAACAAAAACCAAACAGAAGGATTTCACTTTTGTTTTGAGAGATACATATTTTCCTTTAAGAGTGAGGTTAAACAGGCAGAGCAACTCCTAAGCAGCAGATGCACACCATCTCTGAACATCCACACTGCCAGAATTCAGAGACATTTTGTTCTTTTAATTTTCCTCCTCTACATCCTCTCCATATCATTTTAATAACATGAGACTGACTGCAGAATAGCATGCAGTCACATTAACCATATATGCACTCTGCAGTCATTGGAAGGATGCTTAGGTACCATGCTGTCCCTTCTTTCAGGTAAAGAAAAATACGCTAGTTCACAAGTCTGAAGTACCCAGCTACAGTAACCAATGATAAAGTATAACTGCATTAAAACAAATACACATCTATATTTTTAATAGCTTTATTTATATGAGGTACATAATATCATTAAGTTGCCTTCCTCCATACTTTCCAACACAGAAGCAACTAAAGCTAAAAACTGAGACAGGGAACAATCAGCATTGGTAACTGGAAGAACTGAGCGCTGCTGCAGTGCCTTCAGAAAGTCCTGACAACCAAAGCAGGGTTAATGAACTGAGTCTCAAATCCTGCCTAAACAAAGAGGACATGCAGCAGTGTGCTATAGAAAAGAGGATAACTTATTTACTATAACAGAGGCAGACTACAATGCAGAAGCTTACTTACAGTCAGTGAAATAGACGTATGCTGCTTTGTATCTGCTGGATGATTTGCTGATGAAGTCATCAATAAGACCATCTACAGACTTGAGAAGGATGGGGGAGAACAATATCATAGATTTGCTTTTCCGCACATATTAAAGTTTCTCCCCCCCTCTATTCCTACACTTTTAATTACCCAGTCTAGCTTAAGAATATTGCAAAGTGACATGAAACATAAACTAGTATTTTATTTTTTAAATTCAATAGCAACATTAATAAACAATGACCAAAGGTCAGTCATACACCTCAGCCAAGACCATTCCATGAATGGAAGCAGGACATCATCTGTCAACTTCAACAACTTGGGAAGTAGCAACAATCTCCTGCTAGAGTCATTACTTCAAATAGTTTAACCTATTGCATTATTACTAGATGCACTGTCTCTGTCAGGGAGGTTACTGATTTCAACCCAACAAAACATTGCTTCTCTTGATCCACATTTACTCTGTTGTTGTTTTTTTAAATACTAACCTTTTTGGTTGGAGTTATGAAATATATTGCTTTCATGTGTGGAACAGGCTCCCGGTTCTTATACACATTCTCCACCACTACAACGTAAGAAATACTACATTTTGATATTTAGAAGTTTATGTAACCATAAAAATACACATTTTTTTTTATTACCTTATATTAAAAGTATTACCCACAAAAATCCTGTCAGGCACTTATCTTCTGCCTATAGAGCCTTGATTTTCATTAATTTATTTTTTACTTATTGTTTTAACTACAAGTTACCTTAAGCCTTTTGCAGCACTTATCCTTCTGTCAGCTCAGGTTTAGGACTAAGCTTTTCCTGGATTTTCTGCACAAGCAGATTTTACACAGAAAAGCAGGGCAACAAAAGGATGCTCAAACTATGGGATACAATATGAGTTATTTTAAAGAGAACTGCCTCATCAATATTATTCTTCATTATTCTTCCAGTTCATCAAAGGAGAGGGACAATGAAACCATGCACGGCATCCTGCTGGGCTCTGGCCTCTACTGTACTTTGTTTGCCCATTTCCTGTGTGCTTACTCTGTTTCAGTGTAATTGCAGGCACAAATTAGACATTTTCAACAAATCAACTCCTTCATTCAACTCTTGTTTTTCCTGTTTAAACAAATCATTACTGTATACAGTTGTGCAGTACACTAGACTGAAAAAGCAGAGAGACTCAATGTTGCTCAGTAATTTTGAGTAAGAGAAGAGAGGCTAAATAACATCAGATGTTGAGATGTGGAAAAAAATATCCTCTAGAAATTATTCCCAAGATACAGGGAAAAGTGACAGTTAAGGCCCATGCTGCTGACAGTTTTTTCTGGTAATAATTGATATCACTTCAGTTTTACACTTTTTAATTATGGAAAGCTCTCATTTCATAAAGAAACCAATGATTTCTGTGCAACACAACTCAAATTTCAATTCCCGCCTCTGCACTGCATCCGCTTGCTCCCTCAATTTGTCTGTTGTCTCCTGTTTTCATTTTCTCTTCAGCACTTATGTTTCTATACCTTCATACCCTAATTCTGCTGCCCATGAGCATAAATGCATTCAAAGCAGCAGATACTACTCATTAGTACAGCATATTATGAAAAACACAGAGCAGTTCACCTATTCTTTTCTGCTTTTGTATAGTTTGCTTAATTCTTTACTGAGATCTTGTATTCTTCTCAGTTGACAGATAACATCCTTAAGAAATCCACCACTTCACAGATGACATTCTCATTTCCTTGATATTAGCAAGCAAAGTAAACCATAGCAATAATCATAAGCCTTAAACCAATCTTCGATTATTAAAAAATCTATTAAAAAACATTTCGATTCTAGGCAGTTCCATTTTTTAATTCAAATAAATCAATTGCAATTAATCAATTAACTCTAAAAGCCATAAACCTGCTAGTCTAATACCCCAAGATTACTTGCCTTCAACCCCCAAATTAAGACAATTTCTTGTACATGTAGCATCAACTCAGTTCTTTCCCTTTTTCTTATCAGGACACGGCAATCCATGTACTGCAAAGAACTATGCTTACCTGTGATACCCTCTGCCAGTAGATCAGACATTTTGCAGCACATGGACAGTAATTTAGTAGTGTAATCATCTAAAAGAATTACCTAAAAATTAAAAATAAAAAACAATTAGATAAACTGACTGGGTATAGGAAAGCTATATTATTTCTTGAGTTAATTGGTTTGAATATTTGATTCCAAAATCTATTTCTTTACACTGTATCTTTCTATCACCTGCATACCGAAACCATAGTAGTAGGAAATCAATCTTGAAAAATGTCAGAAGGCATCTCCTTACATAGAGGATTTCAGAGTATTAACTGCATCTTTAATACATTTCTTATCTGCAGTCTTCCTACTAGAAACCACTTAAAAACTTTCACTTCAAGACACTAGTCTTCAATTCCTGCCAAACTTACGGTACAGCCTGCTGAAATGTATCTGTTCTTATGCTAGAAGTGTTTTACAGCTCAAGTGGCTTCTTTCTGCTCCCACCCTACTCGCCTGGTTCTGACATTTTTTAGCAGGTAAAAATTTCCTCCAGCTAATAGAGCCTACTTCCCTCAGACTCATTAAGTGATAAGGCTTTCCCACCATTCCTGACCATCTCTACGTATCTTCTTAAGCCTAAGCATCTACAAAGAACACATGGGATTCCTCCACTATTTTGTACCACTGCTTACATACTTGTTCATCTCTTCACTTCCTCGCAATTCAGGAGACATGCATACACTTCAGAAAAACTCAACAAGAACCATCAAAAGATGGAAGATTTTAAGAAGCCCAATTAATTACAATACTTTAGGCTCCAAAAGAAAAATATGACAATGAATTTCACAAACAAAATCAGCCACACAAAATAAAGAAGTCAGTTTGGTTTTCTTCCCAAATAGTAATAACTGGTTTAACTCACAACAGGAAACATGAATTAGAAAATACTAAGAAAATGCACCAAAACACTGTGTAATGAAATTGAAAAATCAGGTGTTCTCTCAAGTCTGCTCTCCTTTCAGAAAATCTCGCAAGAACAACACAAATAATAATTAGATGACTAACATGGCCAAGCATCTTTCAAAGGCAATTTACAGAATCCCAGGAATCTCTGGGCTGCTTGAGGGCATCTACTGAAACATAACTAAGAAAAACAAGGTAACAGTCAGCAAACTCATTCTGGGAAAAGAGGAAACAAAAGATAAGTCACACACATCCTGGAAGATATTCAGAAACACTTTAATAAGAAAAAAATTGAACATTTGGATCAAATGATCTTCTGAAGGTCATTTTATCTGTGCTTTATATTATTTCCTACTACTGTTCATGCATCACTGAAAGCAGCACACACATTAGTGGCATCAGTCTCTAGCCTTGCCTGCCTTGTTGAATCCTGTTCCTGATATATCACATAGCAGTGTCAATTTCTCCTGGATACCACTGAAATTAAAGCAGCAGTGTGAAGTTCTAGAGAAACAAACAGAAGTAATAGAGCTGATACTCCATTATTTGGAAAGCAGGCAAAGTGTAAAGCAAAAGAAAGTTATCCATCAAATGGTACTTATACAAAACTATACCTTCCATTCATCCTCTTTCCGGCAGTCATCAAATATTGCAGATTTCAGCTCTACAGAGAGGAAGAGAGATAGACAGGTTAACAACCACCCAAATTGTTCCAAAAAAGCATTTTCCATTTCTGCTAAAGTCACCCTAAACAATCACAGTCCTGTAAATATTTCACTCTGGGACTTCGTTTCTTTGCTTTTAAATAAACTGTGACACTACAAAGATAGTACACACTGAAAAACTTAAGTTACTCCTTAAGAAACGGCCATTAGACCAACACGTTCACCAACAGGCAGACCTACCTTCCCACTACATACAGGCTTTAAATGTTTTCATTCTCCCTGTACAATTCCAGCAGAAACCTAAGGGAACCCCAGTTCATTCGGGAAATAAGTTACCTTAAAACAGGCAGCTATTATTTTTCCTTGCTATGAAAGCATTGGGAGAAATGCTGACTAGAAAGCACAGAGTGATAATAGCTGTAGGGCATAACTTACCCTAGATCCTGGCTCTAAGAGACCACCACAAGTACAACACCTGCACTTTTGTTAAAGACATTCTGGTATGACACAGTACCTAATACACCAAAACTCATACCCAAACCCAGGCATTTTTTCCCTGCCATGTTTATCTCTGTATGTATACTCTATATGTACACTTTTTTCTAATCCTCCACATGAGGCATGTGAAATCATCTGGATTATTTAATTTTTTAGCTTCATGAAAATTCATTATGCTTTGTATTTTCTAAGAATGCTCTTACCAATAGCCCAGTATTTAGCATTCCAGAGATCTTTTTTAGTAAACTGAGAGCCCAAGAGCATTATCTAAAATCTGAAATATTTTTCCATACAGTAATTCCACTTCCTTGACTATAAAATTACCCTAGTCATAACAAATAAATAATCCAGCTGTCCACAACTTCATTTCTATAACCAAAACCAAAAGTTGCTTCATCCCATCATGAAAAAATTAATTATCCCAAGCAACCAGTATAGCATATACAGCATACTTTTCCCTGCAACACTCGTTTATGTTATCCCCACCTGCAGCTACTCGTCTGAAGCATTCACTCTGGCTTACAGACTCATTACTTTGTTGTTATCAAGCAGCCATAAGTCCACACATCAGTAATGCTCCATTCCTTCCTACAGGGTCATTTCCTCTGCTCCTCATACCACACCTACCCTGTTCAATTCGTTTGAGGCATTTTTCCTCTACATAAGAGGATTGAGAAGTGAAATAACTAGACACAGTCTGGATTGAATAACAGACTGCTATATCTGTGTGGTGAAAAATGCCCAAAGTACAACAAATGACAAAAACAAACAAACAAACAAAAAAAAACAGACCATACTATACTTCCCGAAGGGAGTCCCTAGACTTCAACTTTCACCATAAGCAAGTGTTTTGGAAAACAAAGTTAGAAAGGTTGAGTCATAAGAAGAACCTATTTTATTTTTTTTTTAAGTGAACAAGTAGCTTTTCCTTCTCTTTCCCAATAATTTTTGATTATTTATTTACTAATCTTCTGTGAAAATACGTGCCAACAACATCACTGACGATGACCTCCGATGGAATGAGCTTTTGCCCTCAGTTGTGCTCGGACTCAAACACCGTCCCTTGCAGAAACACACGTTATCGCGGAGCAGCCATAGCTCCGCAGGGGACGCGAGAGCCGCTCTCGAGGCCGCGAGCTCCGAAGGAAGCGAAACCCGCGGGAAGGAGACTTCCGCTCCACCTCCCCCAGGTGGCGGAACCCGGCCAGGTCCGCCTCGCCTCGGTCGCAGCCCTTCCCGCCGGAGCCGCCGCCAACGAGCGGCAGCGCGGCCGTGCTGAGCTCCGCACAGACGCGCCCGGACCTGGCAGCGCTCTCCCGCCGCCCAGCTCCCGCTAAGCTCGGCTCCAACGCGCCCCCGTCCCCGCCCTCAGCTCCGCCGAAGCGGCGAGACCGCCGCAACGCCGACCCCCAGACGGGCGGGAAGGAGCGGCGGAGCGCGACCCCCACAGACTCACTGTGCCACACCAAGCCCTTCAGCCCCCGCACCGCCGGCGCCATCTTGCTCACAGTACCACCGCGCCGCTCCCGGCCGCGCCCTCTTCGGAGGCGGCACCGTCCGGCGGCGGGCGGGGTGTGGAGCGGAGCGGAGCGCGGTCCTTGAGGAACGGCGGCGATCTGAAGGCTGCGGGCGGGGAGCAGAGCTGTGGGGCGACGCTGCCGGAGCCCGGGACACAGCTCCGACATGCGCGGGTCGGGGCGAGCTTCGCCGCTGCTCGTCGCGCTGCTCCTCCACGGCCTGAGAGCGGTGAGTGGCACTGGTCTTCTTTCGAAGTATTTCTAAGTGTAGGTGTGTACAGGTGACTGGCGAGGCTTTGAAGAGGGGAGGAAATAATAAAAACGTGTTTTAGAGGCAAGGATCTTTCAAAGCCTGCCAGCAACTGAGCACTGCGTGCATATGCATCCAGAGAGGAGAACCAGGGATGTCATCATCCGGCGGTCTGTCTCGCTGGTTGTACAGTGCCTGTTCTTAAACAAGGATGAGCACACGTATCCCGTCACTGAAATGTGTTACAAACTGTTATTTTTTAAGTTGATACCGACATTACTAGGAGTTTCTGATCTCCCCCCCAAAAATATCTTCCTTTGTATTTCTAATTTTTTACATCTTCCTTTTCAGGTCCTTTCAGCTAACACAGGTACATCTGCAAAATGGTGTTCTGGTTTTTCCTGCTCATTTCTGAACAGGTCCAAAGAGAACATACAAAATTCTGATTTCTAATACATTCTGTAAGTTCTCAGTGTTATAGATGAAAAAAAAAAAAAAGGAAAACTTTTCAAGTTTGATTGAGTTTTTAAAAACTAGTGATGATATTTTTGATATCTTCTGTAAATTTTAAATCTCATTTTGTGGAGTCACAGTTCTACACAATCAGACACTCACAGATAGATACTCTCATGCCACAATATGTTAATAACAATAAGTATCTTCTAAGCACTAAATATTTCCTAGTTTTCTGTTCATTTTATACTTCCTTCAGTCTCACATTCTGTGCCAAGTGCTCCTATTGCTTTATGTGTGCATAATATGAGGAATGCCAGCCAGACTGCAAGGAGTGTTTTCTGGCTTTGCTTGGTCTCTAAGTGGGGTATTTCTAAATATATGGAACTGTCAGAGTGTTAAACTTTTAACCATAGCCATGGTGTTTTAGTACCCAGACACTTAATACAGCACATTCCATGAGCTGCAGAGCACACTCTTGATCCTATTTGTGTGGAGTACTGTTCAACAGATTGAATATTTGTATGTGGATTATATCCAGTATTTGTAAAAAATAAGTAGACTAAAGTGGCTAAGGGTTTTCAGTAAAAGTTATCACCACAAGATGATATTATGAGAGCAAGTAGCAGTTACTGCAGTAATTAAGAGATTACAAAACTGAACAAGGGGAATAGCACTCCAGAATCAGTGGAATCCTGATCTGCTGAAAATCAGATCACATATGTGCTTGCTAAGGCTCTGAACAGTCATCCTGTCAAGACTTCACTATATTCAAGAACAACTGAAATATTTTTCTGATCATGGTTTGGTTTGGTTTTGTGTTTGTGTTGTTTTTTTTTTGTTGTTTTTTGTTTGGTTGGTTTTTGTTTTTGTTTTATTTTTTCTGTGTGTTGCTTTGTTTTTTTTGTGTTTTTTAGGTTTCTCTATGTCTGTATATGATGTAACCTCAAGAAGCATTTATCTCAGATGGTCTAAGTTTTCAGGAGCCTCTTCTTACAGAGTCACAGCTACAGCTGAGAATACCATAGGCCATTCTTTACTGGCTCGTTTTAGTGACGATACACTTAAGAGCACTCTAACTTCATTAATTCCTAATACTGTCTATGCTATACAAACAGAAGCTATTGACAAAAATGGAATTATTCTAGCAGAAGCACAGACTATGCAATCAACAGGTTAGTAAGAGAACCTTTGTGAAGTGTAATTCCCATCAGCCTCTGTAGGGTTGGGATTTCACCCCTGATGTTTGTTGTATTTCTAGGGAATAGCTGCCGTTCCTTTTGAAACCTTTTACTGACGCTTGCACTGAATTTGGTAGTAACACAATTAGCTCATTTTCTCCTTTTTTCCTTTATGTTTCCCTGAGCTGTCATGCACAGCTCAGTCTCCAGCTTTCCAAATTATCTGCCCTCTTATTACAAGTGCAGATGTGAAGTTATACATTTGTCAGCACCGGTGCTGATAAATGGTACTTTGTTTCAAAGGACTGCTAGCACGTACATCATTGATGCATGATGAAGAACCTACATTAAGTGCTTTATAACTTGTGCTGAAGTGCATTGAGAAATTCTGTTTTTAAAATACTTTGGCCAGGGAGGTTGTGCGGTATCCTTTGCTGGAGACATTCAAATCCCACCTGAATGTGTTCCTGCATGACCTTATTTAGGTGTTCCTGCTCCCGGAGGGAGGATTGGACTAGACGATCTTTTGAGGTCCCTTCCAGTCCCTGACATTCTGTGATTCTGTGTGATACTTTTTAGAAATAGCCATTACATTTCCAGCTTTTTTTTTTTTTTTAATAAAAGGAAATCATTGCAATAAAAACTAAAAGTAGCAGTGTTTGTCCTGATATGTTTAAATGCCTTCTACTGCTAGATTAGTTATCTGAGAACAGAAATTTATAATTCATGATTTCTAATTTATTTCTGATATAACTGATACTATATATTCTCTATTTGACCTTTAGGCAAGGAACTCCCTTAAATTTGCACATAATTTCTTATGAATTGCTACTAAATACGGTATATTAAAAGGAAAAAAATAATCGTGGTGCAATAGATGGCAACTTGTTCAAATACAGAGAAGGACACAACTGCAAATGTTCTGGAGGCGTGGTCATATAGAACATATGTTGTCAGTTTTAAAGAGGGACAAAAGAGGGTGTCTGGTATGAATAAAAGAGAAAGTGCTTGGGTCTAGGAGAGCTGCCTTCCTATAAATAAGTTTGCATTGAGGCACATATTGAAATCCCAAATACTTTTTAATTCTTTGTCATAATTTAGACACTGTAATTTTGTCCTCTAATGAGTCTTTTGTAGTCCTGTAATAGACAGATTTGCTTTGTATATGCTATATGCTGGAAGTCTTGATTACTGAACAGAAATTGCTTGTGGTTAAGAAACACAGTCTCTGTAATCACTTAGTGACTGCAATACATAAGAGCAGGCTGGACGACCTTCAGCATGAGGTATCAGGAAAGCATTTAATTGCAATATTTAAAGTGATGTTATTGTATATCTGAGTATACCTGTTTTGAGCAAGGAGAAGGGATTCTCCCAAACTGTATGTGTCAAAGGAATTTTTAGTCTTTCATCCTTGAAAATGTGTTGTCATAATAATAGCAAGTCTTTTCAAATATTCTAGGTTCTCAATAGTCCTTGCACTTTATATGCTGAAAAGCATCTGTTCTGCTTTGTTTTGTTTTGTTTTCCTGAAATAAAGGTAATTATATCATACTATGTAACTGTTTAAAATTGAAGAACAGATTTAAATCATCAATAATTGAAGAATAAATCTAAATCATTAATAGAAGGTACAGACAATTTGTCCTGATCTGTCTTTGTTAAATGTAAAGTGCTTCAGTTAAGAGTTCCCCAGTTTCAGCACATCTTTTGTTATTTGTGTTTTAGCTCCAGACATACCTGTTATTGATCAAGCTTATTCAAAACTTAGCAGTAGCATCACAGTGGAATGGAGAGCAGTACCTGGAGCTACTAGTTATCTACTGTCTGCACAGGATGGGGATTCCTGCGTTGAAACTGTAGTCACAAAGTCACCAGGTACAGTGATGGGATTGAAACCAGCCACCTGGTACAGAATCACCATCAGATCTGTAAATGCCGGAGGAAGGAGTCGGCCTTCACCTTCCAGAAAGACCACAACAGGTGGATTTTATTTTTATTTCAAATCTGTAATATTGTAATTTTAAGCATTAATGCAAGTATCTCAACTAAGAAAAAAAAAAAGTCTTGGAGCTGAGAATGAAGTGTACTATACCAATTATTATAATCTTGTGTTTTAAATTGTATTGTGAACATCCTCCTTGCAGTTTTTGAGGACTAGAATTCTACTGTCTGCTTAATGGCAAGAACATGGGTCTCAATTAGTGATTATGTTTTGTGACAGTACTGAAAGTTGATAGAGCAGTTTTAATAGAGTTTGAATGAATGTGTGGATTTGATTTTAACAAAAGACACAACTTGAGAGTATGGAATAAACGAAAGAAGTACAGCTAAAAGTACAAAATCATCACATAACACAAAACTTAGTTGATGGGAGATGCAATATCTTAGTGATCTGCATTCTTCTAAGGACTCAACTTTTTGTGATTTGTTTATAAGTTGCATGAATTACATTCAATTTACAAAACTGTTATATAATGGAAGTACCAGATCAGTTTCGTAATTTATTCTGCCAATCTTGCATTAATTTGTTTTCCTGGTTGTTTTATTTTTATTAGTTTTATTATTACTATTATTATATTTTTAATAATTAGTTAATTTTTAATTTTTGTGTATTCATCTGGTATTTGGACCCTCCAAACAGTATTACTGAATAACTTAAAGCTTAATTGATGCTCTTTCTCAACAGTCTTGTCTGCTCCAATTCTGTCTGTCAGTTCCCCGAGCTACGATTCCATTGCAGTGAGCTGGAAAGCTGTGTATATGGCAGTTGGATTCTGTGTGTCCCTGATGAGATCAGATGGTTTGGGCAGAATGCTGAAGCAGAACACTACCAATACCTCCTTCATATTTTCAAATCTAGATCCAGGAACTCTATATACTATAAAAGCATATGCCTGGAATGCCAATGGTCTTCCTGGAGATGATTTCACATATAATCAAAGAACAAGTAAGAAATTTTCTTTTCTGAAACTTTTTAAGCATTTTAAAAGAAGATATACTAAGAAGTATTTATGTACGTATAATTATGTTTTTCTAAAATACATTGGGTAGATTTTCATATCATATAAATTTTATTTCATAGAAACTCAGATGATGCATCCATGTTTAATGAACATTCCTGAGGCTAAGAAGCCAGTAACTACCAGCAAAGTTTTACAGGTTTGGGTAAAGATTACAGGTGCTTAGACTAATTTGAGGATTTTTCTTGTTGTAAACAAAAAATATTCAAATAAGGCAAGGAATTTCAAAAGAAAGCTTGTTGTCAAAGTACAACTACAATAATTTATTCAGAAAATAATGCTACAGCTTTAAAATCAATGAGAGTAAAGAAGTACTTCATTTACAAGTTCTGAAAATGATCATGTCTGTAGAGCATATGCAAAGCTGAATTTACAGTGTTCCAAACTGATATACCACAGGTCCTAAGGCACCAGCAGATGTTCACATAGCTCTCAGTAGCGGAGCTTTAAGAGCTGTTGTTTCTTGGATGCCAACAGAAGGAGCTCTGGCTTACAGTGTGACAGCCTCCAGCAGACTTCTGAAACTGAAGTGTAACACATCTTCTTCCTCCTGCATGTTACCATCACTCCAGTGTGGGTCTGAATATTCTGTTTCTGTCATAGCACATAATGATGCTGGATCCAGTAATCCTACTGATGCAGTAAGCTTAAAAACTAGTATGTGAATAATTGATTATTACAAAACTTATGGTATTTGGACATACATGTATTTAATCTTAAATGCTAGGCCTCTAAAATTCTTGGTTCTCAAAACTGTTTTTGCTTCTGAATTGTGTGCATGAACTATGCTGTGTCCCTTTGTACTTAGGGGATAATAGCCTAAATTTTCTTCAGTGAAAAATGTGCAGTGGTGCATGTATTGTTAGCTGGAATAAGAAGTGTGCATTTTCCTCTTCCCAGTCAATTTGCTGAATGTAAAACTAACCCAAGAAATAGCAGATATATCCTACTGTGGGAGATCTGTCACAGATAGACTGGGAGAAACCTGGGAGGAAATAGCACTGAGAACTGTTCTAGGCTACATTTAGTTGTAACCTAGTGTGCAGATTAACAAATAACTGCTTGCAACTAAAATGGCACCACTGCACTGAAATAAGATGCGGTCAGAGCCCATTTCAGGTAGAAAGCTTTGGCAGCACAAAAGGTTGCTAATCTCAGCTACTTAGCACACTGCCATGTCAGAGATTAATGCTTTCTGACCTGTTCGATGCATGATGGCCCATGCAAGCAAAACCTAAACCATGTAAACTGTGTGCCACCTTACAGACACAACTCAATTACTGATTTAATGTTACCTACCTCATCTTGACCACTTGTTGAGGTGAGTTTGAGATTGCTCGTGAGCAACTCAGAAATTGTTCTAATGGAATGAAGGCCTTTGGTATGACACTTCTAAGCTGTGGCCTATAGCCTTCTCAGCCAACACTGTGTCAGTTTGGCCATGTATAATCTAATCAGCAGCAAGCTAACCTCTTTGAACCAGAGGGAGGTGAAAGATGTTATTTGAGCAAAACCTAAGGAATTTTCACTTTATTGCAAAATTTCAGGATGCCACCAGAGAGGAAACCTAAGCAAAATACTTTTTTATTCAGACACAGACAGTGAGTTTCATACCGCTATATAAAAGGTTTTCACAAAAGTGTTTTTAGATGGCGAATGCTATTTAAGCTACTATTCTGATTATCATCCAGAACTATTGTCTGTGAGAACAGAATGTGCCAGTTCCTTCTCAAATACTGTCTGGTGCCTCTGGTTTTGTTTATGGGGTCTCCTTTAGTACATCTCTTTTATGTAAATGATGAAGGTAGCATATTTTGTTCTGTAAAAACCATAGTCACTTTTCATCTGAGTGTAAGTAACATCATCTGTAAGGACATGTGAGTTCCTTTTTTCTCGAGCAGGATAATTTTAGTATTCAAATTGAATAGAATAATTCTGTATACACCAGATTTTCCTTTTTTTTCCCCTGAAGTATTCTGATTACAATTGTTTTTTCTGATTTTTTTTTTTTTCAGTTCCTTGTGCACCAGGAAATATATCAATTGAAGAGGATGAACGTGGAAATTTGTTGGTATCATGGTCTAGAGTAAATTTTGGTCACTATTATGTGGTTTTTGTGAAGAGTGATGATGGCTTGGAAGTATACTGCAACACATCACATACACAATGCTATTTCCAGTCAGACTGTGGTTTCACCTACTTCATTAGTGTCTTTGCATATAACAAAGCAGGGCAGAGTCCTTTAGGTGATGTATTCAGTTACACCACTGGTAAGTAGTAATGTGTTCTTGCACATTCATTTTGGATCTGTTAACTGTATTTATGATAGAGCTGACTATTTATTTTTTTTTTTAATTTTCTTAAGGCAATGACTTAAACTTCAATTTTTACTTAATATGGGGACAAAATAATCAGTTAAGTGTGAACTTAGGAAGAACATTCTTAAGAATTACTTAGATAATTTCTCGATGTTTTGAAATCTTAAGTCAAGGATATTTGTAATTGTATGTATGTGTAAGTACACACAAATACTATGCATTACATATACTTTATGAGGCTCTTGGTTAAAGGAAGGATGTGGAATTAACTTAGGAAATAAGTCTGGGATTAATGGCATTGAGTTTGAGCAAGACACCTTTGGCAGTTTAAGCTATGAAGCACAGAGGCAAACAACGCAGTTTTCTGCTCAGGCTGAGTGTTCCATCTGTGCCTTGCCTATTCCAGCACCGTGCTGCCCCAGCGACTTCCGCGCCGTGCTGCTGTCGAGTGACACGGTGGAGGTGAGCTGGGCTCCTGTCCGCGGTGCTGAAATGTACGAGACCAAGGCTGCCTCCTGGAGGGAGACCGTGCTGTGCAACGACACCGCCACAGCCTGCACGCTGTCTGCTCTGCGCTGCAACACCCGCTATAACGTCACCGTTTACTCCTTCAGTGAGGCCAGGGGCAGCAACACATCGTGTACATCTAAGGATGTGGCAACAGGTATGAACGTTCCTACCTCCCTTTAGCAGAAGAAGTAATTAGAGTGCAGTGATTAATGGATGAAAAGCATTGATAGAGAGCTAAGTTACTGTAACTGACTAAAGTGAAAAATAAGGCTACCAGACATATTTAAAAATATACTGTGATGAGGGACCTAAAGAAAGAGTTAGACTGAAAACTACTGAAAATCAGATTTACAATTCATTGCTGTTATTGTATGCAAAATCTATGTTCTCATTTCTGTGAGTTCTAAATTCACACTACATACAACCATGTAAGGATTACATACTTTTTCAAAGGAGCTTGTTAGCTGTAACTCCAGGTTAATTTTTATGTGTAACTGTTATAGTACCTGTAAATAATCTGTTGAACAACTTTCAGCTCCCTGCAGTCCTGAAATTAAAAATATCTCAAAGGAGGCTCTTTCTGTGATCAGTGTGCACTGGCAATCTAACAATGAGGAAGCTACATACATCGTAACTGCCCGAGGAGAGGCTGGACTTTGGCACTGTGCAAGCTCTGGAAACTCTTGTACCCTAATTAATCTTCCCTGTGGATCTGCTTTCTCTGTGAGTGTTATAGCAAGATCACCAGCTGGACAGAGCTTACCAAGCTACAGTGTCCCTTTAGAGACTGGTAGGTGAGAATTGTGTTTGATGTGAAATACTTAGTATAGTGGCATTATCATATTTCTAAATATGTTTATAAATACGTATATAAAAATTGCCATTTGTGCAGATTATAGTTTCTGTATTGTCTTCTGCTTAAATACATACATATCTGTGTGTGGGAGAGAATGATCACCTGGCATTTGCCTCAGCCTAAGAAGCCTTAGTGCAATCAGTTACAATATGTCACAGCTAACAAACGTAGTACTTCCTTGTTGGTGTTTTGACTTTTAATATTGCCAGAAGAGGCAATGAGGTTATGCCCATATCAACAAACTAAACAGTCTCCAGAGAAGACTAAAGCACTTCCTACCGTAATTCCTCCTATTAATTTGTTAGCATAACTTTATCCTACATTTTTTACCCAGAGAATTCCAAAGCACAGTTCTGGGATTAATGGAGGCCAGGATCAATTTTAAACAAGCAGTTTGTTTTTTAACAGTTAGCTTTGCTTTGTAGAGAAGAAAAAGTTTAAGCAGGGACAGACCTTGGCTGTGTGAGCTTGCCCATGCTAAGGTTTGCCTGAAAAGCACGCTAGTTTTCTTTGCTCAGCATCATGTACTGCTCTAGTTGGAATCCTTCAAAATGCTGTGTTTTGTAAGTGAAAAACTGAATTGAATTCTCTACTTTTATTTTTAAGCTCCTTGTTGCCCAAATGACCTGACACTAACTCAAGTGACACAGTCAGTAACAAATATCAGCTGGTCAGTTGGAAGGGGTGCACAGACGTATGCAACAACACTGGAGTCACCAAAGGGACAGGCAAAATGTCACACTCTTCATAACTACTGTCTGCTGGGATGCATCACATGTGGCACCAACTACTCAGTATCTCTGAAAGCAATCAGTGAAACTGGTTTGACATCCCACTGCACATATCAAGGATATTCTTCCAGTATGTAAATAATAAATGGAATTGAGAAGAAAATGACTTAGTATACAACTTAACTGAATAGTGTTCCTCTAATACAAGTAATATAACTGAAACTCAACAGTTGATACAAGTACCCTCTCTTGAGTAAAAGCACTTAGAATTAATATCACATATCATTTAAACCCTGTTCTTACAATTTTTAAAGAAGCTTTAATAATAATACTCCGGAAACAAGTATTTAATTATGCTATGGTATAATTAAATTCTTGAACCCACCAACGGTTCCGAGGCTTTCTATGTAATAAACTTCTGCCTCCATAATAAGGGGGGAGTGACAGTATTCCAGTGCATAAAACAGTAGTTAAATTCCAGCTTCCTAATTTGAATCAGAGAGAACATTTTCTTTCCTAGTGCAGCTGAGTAATTATTCTGGTTTTCTGTTAAATGATAATTTCTCAAGGAAATGCTTTAGTGTGATGGTAATCACGTAATCTGATTGAAAATGCACTGCAGGAATTTACAACATACTGTAGGTTACAAATATCCTTACTGATACGTTTCTTATTCTGCTAGGTGCTTGCTGTCCTTCTGGAGTGAAGCTATACAGACTTGGCAGTAATGGTATCCGGGTATACTGGCGAGCTTCTGAAGAAACAGTAAGCTACACTACTCATTTACGTGGCTCAAAAGGCAGTTTCACCTGTACGCCCAGCTCAGGCCTAAGTTACTGTGATATCACTGAGATACCTTGTGGGGATGTCTACACAGTGGTGGTATCTCCAGCTACCGACAAGAGGCCAAAGCTCACGTTTTGCCCTAAAAAAATATATTCAGGTAAATGTTCAAATTTCACACTTGTTTTTTTTTTCCCCATGCGTAATAGATAGTTAAAATGCAACCAAGTTGAGTAAAGGCAGCATGCAACAGAACTTTCCTATTCTACTGTTGACTCCAGAGTAACCCTTGGGGGTGCTGTTGTGCAGTATTTGTGAAGAGCTTCACAGGAACACTTAAGAGATTAAACACAGAAAAGTTGTTTTTTCTTATTGTAGTTTTTGCATAAGGATCACTAACACTTATTCACACAGACTCCTCTTGACTGGTGAACCTAGTGAATACAGACAAGTTAATTTTCAGTTGGGGAGCAGAGGTTATAATGCAAAAGCAAATAAATCATGTTTTTTAATCAATTTGTATAGTGTTAGCTTGTTAAAAAAGATGGAAGACCTTCTGTAAACCAACCCCAAGTGGGCAGTGGATATTTTGTAGTAGTAGTAATTTCCTTGGAACTCCTTTCCCAGGGCATAAATGTAATGCACTGTTAAACTGCAATGTGATGTGATTGCACAGTTGTTTAACGTGGACTACATTCAACAGCCTACAGCCTTAAACTTAACATTCATACCACTGTTTCATGTCATTTCAGTAACCTGTTCTGGAAGCTCTGTTGGAATGGGTAAGAACACACAGTACATTCATTCTGAAATTCATGCTCATAGAAACACGTTAGCACTGCATAAATCCAAGTAACTTGCAAATACATACTTGACAGTCAGAGCTTAGCGTTGTGCAGGTTTGTCTCACATGTCATCTTGTAATGCATAAAAAAGTTACCTACGTTGTTGCCTGTGTACCATTATGCCACTCTACACTGTCACATTTACTTTTTATCTAATACTACATAATAAAAGGCAGGCTTATCTTTTATAGCCCAGCCACTGTTCAATTATAAATTAAAGAAGGTCACTATTCTAAATGTGACTTACCTGAGTCCATTCTACTTTATTTCACAAGGCTTTCAACAGGGTAGTCTGGTGCTCCATTTCTCTATGTAAAATGCTGGTAACAACTTTGAACACATTTCACTAGGTAGCTGCTTTTCCATCACTGGAATTTCTGTATTGTTACAGTGATTTACAGAGGAAAGAGCAATGCAGAACACATCTAGATGGAAATTGTGGATAAGGAGGTAAGTTACAATTAGGATTACACTGTACTAATCAGACTTTTTCTTCTGCTTAAATTTTTGGGATCAGTGGCATAAGCTTAATTGATTCTATCAAATATAGCTGATCTGTTAAAGTCCATCATATTTACCTCACACTGTATACTCCTATTATCAATACTGATTGATCCCCTCCTTCAGCAACCCATCTTTCACTCCCTCATGAAATTTCTAATAAAGTTGTATTACTTACTGACAAAAATGACACAAGCAGATCAAGATACTCTCCATTACTCATTTACTCTTTTTTCCTATGTAACATTACTCCGCCTCCCTTCCTCAGTGTACTAGTTTTCTGGGCAATTCACTGTCTTTGTCTCAGGATGGTCAGAAGTCACCACTGGCCTTTTTTATCCTGTTCTCCCCACCAAGATTGATAATTCCCTCTTTGCTACTCTCCTTCAGCTATCCTGGATGTTATAGACATTGTTAACATCATTCTCCCTAAATGCTCTTTCTCTGAAGCTGGAAAGATGATCTGCACTTAATTGCAAGTCATAGGTGCTCAAGAATGGGGAAGAGGGAAGCTTGAGAAGTTTTAATGCAGGACACTGAATTTCAGCCTCAACTGATGCGATCACCTTAAAATACAGTTGAACACATGAGATCCTGGTAATCTTGAACTGTATTTTTAAGAGTAAAGCAATGAGTTCTGAAAACTGTTCCAGATCAGTTACTGATCAGTAGGTATGTTCTAGACCTAAAGCATCACTGAAGTTGTAAAGAGTAAAATTCAACAACAAAGAGTAGTTTAGGTGCACCCAAAACTAGTTTGAGACTTAAGCATGCTATGCCTATTTAAATTTGACAAGAAGTGCATGTATCCTCCTTTATAACATTGAGAGGCATTTCATGTGTAAACTTAACATCCTCTTTTTTTTTTTTTTGTCTTAGTTGCTGAGCTAGCAGTTATTACTGATGTTAACTTCTTGGTTGTTAGAAAAGGCAGAACATTTCCTCATACTCCCCTCTGGTTACATTTTCCAGGCAACACAGACCTCTCGAAGGATAAGCTTTTTTAAAAAGCCCAGGTTTAAAATTTTGGTAAAAATATAACCAGACAATAACTGAACAACTTCAGTAGCAAGAGGTTTCTCATACTGTGGATCACGGTGACAAAGGAAAGTCTAACTCGTCATAATATTTTTTTCCAGTTCGCTCTTACTGTTTTAAGTTTCTTATTTTTGGTTCCTTAAATACTAAGGGATTGTATTACTAAAAATTAAGATTTTTTTCTTCTCCTTGAGGATTAGTGACAACTTAAGAACTGTTTTACAGCAAGTGAGTGAATACTCAGGTTTGTGGTTTTTTGTTTTTTTTTTAAATGCTACTATTTAAAATACATAATATCCTGGATGACCTGCATCATGCAGAAGCAAAAAGGTAAAACATCATTTTATTCCTAGCTTCAGGTCACTTCATCATGACCACAACTGAGTTACCCTTGCATTCCTCCCATTTTCTAGGCTACTCCATTTCTTTGTTAAATGTTCTACACAATTACATAAAATATTCTACACTATTACATAAAAGCCTTAAATTGTTCTAAGCATTGCTTTGTTTTCAAGTGAAAGACTGAGGAACACAAACACTCCAAAAAGTGGCAATAAACATGCAGGGAAAAGCTGAGACCCAATACAAAGGAATTAATTGAGAGTTTATTCCAGATGGTTCTCCTCACTTAGTATACAAGTCAGAATAATCTATCAAATAGACTCGGACTTTAATGACACGATTTTTTTTCCTATAATGCATTTTGGTTTTTGCTTCTAATAACCTGTTTAAAAAGAAAAATCCGCCAGATGAAATGTTCAGCACAAACTGCAACCTTACTATTTGTAGAAAATATGACTTAAAAAAAGGACACTATCAGGTAATTGTTATTTTAAATGTTTACACTTATAAAAATGCTTTGGAAGCTTGAAACTGAAATCTTTTGAAATGATTTTCTTCTTCCTACCTCCCTCTTCCCATGTGAAATGCCTTCATTAGCTCAGGATAATCATAAATTACAGAGTGCAGTAATTAACAGTACTGCAGATTAACAACATTAAAATACCATAAATTGATAAATTGTGTTTAACAAAATTGGAAGCTTACATACTTTCTTTTCCTCCCAAACAAAATGCATAGATGGCTACAGTACTCACTCATCAACCTGGACAGTGTCTGCCTGAGGTAGCCTTTCTAAAGAATTTTGTACTAAAAAATCCCATTGTGAACTAAAACTTTGCATCCAAACCACTGTCTCCTCAGAATTCCACTTCCAACTTGACATCAGTGGTAATCAACAAAAAAACATCGTAAAAGTTTTTGAAAACAGCAGGTACAGTGGACATAAGTGTTATTCTAAATCTGCAGCCCTCTGTGTACGTTGTATGCACATAAATATCTCAGCTATTATACACATTCAAGGTCCGTCCCTAAAAAGCCATACTATTATGTAAAGCACAGCCATGCTAACTTCAGGATAATACAAACCATAATTCCACATCTACAAAACCAAAGTAGAATTAGTGGCAGTTTATTGCCTCATACAAATTTAACCAACATGGCAACCACGCCAAAGGAATTAAAACATTTTCAGGACATATGTACAGACTGTACATTTCAGAAACATCTGAACAATAAAAATGCAACAATCTCTGGATTACGAATTAAACTAAACAAATGGGTTTGAAACCGTCAATGCATTGATGGGTTTACAAAGGCACTTCCCTACCCAGAATAGGAAATGACAATCTGCAGCCTAGAGGGAGGTTGGAGAAGAATGCTCATCAACTACTGCACAATCTCAAATTTAAGAAAAAAATAAGCAGAATTTAATCAAACATTTATAGGATTCAATGTGATCCACTTCTTAAAGAGTTCACACAGTCTCATCTTTGTTTTTCTGTTGCTTTTCTTGGCTCTCTCGGTCTGTACTTTGGCTCCTTCGACGATCGTGTTTGTCCGAATGGTCCTTGCTATCACTGTGATCATGCTTGTGGGAACGTTCTTTGCTTCTACTACGCTTTCTAGATCTTTCTTTACTGGGACTGTGGTCTCGTTTTCTTGACTTCTCAACACTATCTGTTCTTCCTCTGCTTCTGCTTCTACTTCTTTTATTTGATTTCTCTTTACTTTCACTTTTATGCTTACTTGTTTTCTCTTTGCTCCTACTTCTGCTGCGCTTACCTGTATTCTTACTTCGGCTTCTACTCCTATGCTTTCTTTCCCGACTTCGACTTCTGCTATGTTTTCTCTCTTTTCTGGAATCCCTCTTATCATCCCGGTGTTTCTTGTCATCTTTGTCATCCTTGTGTCTTCTCTCTTCTGTATCACCCTTACTCTTCCTTTCTTTCGATCTTTCTCTAGATCGATCACCATCTTTCTCTCTCTCACTACCTCTGTCCTTATCATAATCTCTGTCTCTTTTTCGGCTGCGCTCATTTTCCTTCTCTCGCTCCCTATCCCTCTCTCTTCTGTCTCCTTTCCTGTCACGACTTCTGCTACGGCTTCGGTATCGTTCCCTGCTTCTGCTTCGTCTCCTTTCTAGTGCCCGATCAGTACTTCGAGACCTACGCCTTTCTTTTTCTCTCTCTTTAGCTTCACGTTCCAATCTCTGCCGTTCTCTCTCTCTTTCTAGTTCTCTATCAAAACTAGATGATCCATAGGCTTCCCGATGATGACTTCTACTTCTGGATCTTCTGGGAGACCTCCTAGGACTAATGGATCGCCTTGGAGACCTTTTAAAATAAAGGATATTCAATATGAAACAACAGCTCAAGTAAAGGGAACCTATTTTCAGTGTATGCTTTACATACACAGCCTATATTTAGTCTTAAATAGCTGGAAGCCTCCAAGATAGCAACATCATCTGATTTTATCCTTCAAAATCCATAAATTAATTGCCCTAAAAGCCATCTTATTGAAAAGATGGCACAGTTTTTCATGGGTAAGCTATTCAATATCAAACTTTCAACATTCATTTACAAAAACACATATATACGACCTTGAACGTCGACGTTCTGGATGCCGGTCTATTTCTTCCATGCCCTCTTTGCCATCTTTCTTAATTTTTCTGGGTCTGCTTTTAATTTGCTGGTCAATAGTCTTCTGGACTGGCACAGGAATTCTTGGAAACAATGTGGAAAACCATTCAAGCTTAGTGAGGAAGGAACGAAGCATCTCCCCGATGGTCATAACACAGCCTCCACCTGCCTTCACATCCAAGTCCTATAACATACAAACAAAAAATAACCTGATGGTCAACAATACTCTTCAATGATTTAAGAAAAAATGCTGCTACATTACTTCCCTCTTGAAGTCTCATGATTATGAAAGTTTACTTCTCTTTTATTCTAATACATTTCCTTAGAAAAACTCTAACTCCGCACCCTTTGGATTTGGCAGTATGTTACAGATAGGGAATGGGACTTACATGCATGCAGGAACATACTAATCCTGCACCATCTGGATGCTAAGGGACTGTCAATGAAGAGATTAACACAAAATCCCCTTACACAGTCCAGTTATACAGTATGACTGATCTTGTACTTTAAATAAATGCCACAAAGTTGAGAAGTTCTCTCAAACTATATTTAATACTTCATTTCGTGGATGCACGACTGCATAACATCATACCCAACCCTGTGGCCTAAATCATTTAAGAACTGTATCATTTCCTATCTAAAAATGATCATAGAAAAATCTGTAGTACAGAATGGCATCCTAACAATATTGGAAGCAATAGCAAACCAACTGCCATGAAGCAGTGAGGTTTCTAATTTAGAAATATGTAAAAAAATAAATAAATGAACAAATAATTGGAAACGCATAATCCATGATGACCATTGTCTCTGAAAAGGGTCATTACCGCATGAAGGCCTTCTTGCTATGCCCTCTCACAGCTCAGGACATGTTAGTCAGCTATTGTCAGTCCCAAACCTATAGTGCAAGCACACAAGGAAAGTGAGATTTGTTATCTAAACAGGAAGAGAAAATCTAAATGTAAAACTGCTTGCACTCACACACATTTAAGTGTTCAGATATACAGTATTTCCAAATATAATCGCTGCAGAGATCTAAAGAAGAAAAAAATGAGTTAAACGTAGCACCTGGAGAGTAGTACAGTTAAACAAAATAATTGTAAGAAACATTTTGAAAAGTAGCTGTGTATCCTGAGAAGTCTTTCATTTTCACAGCAGCATGTCAAAAGATGAAGTTCTTCCACATATTTTAGAACTGAAGGAAAAAATCCTGTAGGTTTAAATTTATACATAAATTTGCTTCAACTGATGAGTTTGGATCAGGGCTGTTAAGAAACTTAAGAAAAACAGCCCCAGGCAATATTTCCAACAAAGCACAGTGCTGCTGAAAGGAGCTGGGAATCAAACACTAATGCCAAAAATACACCGCATCATTTTAAACAACAACAAACAACTGCTGATAAGCAACAACTACAAGGACTAAAGCATAAGAACTAAAATAGGTACTTTGAATAATGAACCTGTTAAGATCCTGCACAGTGAATCACATTTGTGATTTGTTTATTATCCTGGGAATCAAGCTACTCATGGGACCCTGAAAACAATGCTGCCCCAATTTCCTCTTTAGTTATAATGCAGCACTGCAGAGAAGAGTTCACATTAGCTAGCACCATCTAGGGGAGAATGAGAATATCACAGCTATGCAATCAAGATTTAAATTGGTTAAAAACATACAACGGCACAAGCTTACCTGAAATAACTTTCCTTTGCATAGTGTTTTTGATACTTGGCATGAAAGGAAACTGTTTAAAAATGCACAGTATCGCAGTTACAGGTAACACTTTTTAATACAGGTATTTGGACATCAACTGAATTTTCTTGAAGCCACTGACAACTGTCACACTGAAGAGTGCAAAGGATCTCTCCTCTACAATGCTTAAACCCAGGATGCAATTTACATTCAGCTCCATGAATACAAATTGCAACACTACATAGCAGACTTCACATTCAACTTGACTGACCTAAAAACCTCATCAACAGGTCCTAACTCCACTTCTCCAGACAATAAATACGAAGGAAGACATTCTCCTACCAGTAAAACATCCGCTTTACTGTGAAGTTCTCAGTGAAATTCTTACATCAGCATCTCATGATGCTTTGTGTTGTCTTGTGAGAAAAATGTTAATGACCACACTTAATGCAGCAATCCAGCTGTTTCTCCTCCTGAGGAATGCTGTCTTTGTTTATATCCCAAGATTTACAGAGAAATTCCTGTGAGTACCGACTCCCCCATCCCAATAGTATATGCAAAAGACAAGATTAGCATTCTCAGCTTAAATATATTTTTTCTTCAAGAAAAAAAAAAAGCACAGAACCCAAACTCACACAGCCTCGTGTCCACATTCTGATTTAATCAACCTGTTTTGCAAGGTTTTTTTTTTTTTTTTTTTACAAAAAACAGGGATCAATTGAAAACTTCATTATATCTTTGAAATCTAAGAAAAATGATCCAGATCTCAGCTCAAATCTGCTTCCTGCACTAATTAATGAAATTACAAGAACACAAACTTGCAGCATCAAACATTAAAGTCTTAAATCCTAATGTAGTAACGCGGAAAGAAACAAAAGAAAACAAATTATTACCCTCGCCGACATACCTCTTCATCATCAAGAAAGGATTCAAACCAGTCCCATAGATCTGTAGGTGGCTGTGTGTACCTTTAAGTTTAAGAAAAATGGGAAAACTTTAATCCAGTATTCTGCATGTTACATTATCCATTAGCTGCCTGTATCAACACTTACCTAATATACATAAATCCAAGAGCTCTAATATATGGAGAGTCTGTATGTGTAATAAGGCCCATCACTTGCTTACGGGTGAGCTTCAGTGTGAATAACTTATAGAGCAGACAAAAGGCAGTAGACACAATTCCTCCAGTTCCAACACCTCGTACCTTTAAAAGAAAAAGAAGTCAGGTGACAACCAGGAAGTTGCAGAGAACAAACAAATTCCATAACTAACCCAGGCTAACTCTAAATCTACAAACAGGACTATGAGAAAAAAGTAATGCTACTTGCCTCCACAGTTTCATCTCCTTTGAAGCAAGGGGAATACATCAGCTCTTTGTAATCAACGCTTTAACATGTATGGACTGAATGAAGCAAATCTGAGCTATGCTTGGGAACTTTATTCTACCAGAAACAGAAAAACTTAAGGCAGCACGTACTTCTACTTACCCCTCCACACATTCCTGTCTGGCCTGCTGTTTTTCTGCTCCCCTTTTCCCATGGTTCAACATGTGTAACCTGAAAGGGCAGGGAAGAGAGAATCAAAGAAAATAATCATAAATGTCCATAATGTTTAGCTACATATACAAATCTAATTTAAACAATGGATTGCCTAAATCAGTTTTGAATAGCTTGTCTTATCGTTAAACTCAAGATTAAGTCTGCTTTGTCATTAAAGCATTTGGCTTTTAAAATTATATTAAGAAATTATACCCCAATTCATGGACTGAGTTGAAAACAAACCAAGCAAAGAAAGCATCTTAAAATGGTTCTTAAAATGGTTCCTAACTAATAAAGAGTAAAGCCTGCCCAATCCAAATCTTTTGAGATGCACTTTGAGATGAGTGCACAAAAGTCATTAACATTGTTCCCTACATATGACAAAAATAGTCACAAGCAGACAATGCTGCATGTGAAATGGAGAAGAGTAACATCTGGGTTAACGAATGAAATTTCCTTATCAACTTATACATCCAAAAGAAGACAAAAATACAGTGGTGCTACACAGAACTGGAGACAAAAGCTAGTGGCCAAGTTGTACTGCAGTTCACGTATAAAAACTCTTCACCAGTGTATGAAGCAAAACTAGCTACATAAGCAATTACTTGAAATCTGAGATGTACCAAGGGATGAAGGAAGATGAGATGCTCAACTGTTTTTGACTGTTACTGTCTTTAGCAAATGGGAAACATGAGAGATGACAATACTGGTGAAAATCCAGCACAGCTTCCCATATTATTAGCACTGTCAGTAAATTTCACAAATCCTACATAAATAAGAGTACGTGCTCTTCAGACTATTCGTTTTTGCCTCTCACAGGAAATAGAAGTACTTTAGTTAAAGGATAAAGTGTGATGCTTATCACGATGGTAGCCTTTAATTTTTCGACATGAACATGCTGTTTTTCTCCCAGACATGAATAAAAAAGCCCCAGAAATAAGCACTATTTCAGAGAAGTTTTATTTAAAGTTTAGATCCGACAAAGACAACTACACATGCTTCTCTTGTCTGGAAGCACAGAGTAAATGAAGTTGAGGACACACATAAGGACATAAAACCAAGGAAGAATTTGCAGATACAGAACTAAACCAAACAGAGGACTTCTACTACTTGTGAATTAATTTAAGTATCTGCAAAGAATCAATACATTCAACAACAGACCCTCTGGTTAGCTGCCTGTGTTAAGTCAGAACGTTCTTCCTGAGACTCCAAGATGACAAATCCTTCAATTTTTGAAATGAGCTACTTTTTCTTGTTCACAAAACACATACACCTGAAAATGTACGGTAGACATTGCATTCATTCAAAAAGAGAAAAAGCAGGTCGGTAATTACACATTACTCAGGAACCCTAAAATACAAACAGAATTAAGATCTTCTAAAGATCATTAAGTACCTTCACCCTCAGACCATCTTCTTCACATCTATCACAGGTAAATAAGGGTCTGAGTTTTCCCTTTGGTTATTTATTTTTGAGTTAAAAAAAACCTGTCCAGTTCAGTAGACTAACTATTTATGCTGGATTAAGAAACTGACATTTAATTAAATGTCAACACTCTTCTGCAATTTAAGATTAAGCCACTTAAAGATTGAAACACTAACACAGGACTAGCTGAACTCTACCAATACAAAGAATATCAATCACATCAACTATTTTTGACTGTATCTGAAAAGGTCCACATGACAGATGCATTACGTTCTCCAATCTACTCCAAATATTTATCAGTTTTTCAGTCTTCATTTGCAAAAATGAGCTTTGCTGCTTTCTGCCCTAACAAATTCTTTTTCTCTCACGTGCAGCAAGTGGTTAATTAACTAAACAGAGTGTTACTCTGCATGCTACAAGAATTCAGCAGTCTGCTCAAAATGCCACACGTCAAGCAGAAAAGCAAAGCCATACAGAGAAAAAATGCACTACCCCAGTAAGTACGGGCAAACAATGCCAAAATCTCAAAACACTCCTGTGGAGTTATTTTCAGTTACAGTGACTTAACTTACCCTGGGGTTAAATGGCTGCTGAATATTTTCCCTGAAGATATACCAAAATCAGTTCAGTGACACAGTAACATTACTGAGCAGTTCCAGTCTACCACAAAAAATACCCCAATAATCTCCAAATTACAGCTGACTGAAAACTGCAGCCCTGTTATCCAAGTTGTGATCTTTCCTATCAGAACAAAACACAAAGCTGTGCTGATGAGCATTAATTACACATACTTCTACCTGGGAGAACAGCTTGATGAAAGCCTTGCTGTAAAACTCATTCCATCTCACTAAGAAAACAACAACTGAGCCGTGAGTGCACTCACGTTGGTCTCTTCCCAGCACAGCCAACCTAGGGCCAGGAGCAGTTCCTAGCTTGTTTTTGTCTGGGAAGAAGACTGGTAAGGGAACATGAATCTCTAATCGGGAAAGGGCCACACGTAAGCTCCTGTTGCAGCCGCCTACTGGCACAGCCACACCGGGGCCTGCAGCCCCTAGGCTGCAGAGGCTGCTCGTTTGTCCCCAGCACGCACAGCGGGTCTGCTGCCCACCGCCTCAGACGGCCATTTCACACCCTCTAACTGCCCATCTCAAAGCTAACCCAAAACTCCCTAATTACAAAACGAACGAGAAACGCGTTTCTGCTGAAAGATAAAGCTCTCGAAGCGCTCTAAGTGAGCAATAAAACAGATGCGTTCCCATCCCTCACCACGAGGCACAGACGGGGGACCCGGCGGGCACGCACAAGGCGGGCGGCAAAGGCCGCAGTCCCGCCCGCGGCCCCCCCCGGCTCAGGGCACGAACCAGCAGCGCCCGCCGGGCCCAGGCCGCGGCCCGCAGCCTCACCTTGAAGTAAATCTCGTCCACCACTTCGTGATACGTTTTGAGCTCGTAGAGCTGCACCTTGAAGTAGGGCGACGAGAGGATGTTGGTGAGGATCATGGGGTTGAGGTTCATGGTCTTCTCGTTCCCCCACAGCGGCAGCACGTTGCCCTGCTTGCCCGAGGCCGCCGGCTTGGGGGCTCCGCTCTGCAGCTGCTGCTGGGCCGGCGGCACGGCGCCGGGCTGGTGCTGGGCCGCCTGCTGCCCCTGGCAGTTACCGGCGCCGACGGCGGGGCCGTTGTTGGCCATGGCGGCGGCACGCGGCCTACGAAGCGGGCGAACGGCCGCGCCACAACGCAGCGCGGGCTGCCGGGCCGGGCGCTGCCTCCGCCGACCGCTGACAAGATGGCGGCCGCGCCGGAAGTGACGGCGGCGCCTTCCGGCCCCGAGCCGACCAATCCCCGCGGGGCAGCGCTCTCACGTGACGAGCGTCCGAGCCCGCGCCGCCCAGCGGCGTGAGGGGAGCGCCGCGCCGAGGGGAGGGTTCGCGGCCCCGCGGTACGGCCCGCGCCCAGCGGCGGCCGATAGCGGCCCGCTGCTGCTAAGCGCGGAGCGGGAGCCGTGCCCGCCGGCTGAGCTGCGGGGCGGCGCGTGTTTCTGAAGGTAGTGGGGCGCTCAGCCTTCGCAAACAGGGACTCGTTTCTCTGGGCTTTAGGGCCGTCTCCGCGCGGTGTCCGTACCGCTTCGTTGGGAGCGTGTTCCTGTCGCGCCGTGACGCTGAGCGGTTTCTCCCGTAGCCGCCGCGCTGTGCAGGCCGCGCTCCTGCTTCGGCCGAGGAACGTCCGCAGCTCCTCCGCCTGCTGCTACACCCCATCCCATGTGCGGCGCCTTACCTCACCACCGCGCTGTAATTACAGCAGTAAATATCTACTTAACCTTAAAGAACATCGAAAGAACTGATTGCAGAATGAGTTCTGTGATAGTATGCTTACAGCAATGAGTAATCCCACTCTGCAGGCTGCTACACAGAGTCAACTTTATTTTGAAAGTTAGATTGATTTCTCTTGTTTAGTTGTACCGTTGACTCTTGGAGCGCTTGTTTGTTTCTCTTGCATAATCGCTTCCAGACAGCTTGTGTCTGTTATCACTTATATAACCCTAATTGTTTATTCACATATTTCTCTTCTCCTGTTGGAACATTTAGTCCATATGTTCCAAAAACACAATGTTCCTACTCTGTAAGTTCAGATTTTTGTAAAACAGTCCCTTCTTTAGTGGTGATGCTACAAGCTTAAGTATTTTTATCTAGAAGCTATCATTCATATACATATCATTGGACTAGATGATCTCTAGAGGTCCCTTCCAACCCCTACAATTCTGTGATTCCATTTAACTCAATTTAGCTTTTTTTTTCCCAGGCATCCAACCTGGTCTTCAGACAGCAAAAAAACAAGGAGGAAGTGAATTGGACTTGCAAAAAGTAAGGAAATATATGTAATGTAAAAAAGGAAGGTGATGGTCATGTGTGCATAAGAGCCCACTTCTGATTCACCCAAATTAATTCAGATTTTCTCTGGAGCAGGCCTAATCTGTTAGTTGAAGCTGAGGATAAAAATGACAGTACTTAGTCATTAAACATCCCCTGAGCGTGTCTTGATTGTTAGTTCTTGAATTACAGTTGGTTTCTATTTTTGTGTAAAATTGCAGTGTTTTCTGGCAGTGGTGCTGTATTACCTTTCTTTTGCTATTACGTGTAATTATATATATTGAAACTTTAAAGTGAAAATACAGAAACTGTATACAGTTGTTTTTCTCATTCCAATTGCTGAAGCATTAAATAAGTTTCAGCAGTTTAAAATTTCTTGATTCATCATTTTCTACTGTGAGATGCTTTTACTTAATTATAGCCATATAGTTTGTTGCTTTCTTTGTGGTACAGGAGGATTAATTCCTTAAGAATAATGTGCTTAATCTGCGAGATTATTGAACTGAACAAACCTTGAATGTGCAGTCTGCAGTTTCAAACTGAAATGGGGAAAGTACTTCTGAGCAGAAGTTCTCAGAACAGTCATAAACTCCTGGAATGTTTTGGATTGGAAGGCACCTTATAGATCATCTAGTTCCAACCCCTTGCTGTGGGAAGGATTGCCACCCCTTGATCAGGTCAGATCTACTTGGATCTGCTTCGAGCAGAGGACTGCACTGGATAACCTCTCAAGGTCCCTTCCAAAGTGTGCTATTCTATGGTTCCTTGAGACTGTTAAGTAGATGTACCACTTTGTAAGGGCAGGGAACAGCTTTAGACTGACTAAATGAGAGGAATTTAACTTGCTGCATTGTGAGAATAATGCAAATTTCATTGATGTAGTAGGGAATAATCAGAAGAATTTTTCAAAACTTTTTTTCTTATCAAGAAATGGATCAAACACGCAAGGCTTGAAATGGTTAACAGCATTGTCTATCTCTTCCACACTGCCAATCTTTGAAATACCCAGTCTTCCAACCAAACTTTACAACCTAATATGGAAATATATATTTCTGTGATGTCATTTGTATATTGTTTGAAGTAAATTTCCCTCATGAGTAGAGTTTGGTTGTACTGCAATGCTTTTTAGAGCCTCTTTGCAGTCCAAATTCTGTTTGGATTATAAACTCTCAGGCTGCCTTATGCATATCATTGGAAGGAGTTGTGAAATTGTAGGCAGCTCTCCACATCTGCTACTCAAACTGGAAGTGAATGTGGACAACAGATAAGTGCTAAAAGCCTGAATAGCAAAGAAGCTCAAATGTAGCAGGAGGCAGCCATTCCAATAACTTGAGATACCTACAAAACCATTAGGGAAATCAGTTTGCAAGCATCCTTGTATGCATTTTGTAGCAACTCAGTAAACAACACAGTCAGTTTGCTGCTAACTGTGTACATTCTGTCTAGGCCTCATCCTGCAAAACACAAAATGCCTTTAAGCCAGCACATGCAAATACCAGCATATATGTTTCTATTATCCTCTGGAAACTAGAACAATAATCACTGAACTTAAATGTAATTAGCAAATGTTGTGAAAACAAATATCTACCAGCACTAGATTCCCTCCTTTCTTTGCATAGGTCACAAGCATACAGAATTACCAGCAAATGCTATGTGCCATTTTTTACATAGCAGCTTTGTGATTAGTGTAACTTGTTGAAGAAAGAGTAATGGAGCACGTGGATCTCTGCTTTCCTTCCCAGTTTCATTGATCACACAAAGTGCTGCCTGCTGTGTGAGAGACAAAGCTTGCCCTTCTCCATGGTGTGGTAAATGATGAATTACCACCACTGCGTTCATGGGTTTTCCTCTCCCACCACCCTAGAGTGTTTCTGCTTCCTAACAGCAGCAGCTTACCCTGCAGAGGACAGCGGGTGCTGGGCTGAGCTGTGCAGGGCCCATTTGGTAGTGCAAAAAAGGGTATTGTGAGGGATAATGGCATTTTAGGGCTATAAAAATTGGGGACAAAGGAAAAAAATAAGTGCTTTTAGTTGCACGTTGAGGCTAGCAAAGGCAACAGCAATATATGCAACAGGTGGTACATGCTGCTGAGCTATCTCTGTGCATTTAAGGTGATTAGAGTGCCTGCTGTTCATTAACAGAAGGATGAACAGGTGAGGCTGAGAGGCCAGGTTTGAGGACAATTCCTTGTTATGGGTACCCTCTGGGTGTGACCTCTTACCCTTGGATACAGTGGGGGTGGTGGCTTCCACCTGTGTTATCCCTCAAGGGAAGAGATGCAAAGAGGCTGTTTGCATGGGGTTTGAGTTGGCAGCTGGAGAATGAGCCTGTAGCTGGTTCCTGTGCAGGTCCCCTGCCAGCTGTTTCCCTGGAGTGCGTTCCTCATTCACCAGGGCCTTGTTCTTAGATCTGGTGGGAATTATTTCTTGATAAGTGTTCTTTTTACAAGGCCAAAAGTGAGAGTTGGAGGTGGGTTGATGGCTGTGACTCCAGTGCCATGTTGCGTTGTTTGGGCCATTGTAAAGCTAAAGCCCAGCAGAATCAGTCCTCTTCAGTGACTAGTAATTTTTCAGATATTTCTTGCTGGACACTGCGTTGTGGAATTCCTGGGGAGCTGTGCATACACAAGCTATCTGAATAGTAAGAGAAATCAAATCATCAATAAGAGAAGAGAAAGGAACCACCTGAGTGGGAAACTGTTTTTCTGTACTTGTTTAAAAGCCACATAAGATAACATTGTAGTTGTATCAGCATAATGTAGATGTAACCTTTTAAGATATAATTGTATTTAAGTAAAAATTGCCTTATTAAAAAGGTTGCTTACATTACATGCAGATGGAGCAGCTATGGTCCAATTTTGCCAATGCCTTTCTTTTGTTTTTTCATGTTCTTCAAGTAGAACAGAGATCAGATGAGGTCTTTTCCTCCTTAACTGTGACTTGAGCACCACTGACAATAGGCAATTCTGTATTTTGACATGATATAGAGTATTTAAAATAAGAGTTAATTTTTGTATTTTAGACTTATTGAACTACTATGGATAAGAACTTTGAAGGAAAGCAGTTTACTGGAGTGATTAAATTTACACCACCGTTATACAAACAACGTTATGAGTTTGTTAAAGATTTAGTGAGGAAATACAAACCAAAAAAGGTTGGTATATTTTGTCTTCTTGTGTTATAAATTTAAAAAATATCTAATATTAAGTACCTGTGGAAGGCAGGAAATGAGTAGATAATTTGGTGACCTAATCAGCTATCAATGCTACCAGAGGAGCCATTCTTAAAACCAGATTGCTGTAAGAGACATTTGATGATGTTTCTCAGGCATGAATATAGTTTATTGTTAATTGAAGGGAAGCGGGAAAATATAAACAAGAAAAAAATGTCTTAGCCTGTTCTGGAGAGCAAGTAGCACTCTGGTCTTGATTTAATGTTGAGGATTTTGGATCAATTGTCCTTTATTATAGTGCTTTTTGTTTTGTTTTTAAAACTTCTAGTGCTTTTAGCTCCATGTGCAGTATCAAGTTCACAGCATTGCTCACATGGATGCTCTTAGTTAAGAACTGATGTTCAGAATGTGCACTTATGTTAGACCAACTTTTCTCCATCATAAAGGTCTGGTCTTCAGCCACTCCTGTTTTGTTATTTGAGGGCATATGCCTTCATGTGGGAGGCATTCTCTAGTGTTACTGGGGTGCTGTACATTTGCTTGTTTATAGCTGTAATATCAAAAGGTTGACCCTCTTAAAAACATTTTGTGGGATCCTCACATTTTGAAAACCTCTGTAACTTTGTTTAGTTCGCTCGAATAGTTAGGATTTTTAAACTCTTTGTTATTAAAATGTTCTTGTTATAAATACAGAAAGTATTTATGAAAGTCTCAAATCATTTAACGTGCAAATGCTCTATATTTAGTAATATCTAATTTACAGGTGGCAGATTTAGGATGTGCTGACTGTACACTTCTGTGGATGCTGAAATTCTGTAGTTGCATTGAAGTATTAGCTGGGCTAGACATCTGTGCAACTGTGATGAAAGAGAAAATGTAAGCTTTTGAACTGTCTTAATCTGAGGTTTTTATTTGATTTGACCTAGTGTCATGATTTATTAACAACAATTTCAAATTGAGGGTAAATACAGAAATACCAGTTGGCAAATGTGGAGCAGTCCATTATTAATTGGTTAATGATGCCAGCTGTATCAGATTTCCTGGGGGAATTGTTTGGTGATATTAAGTGTAACATCACCTAATGCAGCATATGTCTGTGTCATGGCTCTGAATATGTTTTCATCTGAGAAATATACTGTTTGTAAAGGTAAAGGTCCTTTTTGTGGCATTATGTTTTTAATGTTTTTTTTTTTTTTTTAAGGCATAGGTTATCTCCTCTTCCTGCTGATTATTTGGAGCCATCTGAAAAAACCCTAACTGTGACTTTGCATCAAGGCTCAGTTGCTCATAAGGATCCTTGCATGCTTGGTTTTGACTTGGTAACATGCATTGAACTGTGAGTATTAGACCAACACACTACCTTTTCCTGAGCTCATTAGGGTTAATTTTAGACTTTTGCCTGTACTCTAAACAGACTGAATCAAACCTCTCAAACAGAGAAGCAAAATGTAGCATTTTCTAATGTGTGCTTAAATTAACTTTGCTTAGTATGTAAGTGGTGCTACCACATGGTAGCAAAAGGTGATGCATGAAGGAGTAAAATTGTAAGAGGAGGTCTTCTAAGACAAAAAATCATGAATTTACCTGTCAGCTGCACTAGCAGTGCTAATGTGTCAGACCTAGGCTTAAAACTGAAAAGCACAGATGTGTATTTGTTTATTTGTTTGTTGATTGGTGAAGAAAGCTAAAATGCAGTGAAATCTTTTTGCAGATGTGTGTAAACTTACCTTTACAGAATAGAGCACCTGGAAGAATCAGAACTAGAGAAATTTCCTGAGGTGGTGTTTGGTTTCATGGCTCCAACCATGGTTGTGATCAGTACTCCAAATTCAGAATTTAACACGTTACTTCCAGGAGTGATGGTTTTCAGGCATCCAGATCACAAATTTGAGTGGGACCGAGCACAATTTCAAAGTTGGTGAGTTTACTAAATGTCGTATGCAGACAGCTTTGAGTACTTAGTACTGGGAAAATGGAATAGCTAAACATGTTCACGGTGATTTGTGCATATGGTTTGTTGTCAAGAGATTTGCACCAACTTAATTGGTGAATTGTTGCTTTGCTGTTTTAGATAATTAAGCATGTACTCTGGGTTTTGTGTTTTATGATAACTTGGTTTTCTTTAACTGCTCTGTGAAAAATATTTAAAACCTTTGTTTTTTGTACATGCTTATTACAGTTAATGCATTTGAAGTGTAAAGTATTAAGAATAAGCATTTTCACATAATAATACCCTGCTGTACAAGGCATTATGTTTTTAATGTTAGTGTGCTCAGTGATGTATGGTGTGTATCCAAAGCACCTGATTACTCTGGACCTTTCTATTAAGAGTATGCAAGCAGGTTTATGGAATAGTAACTCCAGTAGCAGAGTGTGTTGACAGAGATTAAGTATGGTTTAGTGAATCATGGCACAATAAAAGAATCTGAGCAAAACACATGTACATGAGAGAAGTGTGTGAGATATAACAGTAATTTCTGGTTGCCTAAATTTGTGACTATAAATGATTCAGACTGTGGTAGGAATATGATCATCACTTTGCTCCAGCAAAAGCTTTTACAGTGCTTATCTTCAGGCATGTCTTGTCATCTGTGAGAGTGCATCTTTACCATATTAAAGGACTGAATGTTTTGTAAGATCAGAATATGTTATCTATCTTAGGGCTCAGGATACTGCTGAACGCTATGATTACTCAGTGGAATTCACAGGTGTGGGGAACCCCCCAACGGGAATGGAGGATGTTGGGTTCTGTACCCAAATAGGTGTGTTTGTTAAAAAATACCCTCAAACTAGAGAACCTGTGCAGTGTGAGGAACCCACTGAAGCAGCTTACAAAACCGTAAGTCTCCTTTTCTTCATTTAGGTGGACAAATAGAGTGTAAGGCTTCATACAAACAGCCACTGAAGCTGTTCTTTCTGTGATCTGCTGTTGCTATATTGTCTTTGCTCTGGTTAACACGCACCAATCAGCTCAGAAGAGTCTAAGTCAATGATTTTTGTTTCTAATTGTATGAAGGCCCTTCTGGATTATTTACTAATGTAGGGGAATTACTGAATCACAGCCTGAGCCACTGATTGATCACCTGAGGTGGGCAGTGAGTCAGCCATGGGGCACAGGTGAAGGTACTGATACCTGTGTGATTGGAGGGGGGTGGAGCCTGGCTCCACCTCCCCCCAAGCCCCATTTAAGGGCTGGCTTCCACCAGGGAAGGATCTCTTCGTGGAGATCCCTCCCGTGTGGAGTCCCGCAAGCCTCTGTCATCCAAGGTGAGCCTTTTGTTCCTTTGTACCATTTCTTTGTATCATTTGCTTGTACCATCTGTGTGAGACCCATTCAAATATATCATCTCTCACCCTCTCGCTGAGAGAGCTTTCCTTTACGATCCTTAGTCCCACAACTAATTAGCAACATGGATAACAGTTCTTATTTTACTATACTGTTACCCTTATAATGAAAATTCTCCTTTACTACAGATACTCTGACACGGTAATTGTTTCTCTAATCATTCATCATTTTAACATATGTCTGTAAAGACTATTGGAGCTGATTTAGGCTGTTTCAGGAAGTACAAAACAAAAAGGATGAGGTTTTTATGAATGCATATGTTTTGGAGAACTGCACAGCCTTGTCAAATATATTACCTTACCAAAGGTATTTTCCAGAAGTGGGACTGACAGGACCTGTTTGCTGTCGCTTGTCTTAATCTCTGGCATTTGTTATCCCCTAACCTCAGTGTTTTTAGGTAACCTGTCCTGGCTTTTTTCAATGCCATGGGTCCTTATCCTGCAGTGCACAGTCATTTTGGTTTGTTGGTGGTGAGATTTTTTTTTTTTATTAGCACATAATGACTTTGTTTTGTTTGAAAGGTTTGTGTATATCTGGTTGTGTTTTGTTTGTTTTTCAGTCTTTCTTGGACTGATGGTTTTAAGTATATGTAGATCTCTGTGGCTGAGGGACACTGGTCTCAGCAACTTGCTTCTGTGTTCATTCATATGTTGGTGAGGGTGAAATGAGAACCAAAAGTGAGATAGCACAGCATAGCAGGGTACCTTCCAAGAATATTATCTAATGTTATGTTGCATAAAACCTAATGCATCTAAATGCCTTGTAGTATAATAGAAAGGATATATTTTTTTCAGAGGTAGTGTTAATAATGCCAGAAATTCATTGGTGTGTTGTTTTCCCAAACTTATAAGGTCTTGAATTATTTTACTGATCATATTTTTGTATTTCACTTCCTTGCTTAAGTTGTATGCATCTTCAAGTGATCTGTGAAGTGAAATACATTTCACTTTTATGGGAATGTCTTTTGTAGTTTTTGAGCTATAAAGGTGTTCTAAGCACTTGAATCTTTACCTCTCAGCTACTGTCCTAAGAGAATTGTAAAGTGCTCTTTAATGCTCTACAGACAAACCTGGAGATAAATTCATATGACTGATATGTATTGGGAATTGCTTTCAATATGATTTGTCAGAGTCTTACGGAGTGGGTTTTGACATCAGTACCCTTTGAGTTTTTATCAAGGGGAGTGTTATATCTTTTTTCTTATCAAAATTGTGACTGTCAAATTTTTATCTAACCATTCTGTGCAAATAAATCAGCAGTTCAAGATCTACTCAGAAAGTAATAAATAGTTTCCAACTCGTACATCAGTGGTAGTGTTGGTAGTATGTTAGCACTTAATAGTAAGCTAGTGGGAATGAAGTTGTCTACCTGATTTCTTTAAGCTCTTGGGATATAGACTCAGAATCCTGGAATAGTTTGGGTTGGAAGGGACCCTTAAGATCATCTAGTTCCAACCCCCTGCTATAGGCAGGGATGCCTTCCTCTAGACCTGATTGTTCAAAGCCTCATCCAGCCTGGCTTTTAATGCTTCAGGGACAACCTGTTCCAGTATCTCACCATCCTCACAATACAGAATCGCTCACTATGAGACATATTCACTGATTTTGATGTCACAGTGGGCTTTGTTTGTTTGTGTTTAGAAAACAGAATGGAAAGCATATTTGCAAACTCAGATTCTAGATGAATTTAGAACCTTCATGGCTACGTAACTGTCTCCAGTGCCTCATGATGAGTAATGTGAGGAGTAAGAGAAGGATTAAAAGCATTAAAAGGAGTTGCTGGGCTTTCCCAGTTGCAGCCAGTCATACTGTATAGTTTTTCTGAATTTGAAAATTTGTCAGAAATGAAACAGGATTGAATCAAAATATTTTCATTGTGGAATGTTTTTGTCGAGTGTTTACAATTTGAATCTGTGGTAATGATAAATGTTTTATGTGTTCCTGCATGCTGAGAAGGTCTTCAAAGCAGTGTATCCAAGCCTTAAAGATGAGAAGTACCTGCAGAATGCAGTGGTCTGTGAAGTTATGTACAGAGCACAAATCATTAAGCGAAGTCTGCTGCACCATTTACTGTCAGAATATGACGAACACAGTGATGATCCTACAGAGAGAAAACTGAAACTCCAAAGTTCAGTGAACTGTTGTTCAGAAGATTGTCACATGCTGCCTGTTGAAAAAGGCATGGAGCCATTTGTCAGTGGAAATGTGGTTTATATACCTCTCAGAAAAATTTTTTCTTTTCCCAAAGTAAATCAACTCTGTGGCACTTTTGAGAAGTTTTGCAGGCTTATTTCTGGCAAGGTCACACTGAGCAGTGATTGTTCTGCTGTGATGCTTAATATTGAACGTGAAAATGAAGAGAATTAGATCAGATTTCTTATTTCAAATTCAATTAAAGTAATGAAAGCACTGATTTTAGTAGCTGTCGATCGGTGTGCTCCGTATGCTGACTAGAGTCATAAAATCATTTCTAAACTGCCCAGAACATATCTGTCAGCTTTATTTTTTCCATGAATGCCAATGCATCCCCAGTTTTGAAAACCTGTATTTTCTTGCTACTAGAGGTGGTTAATTTAAGTCTGCATTTCATATCCCTTTCACAGTATCTTTGGTGGCTTGGAGTGAGCAAGTGTTGATGTAACTAACTTCATGTCTATGAAACATGTTTTACACCTTTCTGAAAACTAGAAAACAATAAAAAAAATGCCTAAGTGCTGACTGTTTCTCAGAGAGGATGGGTACATTCTATCTTTTAAATTATTGGGAGTCCTGAAAGGAAAGAGCTGTAATTCAGTCTTTTAAGTGGTTAAATACTCCTATCCCCTATTATTTGTAAAAGGTTTTACCTTTGTTTTCTTAGTGATAGTTTGGTAAAGATACATTCTTACATTCTTCCTTACCCTGTTTCTGGGGAAAATACCAAGACAGACTACAGGTGTTTGGAGAATCTGTAGTGTTCCTTAGCATGTGAATGTGAACTGAACTTGAAGAATAGATTGCTTATCTTACACAGAAGACCTATTTGGAATAGATACATTTAAATTGAAATTGATATTTTCTTTACTAAAATAAGTCACACAGTTTTGGGTGCCGGCTTTCCAGTTTCTATTTGCTTAAATCAGTGTTAATTAAAGTCTTCTTGAAAGTGTTGATTTAATGGTCTTTTCATGAGGGTAACCCCTCCCACAGGACTCATTATACCCAGCTCTTCACTATCAGGTTGGTCTTTTGATTATTATGTATTCACAGTGTCAGCTTCAGAATTAACATTTGAAACTGGTGAATGTCAATTCTGCAGACTGGAATCAGGATGATGAAAAAAGTTGATGAAAATTACATGTTTTAAGTTGCATGTGGTAATATTACTCACCAGGAGGTGGCACGTGCATCTTTAAACGTACCAACTTTAGGTTGTTCAAGCAGATCTGTATTTGATATTTTGATAAAAGATCCTAAATGAAGAAATACCTATTAATGTTGCAAGGACTGTAGAAAAAATTCACTAGCAAGTACAATAATGAACATGTTATTGATTTGATAGGAAAGAAAAGAAAAAAACAGTAACTCCATGAAAGCAACTTGAGTTACTTCTGTAATTTTGTGTTAATTAGGTGTAGAAGTGAATAGAGGTTACCAGAAGCCCAAGAAGTTTTGTGAAACAGCCACATTCAGTGTTGAGAAAGAGCTTAAATGAGACCCAGAGGAATTGTTCAGTGCATTTTGGGATCAAAAACTGGTAGCAGAAAGTGGAGGAAGCACATGGGGGAAAAAAAAGGTAGAAAAGAAAGCCAAGACAGGAAAAAATACAATGGAGTATTCAATATAAAGGAAGTAACTTGACAGCTACTAACAAATTAACAGGGATTGATTTTAGTCAGAATAGCTCAACAGAATGGTTTTGGTCAGTGTTTTAGATGCTAAGTGAGCAAGTATTATAAATAAATTATAAAAATATTGAATTATTTAGAAACAAAACAAACAAAGCTCCTAGTTCAGTGAGCCTGAAGGAATTACTGTCCATCTCCCCAGACCTTTTCAAACAGATAGCAGAGCTAATAAATTTTTGATCTGTTCAAGTCCTGTCACAGGCTTGTAAGGTGTAAGGCTCTTTTCATGCCTGTTACCATTAATGAGGTTTGGATCACTGTGTTGGATTATGTGTAATTGTGGTTAGTTGTTGGTACTTTCCTGTTATGGTTTTTTTTTTCTTCTGTTTAAATTGAACAGAAGAAAGAACTTCTGAAATGACAGAAAAATTCTCATGCAAAGTCTTTGCATTTACTTCCTAATATACGAAACAAACACATTTTATGCAGTATTGTAAGCAAGCAATTTGCATGGAACTTTGCTGAAATAATTGCACTGACACTAGTATATACTTAAATGAAGGTCCTGGGAGAATATTAGTAGATCAGAAGAGAAGACACTGATAAAAATCACCCAAAGTAGCCACGTTTACCAAGTGTACATACTATCTTTCCAACCACAACTAAAATTTGTCATACAACTCTGAATGTGGGCAAAACTTTCTCTGCTAACATGCTTATAGATTTCCATTCACTTAAAAAAAAAAAAAAATTAACTTTGCAGTCAATTTTTAACAAGAATGCAACATGAGGAAATCTTAGCAGAAATGTTAAAAATGTATTAGGAATGTCTGAATGTTTGTCTTTCCCCTACTTGCTGGTAGGTCCTGCTGTGTGGTCATACAGGGAATTCAG
This sequence comes from Odontophorus gujanensis, assembly GCA_013399175.1. Classification (NCBI taxonomy): domain Eukaryota; kingdom Metazoa; phylum Chordata; class Aves; order Galliformes; family Odontophoridae; genus Odontophorus; species Odontophorus gujanensis. Next base: position 150,989 of record VXAB01010903.1, on the reverse strand, counting down.
TCTACTGATCTACTGCTGACTCGTGTACTGGTTCAGCAGGTAGGATGAGTAGAGCAGGCAAGAGTGAGCAGTTGGGAGTGGAGAACGTGAAAATTAATTACTAGCAAGAATTAGAGGAAATCGTATTTCTCCCATGCTCACCTTTCCCTCTGTTGTTTGCCCATATCAGAAGGTCCACAAAATGCACCTATGTGTTCAGTGATAGCATTCATAGTTCTGGTATTACTTTTTTTTGTTCTTTAGAAGTAAAGGAAAAATGTTTCCCATAACACAATAATGGTTTTGCCTTGATATATCACAGGCAACAGTGGTGCACAGCCTCATTTTAATTGATAAGGTCTTCTCCTTCCATTTTTTTTAAGAATCATGTCTAAATGATACATTTACTTTGCCACACAAGTTTATTGTGTGTATGAGACATTTGCTTTCAATACAGTTAGAAAATATATCCCAAACAGTTCATATCAGGAGCGTCCAATATTCTTACAACATAGTTTACAAAAAAATACATATGTAAGTATTAAGGTTATGTTCCATCTAAAATATGCACAATTACAGAATTACTTGGTAAAGAATTGTAGCTTGAAGTATGAACAATAAAATGCAACAACACAGCTTTATTTTAAGCTAAATTTCCACGTAAAACTTTTCTCCAATTTAAAAAAAAAATCTGCTCAGACATGAAAATTATTAGTTTCTGGTACACACATAGCTAATCTGTGACTGTTAGCTATGGTTTTTAACATGGGTTAGAGATCTGGGCTATGGAAATTCTTTTTTAGAATTACACAGGTAGCTGTACAGTGTTTTTACATTTCTTCTAGCTATGCTTATTTTTCCTAGTAAACCTAAGTAAACTAACATCAAACTAATATTGGTTTTACTAGATTTGTCAAAAAAAGCGTAGCAGTGTTTAGCAGTACTGAGAGCAACATAATGCAGTTTTCATGCATCTTCTGCCTTGCAGTAGGTTCTGGAGTTTTTTTGTAAAAAGTAGGAAACTATCAGGCTCTGAGATAGTATACTAGCAGTTAGATATTATCTGTTTATCCATTTCTCCAATGAAATTTTAGGTAATACCACACTTAACAGCAGCTAAAATATAATATTTGCATTAATTCTTTTTACCAATTAAAATGTTTAGATTGTAGTTTACTGTAGGAAAAAGGTGTTCAAGTACCATAATAGAGAAATGACTAATTCATCGTATTCTGTAACACTGCTCAAGCTTCAAACTCTGAAACTTCCTTAAAAACACAAGTGAGTTTAGTGACTACTACATATTCATGGAAAATGAAGTCTGATGTCTCCTAATTAAACTGATTAAATAAGGCCTACTTACACTTCAATAAAAGAATGTCAAACTTCAGTTTGAGAAGAATTTAAAGCATTCAGAGCTTCCTAAAATGACCACTGTATTTGTATTCTTTAAGTCTTACTGATTAATAATATAGTCAGTTGTAACAAAATACAGGTCACCTACAGTTTGCAATTAAAAATACAGCAGATCCAAACCCAAATTAGAAATATGTCATTGGAAGTATGTCATTAGAAATATGGATTCTTTCATAGTTCTCAATGAAAATGTTAAGAATTTACTTTCTTTGTTCATCTTTCTCATTTGTCAGGCAAATCACTATTTGTGCAAATTTAAATACAGTACATTTTCCTTAATGTAACAGTGGACAGATAACGAAGGAATAAGTCTTCAACATGAAAAGGCAAATCTGTTGCACAGTATTTCTTTTTCAGAGTGTAGAATAAGTCTACAATAAAGTGCTTATCTTAATAAGTTATATTGGTAGTAGTTTAGATGTTTACCTAGTTCTAGAGCTTAAATTGCTTAGTAAATATTTTAATTATCTCTGAACCTTCCCTACCCCTCAAGGCACCTTCAAAACTAGCAAAGTGCTAACTGGGGAGGGCTAAGCTACAGTAAAAAGTTGAAAGTGGTAGTAAACACTGATGAGGTTTGTAAATTGTACCATCCCACTGAATCTTGAGGTTTATGCACAGAAGCAGGTTTCTGTGTAAGAGGCTTCTGAGCTCCATCCTTAGCAATCCTAAGGGAAACAACCAGCTTTCTTGGTAATATGTTACTGTGCTTTGGTGTTTTGATGTATCCTACTTATTTTGTCGCTTGTACATTGTATCTGATGCATGTAAGCAGCTAGATGTCAATTACAATTAGCACAATCTATTACTGGCTGGTTTACATCTATGAGTCTTTTTTAATGCATTTAAACTTTACCTCCACTCTTCAATTTTAAAATGAAATTATGTTTGGAACTTTTAAGAGAAGGTTTTGGCTGTTTAAAACAGTTCTGAGAAGCCATAACGTTCATGTGATGCTAACTTTGACTTGGTAGAAGAAGGTAGCTTCTCTAAGGCTTTAATGCCAGGTAGGATCAAATTGAGTCCAATTCATTTCTTTGGGCTCATTTATGATTTCTTGGAAGTTTCTTTAAAAAAGAAGCTGCAGGGCACATAGCCACATGTGACCTTCTATGTAAAACACTGAAATAGGACCCACTTAATCATGCTTCTGAACATTTATGGAACAACTTAAGTAATGCACTTAACATCAGGTAGAGCTTATAAAAACAATCCAAGTACTTGCACAACGTGTAGACATCGAGACATTGCCTTGATGTCATAGAAGATGAAGCTCAATGAGCTACAGGCATTCCATTACTTTTTCAAAAACAAGTTCACAAAAAGTTCATCCTGGCTTTCACAACTCTTGCAATTGAGGAAATGTGAATCAGAACGTTGCTGCCAGAGTTCCATGTTCTCCTCTTCTGGTCAGGTCATTCTAGTCTAGCGTTTTATCACCACCTGCTCGTATGCTCCAGAGCCTACTCTGAAAATGTTTGAAAGACGTTTAGATCAATTCCAGTTAGAATAGAATTTACAGCATCACAGATAGATAACAACGTACTCTACAGAAACAAACAAAACCAAACAGCTTGTACTGAAACAGCTAAGCCTGATAGGCAGAAAACACACCCTTGTTACCATGCTAAGAAGTAACTTAGAGTTTAATGCATTATTTGTGTAATACTGTAGTCAAAACAAAGAATGATAAATAATATTAGAGACCTGCAAGATGTTATTGGTAGACTTCTCTATACTTCCTTGAATTCTGTCTTTTGGATATATGCAGCTAATTGTTTCTCTATATATTTACATATAAGTAGGTAAAACTCTTAAGTACTAGGCCTCTTAAGATGGAAAAAAAACATCTTAGTCTTTTCTTCCTGTTGAACAGTAAATGCACAGTATAGACCTTTGTCACCCTATCTCACCCACACGATAGCTCAGTGGGTAGTTTGACATAGCAAACTGCAGTGCCTGGTAACTGAATTAGGACAGATTTCTGTATACAACAGCAGCATGCTGTGTAACCATGTATGTTATCCTATTTAGAAATCAGTGTGCCCAGTTTGCAAATAAACCAGTAAATTATCTTCTAAGCATCAACATTTCTTGCTTTTATAAAATATATTAGTCTTATAGCTTTCAGCACATTATCAGTGCTCTCTGGAAGTACTTCCTGAAATTACTGAAGTAATGTGTATACAGAATGACTGCTGTGCAAGACAAATCTCTGTATATTGGATTAGTCATTCAGGCTACATACCTGTTAGGTAGATGATGGCTTCCAAAAGAAGTGCTTCCACCAGGACCCACAAATAATCTTAAACCTTCTTCTAGAAAGCGAGAGTATAAACATATGTCAGCTTCCTTTCCAAAACTTAACTTGTTTAAGATCTACCAGTTCTGTAACTGATACTTTCAGATGAAAATGTTTTAAGTAAAGAATCAAATTTCCCAGGTTATCGGTTGGAAGAACTAACTTCTCTATAAATTTTCCCCTGCTCTTTTCTTTGTCTTTTTTAGGATTAAAAAGTAATTATCTGGGAAAGTTACTACAGCTATATAACTAGTTGCACTGGAAAGAGTCTCTCCCATTTCTGAATGACAGGATCAAGTTGGTGATACATCCATATATACAACAGGGACTATGAAAAGAGTATTCTTTAGGCCTGTAACGTGCATCAACTTTCCCTAAGCTTCCTTATTTATCTCCATACCTTCTGCACTCGAGTCTAAACTGAAGTCTTGACTTTGGAGTATTTTTTCAACTATATCATCAGCATCAACTCTGGTGGCATCAACCCTCTTCAGCTGTGACTCCACTGAGTCTTGCTTTACAGGACGTCTGCAAAAATAATTACATTTAGAGATCTTACATGAGATGTAGTAGTCTGTTTTGGTTCTACTAGATAAAGCTTTCAAATTGAGCATACCTGCACAGTTTTTCTGATGATGCATCTCTAATAGGTGTATCAATCTTAGTTACTTTGGGCTCAGTCTCTTCACAGGGTTCTAGAATACTTCCAATTCCTGTTGAGGTACTACCCACTGAAGTGTTTCTCCTGTGGCAGAGTTCTGACAGGCTGGCTGACCTAGAGTGACACGTGCTGTATCCTGTTGGGAAAGCACAGTAGAGCTGGTGAGGTATGTTGTTAGTTGTAACCATCGATCATCTTTTAGCATCCTGAAAGCAGAATTTGTGTTCTGTCCCCTTGAAAAGAAGTTTCAAAAGTCTTGCAGATGTATGCATACCCAGCTAGGCAGTTCATTTCAGTTTTTGTATCCTAGTGCATGCTGTTTTCTTTTTTCTTCTTTTAATAGCTCTGATTTTCTAACAATTACTCGGTGTCATTACTTCCCTTATCTTTTAGAAGTAAGCCAGTCTCCATTCAGAACTATTTGGTTTTATACATGCAAAATGTAAAAGTCTCTCGGGTATGTTAACTGGAGTGACAAAGCTCAGGGAAAAAATTACTTCACATCTGAACAGATGATGCATTATGCTTATAAAGAGAGAAAATGTACCTTCCTCACAAACTTCACACCTGCAACTCCTAGGAAACGGTTTCAAGTTCATGCACTTTTTTAAAAACATAACATTATACTTATTTGCTACAGTGTACAATTATGGAAATTAATAAAATGCAACATTTCATAAACAATTCATAAAGAATTAGTTAATGGCTACCTGACAGTTTTGACTGCTGACTTGCATAGCTTGATGTTCTGGAATGTCCACATGCTCCAATTTCATCAGGGACTGAGGCACTCTTTGATGAAGCATCTGCAAAACATGCTAGTCAGGTAACACTGCTAAAGGCAGCTTTATTGTTACATTGCCTGTAACCTTGATTAGACTCAAATGTCAGATTTCCTAGAGGGACTAGGAATTTGATGGTGTCTTTTTATGAACCCCTTCAAACACCCAACTGCTGCAAAAATACTGTGCGTGTTAAAGAATATACATTTCCTTTAAAAATATATATATATATTAGTATAATGTAATATGGTTCTCCTCCGAAAAAACTGAGAGTAGCACTGAGTTGATAAGTTTTCTAAGTATAGTTTTAGATTTGCCTACACTGTGAGCACTTAGAGAGATTACCTTGCTTCTCATAATAGCGTGCGAGGTGCTTTGTGGTAGAAATTACATATAACAGGTGTGGTTAAGACAAATTGAACAGTTTTAGGGTGAAAATAAATAAGAGCCTGAAGCTTGTTAAAAAAAAAAACAATCAACCTATAAAAAGTATTTTCATAGTAGCTATGTTTTCTTATTGTTTACATACCTGGATTGTTTCAGAATAACTATATCACAATTTTACAAAACACTCAGAACTTTCACATTCAAAATTTAGGGATATACGTATCTCTAGTACCATGATTCATAAATTGAAGATCAAGGGCCAGATTAAATACTCTGTTGAAATATAAACCCAAGGCAAATCAAGATATGTGTCTCACAGAAAATGAAAGATTTTAAATGTTAAAAAGGAAGCCTATCAAGCCTATTTCCTTTCTGTCTTTCCATTAAGCAAACTGTTAAATATAAAAAATAGATTCTACTGCTGTTATTTAGGAAAGGATGTCTCTGCAAATAAATTAAAAAAGGTCCCTTTGAGAGCCACCTGACAACATCCCTTTAAGGTTTAAAGCATTTCATAGGTATGTTCCTGAAGCTCTGAAGCCAGGTATAAAAGAATTAAGAAATTAAGAACATAATTTTATACCTGCTATACCCAGATGTACTACTCTTAAATCTTCTCTGCCTTTTCTGTCTTCATGCAGAGATTCTGATTCTCCAGCAATTGCTATAGACATTCCTGTGGAAGGAGGCCTGTAAGAAAAAAAGTGGTTAGAATTTGCTGTACTTTTGCCATGATTCCTCTAAATTGATCAGCACAAATATATATATTTTTTCAAGGAGGCATAATTCTTGCTGTGCTTCATGCTGTGCTTCATGCTAGTCATCTTGTAACCTTTTTCTGGGAACATCCTGTCTAGCTCTCATTCAAAACAAAAAGAAAGAAAAGGAAAAAAATGGTTTAGCTACTGTGCTTCAGGACATTTTACAGCATCCATCTGCTCAGTCCTTCAGACTTCTGGGGATCCTTGGAAAGGCTTTTCTTTTTTGTTGACCCATTGACTGAAAAGAAAACTACCACATAACTACAGTTTGTCTACTTGGCTTGTGCACTGCAGTATACTTCTGGCTTTGTTTCATTTCTGTTGCAGTACACAAGGAGATTCTAGGCTGGTAGCCCTCACCCTCATAGCAGAGGGGCTTCTGTTGCCATCCCCATGTATTTCTTTGTATCTACCTCTTGCAAATTAAAAAAAAAAAAGTGTTATGCACCACATAAATTAAATCTGATGAAATGAGCTTAAGTGCTCATTTCAGTGTACAGCAAAACCTAAAAGATACTTTATTAAAAAGAATAAATAAACCTCTTAGTGTTAGAAAATGACAGTTAATTTGCTCTTCCAAGCAGTTAAGTACAACTGAAGTACATTTCAAGATATCGCCTGCATGTTTTGTAATGCTTTGTTATTTTGACCTTAGGAACACACTCTTGCTCTGCTTACAAACGAGTATTTGTTAACAGTTTTGTGTTTATCACTGTCTTTGTGTATGGTAACGCCCCCTGTCATGTTAAGTTTGAAAGTAAGATGGAAAGGCAGAAAAAGTACTTCTGGACACGAAATGCACTATATGTCTTAAATGTGTAACATACAAAGGCTGCTCTGAAAGTAATGCCTTCTATTCTATTATGTTGGTCCATGATGTCACAGGCAGATATTGGTGGTATGGCAGCAGAGGTTGAACCTTCCCACCAATATTCCATTACATTTTGTTGCTGTGTGACAGATGGCAGCAGAGAAGCAGTCTGACAGAATGGCATCTGCCATGGAAGTGTATATCAAGCAAAGGTGTGTCACTGTATTCCTCCATGCAGAAAAAATGACACCCACTGACATTAACGGATACTGGCTGAATCTTTATGGAGACCAAAGAGTGGATGTGAGCACTGTGAGACAGTAGGTGGTGTGTTTCAGCAGAGCCAACGGTGACCTGAAAGACAAGCCATGTTCTGGATGGCTGTACAGATTTTTATGAGTGCAACATGCAGGCTCTTGTTCACTGCTCATAAAAATGCATAGCTAATCGTGGTGAATGTATTTGAAAGCAGTGTTTTCTAATTGTGAATTTACTACAATAGTGTTAGTGTGTTTTCTTAATCTGTTGTCATTTTCACGTAAATAAAGAGGAGGCATTACTTTTAGAGCAACCTACATACTTTTAGAAGCAAGAATTGAATATGTTCAGAGATATCAGACCAGATCAGATGTGAAGCTTCCTTGGCTTCTTCATAAAATATGTAGTTGATTTCATATTGTGCAACTGTTTTAAGTGGTTATTTTTTCCTTCAACAAAGAACATCTGGATTAGATAATTTTTTTGTTCTGTTTGTGTTGAAAGTTTATATTCTGGGAAATGGTATATCATCAGTTTGGAAGAAAATGCCAAGTTTGAATAATTTCAGCTATAGAGTTTTTACTAAGGAGTCAGAAAACTATGTAGTTAACTAAGTTCAGCTACTTGGCTACCAGAACAGAAATACACTGTTTAAATAGTATAGACATTGAATAGTTAATTGGCTGAGAAATTGTTTATCAGTAACAGTGAGATATTTTAATAGGTCTGACTCAAAGAAATGAAGAAGCACTCAATAACCAGGGAAACAGAAAAGCTTTGCTCGATTGAAGAGATTCAGATAGTCCCATCTTAATGTTTGTTCTGTAAGCACAGGATGGGATTTCACACTATTTTATTCTGCTTTTTGTAAGGTTGGATGAAGAAAAGAGAAAGGACTTCTAAGTGATGCAGCAAAGAGTTCCTACAGTGAACCACGTGAGCTAATGGTGTGCAGGCTCCATTCTCAGATCCCCTCAGAAACAATGGTAAGGATACTTCCACAGCAGTAATGCTACAGAAAACAGTTCTCATCTGTCCTAATTACACAAGAACCTTCCTCAGAACAGCTAAAACCTACTAGTTACAACACTCTTCCACCTTATATTGAGTTAGGAGTTCAGTGCTGCGTTTCCTGGAGCTACGGCTTCATCTAACTTCTTTAAACAAAGGTGTGCTTTTTTATTTTTATTTTTTTTGTTTTAAAGGAAGATTTCAGTATTTGTTTATTACTACAAAATAAACCTGTATGAAATCATTATCCCAATCTTGGATTATAGAGAGGGACACTGATTGCTCATTTGATGGAACATGAGTCTCAATTCAGTAGGTAACAGTATTTTGAACAAAAACTAATTCCTATCGATGTAAAGTTGTTTTAGAGCAGAGTTTGTAAGTAAGCACTAGCTGTGGCTGTTGGAGATATTTTTAATCCAGGTTTTCAAAATGTAAATGAAATTTGAGAACCTACAGAGAAAACCAAGACTGATATAACAAGTATGAAGCTAGCGAGTTTCTCTACATTGTTTTCCTTTGCATTAAGCTGATGTTTTTCTTTTCATTTTATATAATACTTAAAAGTGGATTAGATTGTTTTTGATAGGGCTCAGAAGAGGACAAGCATTGTCTCAAAACATAGGGGTGTACAGCTTTGCATACTGTTTCTGTCAGCAGCAAACAGCAGGTGCTGAAAGAATAAAGGCACACAGAATAATATCATCTCCTGAATATTATTCCAACAGCTCAGCTGTAGCTTACAAACTTTCTGAGTTTCGTATGTTTTATACCTAATAGCTCACAAAAGTATTTCATTCAGGAATTTTCTTTCAGGAGCTTAGTCTTATTATTCACAACATGTAGTAGGAAGGAGTTCCAAAGCTTGACTGCATACTGTCGGAAGAAATGTGTCCTCTTGTTTTGCTTTCATCTCCTGCTAGTTTCAGTATTGTAATGTAGTAATCAATGAAATGAACAGAAGAAAAAAAATCAAGTTAAACTAGGACTTAAGGAATTAAATTTATTGTGAACAAATAATTTTATCAACTCCTTCCTCAAATATCTTCTGACAAGTAAAATACGACTTTTTTAAAAAACTGATATAGAAAAAATTACTATCTCCTGTCATATAAAATTAGAAATATCTTTTCTAACTAAAAATATTCAAGTGCTTTCCTCTTTCTCTTCAACTAAGTCTTATCACACTTAAAAATTTTTATTAAGCCTTATTAGATTTGCAAGCAAAAGCTGCAACAGCGTATTTTTCAAACATTAGTCAGTTCTATGTTTATATAGGGCTGCTGAATGAACAGCTTCCCTTAAGTGCTTCTTTATTTTCTTTTTCTATACTCATTGCAGATGCACAGGCTGGTATCTTTGCTTGAAAATGTACCAAGTATTTAACAGCAAGGAGAACTGTGATAATACCAGTGCTGTTTTCACTGTGTTAGCTGTTATTCTGCTACCATCCCATTTTTTTTTTAAAGTGTTGTCAGATTGAAGGTATTCATATATGCAAAGCAGCAGTGTAATTTTGAATGCAAACTGAGCCACTTAAGCTTGAATAAAACATTATCCAACACAGATTTTTATAAGCTTACATTTTAAAACATGGGTCTCCAGACATTAGCTGCATGTTGATCAACACCTACACATGAAGAAAAGAGAACATGCTTTAAGACAGACAGATCTGTTGTACGTGGTCATATCACTAGGTTTTTCTTGCCAGAAATCTTACATTTAAGGAAAATAACATCATATATGCAAATGAATGCTTATGCAAAAAAGCACATGCATATGTATATGTATTGTATACATATTGCAAATAAACATGACAAAGCAGCATTTGAAAAAATGGAATTACATTTAAAAGATTCTTTAAAGGACGGGCAGATAAAGAAGAATCTTAAAATCATTAGTAGTTCAGAGAGAATTCCTGTCTCATTGTTTTTCCCTTGAAACCAGAAGATTCATGAGCAAACAGAATTTTGTTTAAAACAGTGGATGCTGAAGTATGTTGTTTGCTAACAGTGTTTAGCAAACTGCCAGCATACTAGAACTGTCTGTGCAAACATCAGACATAAAGTAAAACCACAGAAGGTAAATAATACCATTGGACAGCAATACACTGAGAAGGCTTACTGGCTGGGTCAAAGCCATCAATTAAAAGTTGCTGAGTATATTAAAGTCACCATAAAGTGCATGCATAAATGGTATACCCAATAATACAAATTAATTCTAGTGTCAGAACAATTTATTATTTTTTTTCATTTATCTGTAATGAATTTTATGCAGCTTACTTTTCATTCTCCCTAAACTAACAGGGAAGAATAGCAGGTTGAATTTCTTTCAGCAATTCTTGGCCGCTGTTATTTTCCATACTACCAAACAGAAAAGGTTATGTTCCAGGATTCGTGGAGGTATTAAAGCTGACTTACATATAAATAAGACAATTAAAAGTCACTTGTAGGAGACCTGCACAGGAAGTTGCCCAGTGTTAGAGATCTAATTCCTCCAGTCATATGAATGTATTTGCTTTTTCCATTGTACTTCACTATTCCATTTTTCTGTTGCTGTTAGAGTAGGAATATCACTTGAAAGGTGTTTTTTTTTTTAATACATACATTTTTACAGCTATCTAGTTGTATATCCAAGAGTAGGAGCATTTCTACAACGGATTTTAATGATACCTTTATGTTTTCACTTCAGCTTTTCCCTCTAGGAAGATGTTCAACAGGTGTACTTTAAAATTTCATTAAATGCTTAAGCATACCACATGTTTTCTGCTTTGTTAGTTTAAGTATGAAAGGAGAAAAATTACTTTGAGAATGGAGTTGTCTTGTCTTGTATTTTTGGTATCATAACCTTCTAGTAAACACCGACGAGTGGTATTTCCTGATCCAGCAAACTCTGATAGATTTAGATCTGCAAAGCCCAGCTGTTAAAGAGAAAATGAAAGTTAGTATGCACATTACTAAATGAAGGCACTTAGTACATGCACAGTACAGACTGCCACTCAACAGTAGTTTCTCTGGAATTACATGGCATAAATTGACAAGAAATAAGAGACAATCCATAGGCTGAATTAGATATATCTCAATTTACCTTTGCATATGCCTTTCCTCCTTTTAACTCCTAGAAACAAAAAAAGAAAAAAAAAGAAACAAGACACTCATAATTATGCAAGCCACCCACTAAAAACACTGACATAAGAAAAGCAAGTAGTAATCTTACATTTGAAATATCTCACCACACGTTTACTAGACTATAATGTGGTCATGTATTAATAATGTCCTCAAAGCCTGCCAGCATCTTGGTGCTGTGAAGGGCCTGATGACAGACCAGTATTTGCTTTCTATAAGACCTTCTGTGTCTAGCTCCAAGTCTGGGAAGTGCTTCATACTAAATTCTCACATTTGGCACAATTCAAGGCTTCTAAGTTTACTGGTGCTTGCTAGAAGGATCCATCAAGGGCTACCTTTATAGAGGCTAATGAGCAATTACTCTGCTGCCCTGCTGGAATAACTATTCTTTTCAATATGAAAGTTTAATGACTGATTTTCATAACTTAGTCAAGATAAAGTAATAAATTACCGTGCAAATCTTAATTAGAAAAATACATTACATAGTTGCAGCTAAAATTTATTCTATTACATTTATCAGCTTCTTAAAAATGCAGTCAAAACAAGTGAAGAAAGAATGGGGCAAGAATTAGGGAAGAAACACTACTTACCTTCCGCACAGACACTCTGCAGACACAAGTATCCAGAATCCCTGTTGTGGCACTGGCACTGATTTTACACATAAATATGAATTTTTTCTTCCAGCGGACACAGTTTGCCTGCACCACCTCCCTGCAGATAGGAAAGATATGTTCAATACCAGTTGTGTATGCATTCAGGACCATAAAATGCAAATAGGACGGCTTAAGAACAAATACTGGTTCTGTTTGTGAAGGTATTTAAAGACAAGGTTGGTTTGTTTCTCAGTAACAGGATCACTCAGTGATTTCTCTTCTAGTCCCACATTTCTGAACTCAGAACTTGGAACTGCAGAGCATCTACGATAACTTCTTCTACCACTCCAGTCACTCAAATCTTCACATATTAAAGCAGTATTTCCCCCTTTTCGTTCTCTTCAGTTTTTCTAATGCATATATTCCTGTTCTATATGAACTTCCTACAGCACTTTATTATTGGATGAAGTAGGCTGACATCTTTAGCACAGGTAGAACTCTGTGGTTATGCAGAAGCTGCAGTTGGAGTTTATCACCTATGGAGAAATGATGAATCACAAGGCTCAAACTTGCTGTGCTGGTGAGACTGCCAGCAACAGTGCCTATGTGTGCAATGACTTACTAAGGTTGGAATAAACTAGCCTGCCTGAAATGAGTCAGTTTAATTACTGCAACAGACTTAACGGATTCTGATGATACAACACTGAGTCACATTCAAGCATGTGACCTAAGAGGAAAAGGCTCTGTACACACCACGATTTACCTTTTATCCATTACGATTTCTACCGTAAACTTTCCTGTGCTTTAAAAACAAAGCAACAACAAAACTGCCAGTATATGAGTTATTTAAATCCAGAAGAGAATCAAAATTCAAAAAAAGCAAATTACACATAGGTACTGCACTGGAAACAGGCTTAAGCCAAGGAGCTGAGTAAAATAAAATCTTTAAAGGGACACTGGATAACTGTTGACTTCTATTACACATAGAAGGCTTTAATAGCTACTGTAGTATTTAGGTGACAGTTGCTTATCTCACAGATAAAGAAAATAACTGGATGTCTGCTGTCAAGCACAACACTGCAAGTGCATGGGTATCTGGTGTCTGCATACTTGTATACTGCATATGCTGTAAGATAAATAATTAATATCTGCTTGGTAAATGTAACCATCTCTTTAAAACCTTAGAAGGATCTTAAATTCATTTCAACATACTAATAATATATATTTATCATTGGTAAAGTAAAAAAAAAAAAACAGCACAAAAGCACTATTCTGTGGGATACAGGCAACATCTGAAGTGTTTCTCAATCTAGTCACTTCTCGGGTCAGAATTTCTTCAGGCAAACAGCATTATAAGTGTTAAACAGGATGATTAGACAAAGTTACCTTACAAACAAGAAAGTAAAAGTTACTGTGAAAATGCCTCAATTATAGATATTGATGCTAAAATTCTTGTAAAAATAAAATCATACAAAACCAAGAACACCCCCCAAAAGTGTAATCGCTTTCTTTTACAGGTACAGTGTTTTAAAAAGCAAAATAATTGAAACATTCGTATACAATCTGCAGAAGGAGGGAAAGAAAAATAAAACTACTGAACTGTTCTTTTTATTTCATGATATAGAAAAAAAAAAGAAGTAAAACATTTTAACGAAGGTAATTTTTGTGTAAAGAAAATTGCCAACAGTTTATTCCCCCCAAGTTAAATGTTCAGAATTTTACTATTTAAGCGTGTGACATTCTTAGTTCATGTGCAGAACCTTTAGAAAATCAAGTTATATTGATTTTGGTTGCTATGGAAATGAACTCAGATAACTTCTTGGCAACTGTGCCTATGTTATGGGGCACACTGGAGAAAGCTTTCCTTTATGAGTCAGTTTCCTATGAGCCTCACAGTCACTTTACCACGTGCAAAGCAGAAACAGTTGTTTTATGAATCAAAATGCATCTTGGTTACTAAGATACAGTCAAATATGTACTAGTTATAGTGCTTCCATACAATGCAAAAGCAAACACTATTAGTAAGATCTAGCCAAGGATAATACAAAATCGGTGGATATTTTAAGACAGGCTATACTTTGGAATCAATTAAAGTTAACCATCAATTGAACAAATTTTGGGTTTTCTTTAGAAGTACAATTTAAACTGACTAAATTTCAATTTGACTTGCTGTCGACAAGTCCCTTCCTGTATGTATTTTATGCACTGTACACAACTGCATTTTAGAATGATGGAATAGAAGTCTTGTTTTTCTCTTCTGATCCACAAAAGAGAAAAAAAATCAATATGGAAAACAACATACAAGAAGCAACAAACCCTAACTCAATTGGTTTCTCATTCTAATTTATTCCCATATGGATGTGACATGTGAATAATGGCTTGTTTCAACTAATGGCCACTAATGCAAAAATAAATTACTTCTAAAGACCTTAAGCATCCTGTGAAAAATTCTTTTTTCCTAAATGGAGAAGATGAATCAGGAGAGGCTTAGAAATAAGAAATCAAGACTCCTTAAAGGCAAAAATTCAGGTGTTTATTTTAATTATTCTAGACAAACGATTAGAACATTTAGCCACATGCAGACAATCATTAAAAATATGGCTTCTCTATCACAATTGCTTTGTAATTAGGAAGAAGGAAACGAAAAGTTGTGAGTATTTGTTTACAACTTTAAGGTGCATTTAAGCTTTATTTTAGACAAATTTTATATCAGTATTTAAAAAAAGTACTTCTGGAATCAATTAGGTAGATAGTTTTCTTTATATTAAGAGTGATTATTTAGACATTTTACAACTTTTGTACAAAACATGAGTTACCTAAAACCTACTATAAGTACTCCGAAAAAATAGCTTTTTTTCAGGTAACTGGGATTACTATTACTATTTTTAAAGCTGGTGATTTTATTCAAGAGTCTTCTGAGGACTTTCAAGAATTTTAGACACTGGGCATTGACAGTCTGAGGTAGAATGTATAAAATGCCACTAGATGAGTTACCTTGGAGTGGGAGCAGCATTTTCAGTATTATCTAAATTTTGCCTGCTTCTTTCAGGGGAAAATCCATTATGCTACATGAAGGCTGGCTGCAGCTCTCCACGCCTCAGGTCCAACCAGTAATGATGCTGAAGATGCGTTCTAGGTAATCACACCAACACACCACATACATACACAGTCAGCCACGCAGATCACACAGAGATACAGAGAGCACCATCAGCTTCATTTACACGTTGCCCCAACACACTGTGGATGCCCCATCCTTGAAGGTGTTCAAGGCTGGCTTGGATGTGGCCCTGGGCAGCCTGATCTGGTGGTCTGCAACCCTGCTTGTGGCAGGGGGGTGGAACTAAAAGATCTTTGAGGTCCCTTGCAACTTAAACCAGCCCATGGTTCTGTCCCCTTCTCTGGCTGAACAATCTGACTCCAGTTGCTGGCACACAGGCTCCCAGCCTCCCATCATACACACACACATCATACAATGCCTATCACCCAAGAAAAAGGAATTAGAAAAAAGTTTAATATGAAGATAGAATGGACTGCACTGATAAGAACAAGGCACGGCTAGATAAGCACACAAGAACACTACTGAGTGGCCCTTTTTGTCCCATTACCTATTTTATCTCTATTTTCCTCATTCTGATTCTTCTGGATTAACCTAAATTCACCTCTTCTCCCACCTTTGATTCTTTCCCCAAACCTCACCTAATAACTTATATCCAATTATATATGCACCAATTCTAACCTCATGACCATTAAAGAAATAGAATTTTTTTGCTCATTTGTAGCTCAATATAATGTCTCAAAAAAAGCCATCTATACTAATTGTAAGTTATTAAATAATCAGAATACTAAATATAGTCTTCTCCTTAAGATAGAGCTGAGAGCAGCATGTCTGAAGAACATTATGTATAAGCTTATTACAACAGCATTTCATCTGTTTCTTGTATTCAAAGACAGTTGACTTCAACATCGTTTTTCTGTTGTGAAATCTCATCCATGCCTGAGTCATATAAAATGCATTCTTTCCAACAAAAATATTTTTTCCTAAGCATTCCAAAAACACAAACAAAACCAACCATTTACAAACAGAGCTTCAGTGTTTCCTTCGTTTTTTCCACAAATTTCAGCACTATGCAGACCAGCAAACAGCTCTGCAGGAAGAGCTCCCCTTGTCTGCAACGCACTATGCAGCAGTTAGTATATGCAACATTAATACAGGAATCATTCTCTGTTTCATATTTTTACTCATAATAACTAGGTTAAATCTAACTAGTCATACTTGCGTTAGGTATTCCATATAAAATATGTACAAACTGATTGTAATATGGAAATAGAGCTGCTTTGGGCTGTATTTTACTTAGGAAAAATTGCTGCTTACAAGCAAATGTAGAGACCTGAACAGGAATCAGTGTAGTAGAGAGTAAACTGTATTAATAAGACTGTAGCCAGCAGTTTAAAAGAAGTCACTGTTCCCTCTGTTGAACATCTGTGAGGCTGTGTCTATAGGACTGAGTCCTGTTTTGGGTCTTCCCAGTAAAAGACACTGAAAAACTGAAGCAAGACCAGAGAGTAGGTGATGAGGGTCTGGAGTTGCAGACAATAGGGATGAACCAGAAGGAGAAGTTGGAAAAGCTTGATTTTTTACAGCCTAAAGAAGAGATGGAAAACAATTTAATTGCTGTCTTCAGCTGTCTCTATTAAATTAGGAAGAAGACAGACCCAGACCTTTCTCAACAGAGACCAGAGAAAGTACAAGAGACAGGAACAGTGGTGAAGCACAGGGGCAGGTTGCTTACCAAAACTGAACTCCATTCTTTAACAGGTGCTTCTCACATGTCTATTTCCAGTAACTTTTTCCTGAGAAATTAGCTGTTGCTGGATCTCTTACCAGTACTTACAGTAAGAAGTCTCACAATAATGAGCCATTTTAATCAGTTACATTTCACGCAAAATGCAATCTATACAAACAATTTCTTACCCACTACTGGGATTTAATGATTGTTTTTTCCTACTACTAACTTGTCTCACAGCTTTTGAAAATGTATTTTATTCCAGTTGCTCCACTGGCAAATCATGTTGCAGATGAAAAACTGCTAGAAATAGCACAACCCATTACTAAGTCCAAAGACTATGCATGGAATTCATATGTTGTGTGGGAAGATGAAAGTGAGAGGGACAGCAGCCCCATGTGACAGGTATGCCATTTTAACAAGTCTGTTTGTTTAGAAAACTGTTTAAGCTGTGTTACTATCAGGAGAAATTTTCCCTTTCAGAAGCAATAGCGGCAGGAAGAGAAACAATGATTAGAAAGCAATTTAAAGAGCCTACTGGGGCAGAAAATGTGCTTGCCACAGTCATACAAAGCAAATGTAGTTATAGTCAGCTGAGTATGAGGCAGCCAAGCATCACCAGAAATAAGAAATACTTATTATCTGGAAGATATCAGATTTTTCAGAGGAAAATTACCTTTTTACCTAATGTATCAGAAATAAAAATTCATACAAGCAATGCAGGAGCTCTGCAACTACCTCTCAGAACTCAAAAGCTCATCATACATGAACTTCTCTGGAATTTTCAAGAGAAGAAAACATTTTGATTAAAAAATAATAATAATTTTCAGCTCCTCCTTTATCAATATTCTTGAATGTCACACAGATACATATAATAATCAACTTAGCGCTGATTGTTTTGGATGTATCACAAAAGAACAGGAGAACCACAAGCAGCCTAAAATAACAAGAATCAGAACTCTGAAGTAGGGGAATTTGCCCAAACTGAAGACTACAAGCGTAAGAACACACATACTTCACTGTTTTTGTATACTATGGGGTGGTAGTAGGGAAATTCCAACTAAAAATGGAACTACCAGGTTTACAACTACTGTAGCCTCAGCCTGTACAGTAGAATGCTGTAAGCACCCTCTTAAGTAATAAGATCCTTCACTTTAGAAAACTCGTTTGATTCCTTCATATCCAGTCTTTTCTTTTGCTGTTGGTTTAACAGCTCAGCCTATAAGCAGTGATCTACCCTTGGGGCCTATCAATTATTTCTTCAGTCTGTTTACAGTGAGGTCAGTCACAGACAGTCCGTGCTTCCAATGTCTTTGTCTGCATTGTACTAGCAGAAAAAAATACACATAATGTTCATTGAAGCCTATACTTTACAATACTAGTCATTCCTATTCAAAAAATTCATAGGTGTAATTTCTGCCCTGGGACAGTATGGCATATACCATGGAAGAACAATATGCATACACAATGTTTTACAAATGGCAGAAGTATCCAGTTTTAGAGATAGCTATCCATGACTGGCCAAGGGAAAAATAAAAATGTATACAGATACCTTTCTACATATGAAGCCAGGTCTAAGAAAGTTTTCTCAATGAAACGGGTCTGATAGCATAACTTGGCATGTATCTGCTGAGCATCCACCCTCTGTTGTGAAATCTCAAAAGATACTGTAAAGATCCAGAAGTCATACCAGAAAGTAAGTTCAGAGATGGAAAGGAATTGTACTGCATGGCTGACTGGCTGCTTAAAACAAAAACCTCATTCCACTTTACAACTTCTCTTAAGGTTTTCCATGTTGTAGAGTGAAAGCCTGTAATGCATTCATCCTCCTTAGATTTCTAGCGTCCTGTTCTCCTACATAATTTCCCTCAAGTTTAAACACTGCTACTACTTGCCTATTCAATGTTGTTTGATCAAAACGCTTCAGATTTCTGGATTATTTGAAAACATTGAGTATTTTAATCAGACAATTAAGCATTTGGTATTGTAATACAGTTTTTTCTTCTCCTACAGTAAATATTCACAGATATACGTAGGCTACTTTCAAATGAATGTTTTCAAACTGGAGCTGTAAAATTAATGTACAAAATTACGTGTGTGAACAATTAAGATGTTTTGCTACTTTGCAAAACAGGTTTTTGTGTCCTGGGCTATATCTGTATCAACCAGAAGAGCTTTTGTGCTTATAAAAGAATCTCATTATTACAGACTGTGTTTTTGCAACATTTCTTACACAATGGTAAAGATTTAGGGACTGAAAAATAATTCTAAGTAGCGTGAAATCATCTGTCTTCTTTCAGTCCCACTTCAACCTTCAGGGAGTTGATACTGCTTGCAGGATCAGGGCTTTAATCATTCATACAGCAACATCCAGAACTTGGTCAGACTGCCTGAATCTGCTGCCATAACTCACTACATACAGACCTTAATCACACTGCTGCTAACCTTATCGTGGCATTTCTTCCTACTAATGTTACCCTAGTTTATAGTCTGTTGATACTGCTGTGCTTAAAGTTTTATTTGATGGTAGGTTTTTATTGTTTGTTTTTAAATCAAGCACAATGGACCATAGGTTTCTATCAGTACAAATCTGATTATACAGTATTTTAAGTAAGTTTGTATATTATGTTCTGAAACACAGTCTAGTTCTTCAAGCTTTTCTGAACACATCAAAAATGACTACTTCCAGAAAATGACCACCAGCAAATAGAAGATGATGGCTATTTTAAAAAGAAATTTCTAACTGGCGAGTCTTGAAATTCTGCCACTCTTATTAATTTAATTTCTCCCTTACTTATTTGGGCCTTTGCTGAATCACCACTATGAAAATCCATGTTTATTCTTAAGCTGAGAGCAAAGGCACTCCCTAAATTGGCATTGAAGGATCACTGCAGAGGAATTCTATACCTTTCGCTGAGCATATATCAAGCTTTTCAGGCCAGCATGAACACTTACACACGCTGGGATTCTGATGCACTGACATGTTTCACTGCTGCTCTTATTTTTAAACTGTACCCTGGGAAAAAACAAGACAGAAAAGTTGCAAAGCTTGAGTCCAGTGCAGTATTTCAGCACAGCTTCCAGCTTCATCATGCTTCCACTGACACTTCCTGCAGACACATTCTGCCTCACCTCCTTCACATTACCCATGTCTGCTCACCTGACATCTGCTTTCAGACAAACTATTGAGGAGATGCATTGGTCCATGAAAATGACTTCAAGGCAGTAAGGACTGTGTCAGAAAAAGTAAAAGTACATCAGGTACAAATTTGTGATGATTATCCATCTATTCCTTATGATGACGTTGCTTGAAAGAGGAATATAATGAAAACAGAGCACTGATGAACTGAATACCCTTCAACCATACAGAAGAAAACAATGTCTAACTACACATGCTAGTATATTATTATTATTAAATAAGTTTTTAGGTCAAAGTTCCATTTCTGTTTTCTTTATTCTCTGATTCGTTTCGCTTACAGAATTAAAAGCATATACTTCTGTAAGCTCTACAACAGTGATGTACATTTTAATAATAACTGAATAATCATAGATTTGTTAATAATTTGTCTCCTTCCGTAAGTCCAGGAGACATTTATCAGTTAATTTTTTTTGTAACAGCATTAGAGTAATATAATAAGCCTCACAACAGGAGTAACTGTGACGGGAGGGCCATCCCCTGCCCCCACGGGGGCCCTGGGGAACCCGCGGCTCACAGCACACATGATTTGCCCGTGGTCTGCTCCTGCTCGGCACTGCCTTAGTGGGGCTGCTTCACCGTGCAGCACCCGGGCAGGTGACAGCTCTACTGCTGGGCACAACACAGAAAGAAAAAGGACACCTGTCTACTGCCTGTTTCACTGCAGCGTTAAGCAGAAACGGTGGAGCACGTGATCCGAACACGCGCAGGAAAGAAGACAGCACTTCCCCACGAACCTGTTTATGTTAACCCTCCCTTCCACTATCGAAGTATCTACACAAGGACAGGCAGGGAGCCTGTACCCAACTGCCCCGACTTCAAACCCGGCGGCAGGAATTCCTTCTCCTTTCACCTGCACCGTCAGCTCAAGACATCATGGCCCAGGCTGCTCGAGGACTCATCGCACCTCTTCACACGCGTTTAAGAGCCTTAGCGTTTCCTTTGAAGAGTTACGACTTCAAGCAGAGAGCGCACGACGACTCCGCGAATGCTGTATCCCAGAGCCGCTGCTGCCGGCAGCGCGGACATGAGGGACACCCACCGCAGTGAGGCCGGCCCGCCCCGCACCGCCCCGCAGCCGGGGGACGGCACCTACCGGGAGGACTCCCCGCTGAAGCTGCCGCCGTCCAGCAGCCGCACCTTGCAGAAGAGGATGCCGTTAACGAAAGGCACGGAGGAGAGCTCGTCCAGCTCCAGCTCCACGCGGAACTTAAACTTCTTCTTCTTAATCATCATGAAAGCCATGGGCCGGGAGCCTCCCGGGGGCCGCCCCCACGCGCGCTCAGAGCCGTACGGCAGCTCCGCTCCGCCGCCCCGCTCCGCACCCATGCCCGGAGCGACGGCAGCGCGGACGGGACGGGGAGCAGCTCCGCGCCGGTCCCGGCTCGAGGCGCGGCTCAGCCACCGGCCCCGCCCCGCAGCGCTTACATGGCAGCCGGCGCCTCCCCCCCGCCCCCCCCCCCCCCCCCCGCCGCACCCCCCCCCGCCCGTAGCCGTTCCGCGGGCGCCGCGCTGGCAGCGCTCGGGGCGCGGCTCTTCACACCGCCTCCCCAGACCCGGGGTGGGGCTCGGCCCCGTTAGGGCACGGCTCTCTGCTGACGTTAAACGTGCTGAATGAGAGGTTTTCAAAAACAGCCTGCAGACGTTGACGTTTAAACTCCAAATTGAGTTTCTTCTTGTTTCTTCCTGTTGGGGCTCACACGGTTGGACAGTAGCAGGGTCTGTACAACAGTTCAGCTCTCAGTCCTTAACGCTTCACGCACTGGCTCCAGTTCTGATACAAGGAATAGATATCCATAACCTTGCAGGGAAGGAGAGATCGTACTTCTGTGCTTACACGCAGTAGCGGTGCAGTGACACGATCCCACCAGCACCCATGGGGCAGATCCTGCGTAAGGAACAGTTCAGCACCAGCACTTCGTCTCCAGGGAACAGCCACCCGCCCATCCATGGAGAGTTACACAAAGCAAGCCGTGAGCAGCACCTACCGGCCCCTGTCTTCACCGAGCATCGCTTAACAACACCTCAACACTTGTGTCTGCCCACAGCCATACCCTTGTTCTCACAAAGAAGAAACTTGCAAGACTGTGTGCAGTATGGTGCTGAGCACCCGAAGCCTTCAGAAAATTCATTAAAATATCTGCTGCTCATTCAGGAAAAACACTGGGAAATAATTTCTAAAGGAAAACACACCAAATGAATGCAGACATCACAAACTACGTACACAACTAAGCAGGTATAACACAATCCTAGAGGAAAGTAAAGAGTAAGAAAGGAAGTAGGAAAAAAGCTCCTTTTTTTCTGTCTTGCAGTGCCCAGGGCATAATTAGTAAATACATACTTCCAGTTAAAAACTAAGGGGAGTTCTGTCTGACTCTTATCATTAGTTTCTGTTCCTAACAAAGATTCCCTAGAACACTTAATTGTCCAGCAATTGCTATGAAGATACCTTCTGGAAGATACCTGCTCATGGCCCTACATGAGAACTCCCCCTTGGAAGAACAGCTCCATCACTCACCCTAATTGAATATTTTTTCTTTAATAGAGTAGGGCAACCCAAAATACACTAAGGCAGCTCCCTGCATCCTGGGTTTCTCAGCTCTCTTAAGTAAAATGGATACTTCCAGCATCCAGTAGGAGCAAACAATGCTATTTGCTGCATCTGTTTGCCATCAAGATAAGTTAAAGCAGTCCTTACTTAAACAAATAAACAAGTCAGCATTCCTTTATTTAAAAACAAAAAAAAAAGTTTCCCATTCATGAAAAAAAACTCACAGCTATTTAGAAAATTATTAACAATACTTAGAGATTCTGAGAGCTAATGACATTAATACTCAGAAGGACTAAAAAGCACAAAGCTAAGTACCAGACAGATAACTTAGAGCTGCTTGAAAAAGACAAATGCAGCTATTGCACCATACCTTAAACAAAAAAGTGAAGTCACTTAATTTTCCTTAGAAGAGATGAGAAATAAGCTACTAACCTTCACAAGTCATTTCAAGGTCCCAGACCTTGAAACATGCAGACCCTTACACAGCTGAATGCCCCCAGAAAGCTGTGTAAGTTAATATGTGGGGTCAGGGCCCTAAGCAGCCCCACCCACACCCAGCCAGGGACCTATATAAGCTCAGCCCCAAGGCTACTGTTTTTGTGCTAGCTCCAGGGGGAGGGGTTTTGTATGATTTTATTGTATCATAGTTTAATTTCTATGTGATGTGGGACTTGAAATAGGGTTGATACTATAGCTTGATCTTAGATCTGTTGTTACAGATACAACAACTGCTAAGTTATATTTAGATACAACTTCTGTAATTGGTTTGTCTAGATGTGATTTCAGTTTTGCTTTGTTGTTGGAAGTGCCTGTTCTCCTTTCTCAGGTACTGTAGTACAGGTCTCAGCCTTACTAGCTCTGTTCTTATACTCTTTGTTTTTTTTTCCTGTAAGGGAAGTGCTTGCTTTGGGCATTCTTTTCTGTCCTGAGTTATTTGTTGTTAAAATAAGGAAGTAGTAATGCAATTACCTCAGCAGATTTTAGTTCAGATACAACAGCCTTTACCTCTTACCTTTGTTCCCTGCATTCAAGGGTTATATATATATCCTGAAAATAGGAACTTCAAGTTTTGAGTGTAACCTTCTTGATGAAAGTCAGAGGCATGGATTTCTCTATATTTATAGAATCTTTAATCAAAAGGTGCTCAAAATAGCAGAGGACTTCCTTGAAAAAGGCTAAACACTGAGTAATACAACAAATCTGCATTGTCATTGATGTACAGCTTCTGCAAGTGTAAAGCACAGAATTTTATTGTAGGAGAGCTTCACACGCTTTTAAATAAATTAGATGTTTTTTAAGTAGATATGAAACAAAGATTCAAGAAAATCAGTGTCTTCAAAACATCATAGTTACATTTAGATGGAATGTGTAATTCAAAAGCTGTCTTTCACCTGAACAGTGTAGGACTTGACTCACAAAATGACCGGAAAAGAAAGAGATGTCTTCTATGGACACTCAGATGTCTGCAGGTAAAAAATAAAAATAAAAAAATAAAGTGTTTTGGGGTTTTTAAAATACTTCAAAGCACTAGAGTGTTTCTTTGTTGAAGATTGGGCTGGTACTAATGTAACCTATGTTCATCCATTTGTCTTCCTGTAGCACCATTTCTTTGTTGGGCACTCTTATTCCTGCCTTGTAGCTCTTCTTCCTGAGAATCATAGCACTTAAAAAAATCCAATTCCACTATTTCCTTACTTTGGCTTTAGTGGATTGGCTGGTCTTGAGCTGATTGTAATGCCTGGGCTACAACCTGTACTTAGGCCATTGCATCCAGCAGCAGCAGTTGTAAGCACTGCAACTCTGTTGTCAAAGAGATGAATTTAAGTGTTTGAAACTAAATTAAACTAAAAAGTAACCTCAGTGGGAGCAAGTGCAATGTGGTCAAGTAAACCTTATTGTTGTATTACTTGTAGTCCTAAAAACAAACAAAAACGTGTAAAGTCTCAATCCTCCAGAAATACCTGAATGAATTTAGTATTAATCTACATAGATGGCCTCTGATTTGTCTGCTAGATGATCACTCCTTCTTGGTACATGCCTGTTTAAAGCTGTGTGGTAAATGAAACTCAGGTAACAGCCCCTGTTGTACAAGGTGTTCTGTGTCCTTCAGGAGCCTGATGTATGAAGGAAAGCTGTCTTTAAAGATACTTATACAGATGAAGCATACCCAAATTGGCCTCCACTAACAAATTACAGTTTCCTAATGTCACAGTGCTCCTGTATTCTAGCATCAATTTTTGCAAATACATAGTACTTTCTGCAAATACATAGTGTCAGGATAAAACAGTTTGGAACATGCTAGAAGAGACAGTGCTTGTGTGGAAAAATAACAGGATCTGAGTTTATCGTTGCCTCTTTGTGGAGGCTGGTAAGGTTCCTCGTGTTGGCCTTGAAAAATTATTTTATGCAGGTAGAGGTTTAATTAACTTGGATTTAAGCTATAGCAGAGTCAGTATTCACCAAACAAAATCCTTCAGCTATGACTTTTCCTTTTAATTGCCTTGGCATCTTGTAACTTATCCTGTGTGTCTCCTGAAGATTACTTGTTTGGGTGACGTGAATTTGTTGGTTGTTCTTAACGGACGTTTTTTAATGGTGTAGCAAAACTGGATATGATTTCATTAGAAATTATTTACTGTCACAGCAGTCCACAGCATTAAGCCAGAAATGGCTTTTGGCTCATGCAGGAGACAGTCTATATAATTTTAGGAGTATTATCAAGTGTGTTGTTTTTTGTTTTTTTCTTTTTTTTCCACAGTTAGAGCTATGGTATCTCAAGCAAACACTGAATCATGCAGTTCAGCTGAGCTGTCTTTTAGTCTATCAATAAATTATGTTAAGTCTGCTTCTAACTTCTTAGGCTTTATGATATTTATAGTACTTCCTCTAAATGGGTAGTATTGATGTGATATAAACATTGATGTATTAGTATGAATTAGTGTGTATTAATGCATACTAATTAAAAGCTCTTCTTTTACTGAGTTAAATGTGTGTATTTTTGATGTTCTGATACTATTCAGTGTTGATATCAGTAAAAGAAAAATACAGATATTACAGAATTTTTTGTTTTAATCCTGTTTGAGATGTGTATATTAGGTAAGGATACTTCTTGACTCCCAGATATCCTTTGTGGCTGTGCAGTTCCTTCAAGGGAGGAAAACATTTCCAAGCTCCTTTTTAAGAAAGAATTTTGCAAATAATGCAGCTCCCAAGCCTGTCACATAAGACCATCTGTACAAGACATAATGTTTGTAGTGCTATCTTCATAATAGCAGAGTTATTCTCTGGTTCCTGGAGATGTAAATTAAGCAGAGGTCTGGAAATGCATTCATGGTTGCGGTATTGGATGTCATACAGCAGATCAGTTAGGCCTCCCTAGTCTGCAGTCTTTCAGTAAGGACAATGGCTTCCTCGCAGACATAGCTAACAGTTTATCTATCAATGTATGCAAAATGTCAGAGACATTGAGACCTTGACCTACTTTTCTTCTTCCTATTAGCTAGTCATATTAAAGAAACACTACTTAAACTTTTTGCACAGACCTGCACTACCTCATTCTTGGGGAAAAATGCAAATGAAAAATTAATTCCTTGTTGCTTCGCATCTTAAATAAAGAGGTTGATTAATTAAATGCAACCTGCACTTTCAATCTCCTATCATCTTTTCAAGTCAAAGCAGAATCTGTAAGTACAAGTTACATTGTGGTGCGGAGGGGGTCAGCCTCTTCTCCCAGATTACTAGTGACAGGACGAGAGGGAATGGCCACAAGTTGCGCCAAGGAAGATTTGGATTAGATTTGAGGAGAAACTTTTTCTCTGAAAGAGTGGTCAGGCACTGGAATGGCCTGCCTAAGGAGGTGGTTGAGGCACCATCCCTAGCGCTGTTCAAGAAGCGTTTAGATGAGGTGCTAAGGGATTTGATTTAGTAGTTTAGTGGGTAGGGATGGTGACAGGAGGATGGTTGGACTAGATGATCTTGTAGGTCCTTTCCAACCTAATGCATCTATGAATCTATAAGTTCTATAAGCAGAGCTGTACTTCTGTGTTGTGGCTCGTTTTCCCACACAACTTGTAACAGCATTATGCCTGACAAAGATTATAATTGTCCCTGATACGTTTATGAAAGTCAAATCTGCTAAAACTAGCTTTTCTTCCTTGTCATTTCAGGAAGAACAATTGCATATTTTCTTCTTTTACTTTTGGGCTATTGATGCTTTTCACAAATGCAAATGACAACTACAAAGTTAGGAAAAGAAACAGTGTCCCCACAGAAGTTCTCAGTTTGTTTTGAAGATTTATTTATGCCGCTTCCTACTTAATCATCCCCATCAGGCATTACTGCACTTCAGATTAATTATAACAGATAATCAATCTACTAACTCGTACAAATTTCCGCTGAAAAACTATTTCTAAAAGATGGTAAATATTTTGTTTATATGTGTACACATATGCATCTAGGTGTATGTGATTAAAAAGTGATTACCAAAAGGCAGTGTTTGTTATTATGCTGCTAGGAAAACACTGCCACTCATTGCCTGCAAATTCCTGACAGTGCCTCTGTATTGTCTCATTGATTTTGTAGAAGTGATTACCTGATGCTGATATGAATGGCATTAGCTTACAATGTAGAGTAAAACTGAGGCCAAGTTAAATGCATTTTCCATGTATTCAGTGTTAAGTTTTGGATGTTTCTAGTTTATACGTTGTGCTAATATTTAAGTGCAGTATTTGGTATGATACTTATATACAAGAAACGATTTAAGATGTCTGATAATGGTCCTGCTGGGTATCAGAAATATAATGATTTGTGATAAAGGGAAATGCTACACTCACTGTTCTTTTCTTGAAGATGTAAGGGTGATGGCATGAGTTAAAAATAAATAGAGAATTAAAGACCGTAACAGAGTGTTATGATGCTGAGCTGCAGCAGCCTTAGCAACCCTCACTTCCATTCTTTCAGAAAGGAGTGAAGCATGTTCAGGCTGTACCTGTTGCAAGATGCAAGTTAGCTGCTGTACAACCAAAGTAATGAGTAATTTGGACCTGTCTCAGGGGGGCACAGCAACACAGGGGGACCACTTGTCTTTGAGTGTGGGTCTGCCATTCAGAGATAACTGAGGAATTGTGCTGAGAGGAACCCTTATGAGTTTGAACAAGAACAAATTAGAAGTGCTGCATGTAGGATGGAATAAGCTCTCACTGTGATGCATGCTGGAGGCCTGACCAGGGAGCAACTCTGGGCTCATGGCAGAGAGCATGCTGAGCATGGGTCCCAACAGAAAATAAGACCTGCTGCTGCCAGCAGAGGAAAGTGATTGTCCCTCTCCACTTAGTGCAAGTTAGGCTGCAGTTAGAGAGTCCAGACCAGAATGGGCTCCCCAGTACCTGAATGGCAGAAACTGGAAAGCTCAGCAGGGGGTCCCAAGACATGAGGAAGCCTGGAGGACTCTCTCCATGAGAGGCTGAGGAAAGTGAGCTTTTCAAACCGGTGCAAGAGAAACCTTTGTGGGGTATGGGAGGAAGTCTTCACTCCCATTGGTTAATGGAGATTATGAAAGAAATGAGGCCAGGGACCTCACACCAGAGCTGGGTGGGAGGATATGAGACACCAAACAGAAACTGAAACAAGAAAGGCTTAGACTGTATTGAAGGGGAAGTCTTCCTCCAGGTGAGGTCAGGTAGGGCATGTTGCCTGGGATGTTGCACAGTCCCCGTCTGCAGAGATTACAAGACTGTACAAAGCTCTGAGCTGCATTCATAGCTGAGCTTTAGACAGGAGGTTGGACTGAAGTCCTGCAACGTCACTTCCCACCTGATTTATTCTGTGTTTTGATAAAACTATAGTGAAGTCATGCTGCCTTTAAAAATGCAAGATTATTCATTCAGTAGTGTCTAACTCAATGATTAACCTATGGAGAGACAATGTTCCAGATTAGCTTTATTGATTACTTGTTGGGCAGGGCCACCAAGCTCCTGCTCTGTGGCTACAGCCTGACCGTGAGCACACCAGGAGGGCGGCACTCTGCGTGGCTGCACTCAGCATCGCTGCAGCTCCTGGATGGACAGCGGACACTCAGCCGAGCAGCCTGCTTCTGTTACCTGTCCATTGGTTCCAGCCGTGCCCGGGGAGCGGATGCTCTGCGTTCTTAGGTTCGCACCAAGCAGTTTGGAGGACGGCCTTGTGGGCTGTCCCAGCTGCTGCTCACGCGGCCTCAGCGCTGCACGGTGACTACAGCGATCCCAACGTAGCCCTGTTAAGATTCAGAGTATCGCTGTTATTTCTCCACTGGTACGGGAGCTATTGAACGTGGTAAAGCTCCGTAAGCGCATGCCACGTACATGGGGCAGCAGCGCATCGCGGCCGATGCATGTTTCTGAGCGGTAGGAGACCCGCGGGCGCCTTGCGAAAGGCGGTCTGCTTCCTTTCAGCGCCGCTGATGCTCGCAGCTCCGCGCCTCCAACGAGCGCAGGAGCGGGAGAGATGCGCGCGATTGGCCGCGCCGCTGCCGCGGGGCGGGGCGGGAGGAGCGGCCATTTCACGGCGCCGCATCCCGCCTCCTACAGCCGCCGCGGGCGGGGCCGGCCCTGCTCCTCTTCCCGCGGCCCCTCCCGCCCGCGCCCAGCCCCGGGGAGCCGAGCGGCGGTGTGCGGCCGTGCGCTGCGCCATGCTGCCGCTCCTGCGCCGCCTCGTGCTCCCCGCCGCCTGCGACGGGAGCCGGGATGGCGACTCGCGGTACGCCAACCTCTTCAAGAAGCTGGACCTCAACGAGGATGGGAGGGTGGACATCGCCGAGCTCCAGACCGGCCTCCGGGCCATGGGCATCCCGCTGGGCAAGGAGGCGGAGGAGGTAGGAGCGAGGCGGTGCCGTCCTCGGGGCTGCCCGGAGCCGCAGGCGGCTTGGGCCTGCTCCGGGCGCTGTGCTGCGCTGTTGTAAACGAGGCAGCTCGTGTGCCAACGCTATTAAGAGCGCGGCAGCTGGTGGTTCTGTTGCCAGACGGGCTTGGCCTGGCTTAGTCAACGCGCATCACCCCTGCGCTTCCTCGGCCCGCGCTGCGCGGTGATGCTTCTGCCCCAGCGTGGGGAGGGATGTGGGTTCTGCAGTGATTGCGAAGGGACGAGGGTGAATGGGTTTAAACTAAAAGAGGCGAGTTGTAGGTTAGATGTTAGGGAAAAGATCTTTACTCAGAGGTGGTGAGGCCCTGGTGCGGGCTGCCCAGAGGAGCTGTGGATGCTCCGTTCCTGAAGGCCTTCAAACCCAGCTTGGGTGGGGCCCTGGTGCAGCTTGAGCTGTTGGGCGGCAGCCAGAGCACGGCAGGGAGTTGGAGCTTGATTATGTTTTAGGTCCCTTCCAACCTGAACTGTTCTATCATTCTGTGACTATGACATTCTTTTACTACCTTTTATCAGCGGTATTTCCTAAGTCAGTAAAACTTGAGTCATCGAGTATTGAAGTGCTCTTACACTACCAAATCTGACCTGTGTGAGAAACTTCTATTTTCTAGTTGTTTTCAATGATGCTTCAAGATCAGAACATAATTTAATTCCCAGTTCCATGAGTGTAAGTATTTGTGTGATAAGGCAAGTCTACATCGTAAGAGCAGCTTCTAGGTTTCACTTGTATCTCTTTATAAGGTATTGTTTACTGAAGCAGTTGGAGTTGTCTTCAATGGGCTCAGTTAATTTTAGCAGTTGTAACACTTTCTCTTGTGCTCATCTTTCATTAGGAAACAGAGCTGGCACATGCAGAGGTAAATTGTTTTGGAAGCGGTCGTGTGAGATGTACAGGTTGGACTCATGCTAATAGTGGTGTGCACTGGAGCTTGGTGTTGTCTGACTTCATACGTCTTTCAGCAGGTATGGGCGTAACTTCCAAATGATGTGGAGGAATTTGCATTTTACCTGTACTGCTACAAGTCAAATGTGTGGTTAGGCTGAATAGGGACAGCAAATGTCTGTGCTGAAGTTGTAATTTTAACGGTGCTGTTCTTTATCTCAATATTGAGAGCAGACAGCATCCCACTACTATGCCAGTGTTAGCCACTGTGTGGATTCTGGTACAGGCTCAGGAAGGTGAGCTTATATTTTAACAAGAGTGCTCAGAGATAAGTTGGGTAAGCCGTTCAATTTCAGTGGCCCTGTGCTTATCCTGGCTGAGTGTTTGGTCTCTGTTTTCCTTCTTGATGTATCTAACTCTGCCTCAGATACTGGAGGGAGAAATACCCAGCAGGTCTCTCTAGAGTTGAATGGTGCTATTGTGAAAGTATAAATGAGTTGTAAGCATACTTCCACTTGAATATTGCTTCAGGTCAAAATCATCTTTATAATTAAATAAGTGTAACTGAATTCTCAGTCGTTGGTTGATCAAGGAGGGGCAATTGGGTCTGCTTACCCGTGAGAGTAGTTGTGTTGCTGGTCGCAAGCTCCAGTCACACGTTATGTACAAGTTGCTGAGAACCTGTTGTGCCAGTTAGACTATAACAGTTTAGTGTTTTTAGTTAAAGAGAACAATAGAGGGGTACGTGGTATCCTGTTTTCTGACAGCTAATGAGGATGGTCTTCCAACATAGGTTACTGAGAGTCCTGAGATGCAAGTACCATGTTTCTGTAACATGTTTTGTGCAACTCATAATTGAAGTTCCAAATGATTCTTTCTTGTGTTCAGCATATTTTCCATGCAAAGCATGGACCCATGCATCTGTCCAAACCTTGATTGGTGCAGGATGAACTGGTAGTGAAACCCACAGAATCAATTGAGATAAGCTCATGGATGGGGAGCAGGAACAGGCTGTTCTAGTTACCTGAGGAACAAGGTGTAAACAGAGTAAGCCATGAGTCATATTAGACTTTTAAGATGGGTGAAACAATTACTGGAGTGCACTACAACGTTTGTATGCTCACCATTTTAATGGTACACAGAGCTTTTACTTGAAATGACTTCTTATAGTAAGAGGGCCTCAGTGGGACTTGCTGCTGCGTTCTTTCCTGCCTTTATGCAGCTAATCTGCTTCCTGTGTTCTTCCTTGAGGCTCGAAGCTCCCTTCTCCCACTTAGTCTGTGTCTCAGGCTCTAGATTCGTATTCAATTCAATAAAAAGATCTTTTTACTACTTGATTAAAAAAAAGGCATTTTATTAATAAAAATATACATTTAGTCATTACCTTTGTGTTTGGGGAGGCAGAAGTGGTTCTTAATTCTTACTAATGAATAAGGAAATGCAATGAAGCAATATTATAAATGTGACTGAGGGTTATTCCCTGCTGACAGAGTGACGGTGTGGGTGTGAGCAAACCTTTGGATATCCTGAAGAAGAGCAAACTACACTTTCTTGTGGCTGAGTCAGGGTGTCAGGCCTTACACTCATTTGCTTAGGGGCAAGTCTGGGTTAGATCTCCAGAAGTGCTCATGTTTGTAGTGAAACGTGTACGTGGGGGTGTTGGTCAGTGTACCTTTGGTGAGCACTGCTCCATCCTGGTTAGCTTTTGGTAAGCAACAGATGGGTCTTGGTTGTTTCCCCTCAGAGTGTATTGGCTCATCCCAGGTCATTGCCTTCATGGTACAAATTAGTGCTCATGCTCTTATTACTGCTTTCCTCTTTGCTTTGAAACAGCGTCTAGTTTCTCCCTAGGAGTTTGTGTGGTTTCAGAAGTTACAGAGCTGCTATTCGTTCAGGCAGTGGACATGCGTGCTGTTTTTAAATTAAGCTGTCATCCATTCTCTTGACAGTTTTATTAATGTTTAATGTATGATGGGACACTCTTTAGATGAAGTAACACAGCAGGTACCAGATTGA
Organism: Odontophorus gujanensis; assembly: GCA_013399175.1. Taxonomy (NCBI): domain Eukaryota; kingdom Metazoa; phylum Chordata; class Aves; order Galliformes; family Odontophoridae; genus Odontophorus; species Odontophorus gujanensis. The sequence goes on along the minus strand of VXAB01010903.1, from coordinate 118,582 downwards.
TGTAAGTGCTGGAAGTAGGTCACTTGTTCCTCTTTAAGGAAGGATCATCCTTTTTCTCCATAGAAAGGCATCCTGGCCCAAAGTGACAGAAGCTCCCGACTTTGTGGTCTGTTTGACCTGCCTCCTGTCAGCGCGTGACAGAAAAGTAAACCACTGAAAAATCCAAAATGTGTGCTTCTTAGAGGCTGCCAGGATGACTCGTGTTTTATTTTGTAGTGTATTACTTGCTAGGAAAGGGTAACTTCATGAACTTTTGAAAAAAGATTCCTAACATTATACGTCAACACCTACGAAGAAGGATTTTAGTGTGGCGACAGCAACAAATGACTCTCTACAAGCTACTTTAACAGTTATTGTACAGTTAATTTTGATTAGGGGAGTTGTCTGATAGTGATACTAAATAGATACTGGGATCAGATCTCAAATGATCTCATCCCATGTCTTCAGAATGCAGTGAGTCCCTTAGATACGAGCACCATACATGGTGTGTGTGGTTATACTATTTTTGTTCACCCTTTCCTTCTGTCGCAATCAATCCTTACAGTAAACCTGCAGGATGCAAGCTTCGTGTTTTAAGCTTCAGTTTGTGCTAGAAACAGCCAACCATTCGTACTCAGGAACTATTTATGTGTTGAGTCCTGGAGCTGGGAGTAGGAAGATGGTATTGGAATGAATAACTGCATTCTGGAAACAGTGTGATGATCTTATTTGGGCTGACTGTCAGGTTTAGATGTAAGTCTTGTTATGTCCAGCTATGTTAAGGCCCTTTTAGCTGAAGAAGCAGTGTGATGAGATACCTCAGTGTAATGGGAAATGGGGCCCAAAGACACTAAATTCTCACCAATCAGAATATAGTCTGCTTGGAGTAATCAACTGAGTTTATGAAACTTTTAGCCTAGTTATGTTTAAAAACAATCAGAACACTTAAGGCACAGTACTGCACTTACAGTGAAGGAAACGGAACTCTGTTGAGCAGATCAGACTGTGCTGTTCCTGCACTATGTCTGGGTGTGAGGGAACAGGTGAGAGCAGAGTCAGGTGTGTATTTTTCTGAGCTTTTCTCTGCTCTCTAAAATCTACAGCTCAGCAGTGCTTTAGGCTTTGAAGGTGCTGTAGCTGCTTTAGCTCAGAAAGCATATCCCTTTCCAGATACTTAGTCTCTAAGCGGAACACATACTTCAGTACTTCTCCACTGTTTTATTGCTCTGTTTACACTCTTAATCTTGATGACTTCCTTTACAAGGCAGAATTAGAAGACTAATAGACTGAATTAGCCAAAAACAGAAGTTTGGTTTAGAAACATACAAATAAATAAAAAAGCATGAGTTTAGTAACAACTTAGAAGAAACATGGGCATTTCTGATCGCACAATGCACACTTAAAAAAACCTGTTAGGCTACACGGTGTGCAGGATGGTCTGCAGAGGCAGAGAGCTGCTGCACTTCCATGTCTCCCAGTGCCATTTTTGTGAAATGGAACATGCTCTCACCTTAGTAATGTGCCAAAAACTTGTACTACAGGGTTAGAGAGATACCTTCAACTTTTACCAAAACCAGATGGTTCAAACTGGTACTGTTTGGTTACCTAAACCTTTGTTGTCAGGTCGTAATACATGCTGACAGTGTATCTCACTTTTTTGTGAAATACCACAAATGTTTTCAGCAATGTGTCTGATTATGGCTTTAAGCAAACATCTGTTACCTCATTTCAACATGTACAACTTCATGAGCCTTTAACAGATGCGTGCTGCAGTCACCAAGTCTGAATATGAATACTGAATTGAATATAAAAGCATGATGCATTTAACAATATTATTTCATAACAGTTGAAGCATCCAAGGAGGGAAAACATTTTTTTAAATGCTAGCTTAATTCATATTTTTTTCTGAACATGGTACGCTGGATGATTAATTCTTGTAGCTGCAAAAGTACGAGAAAGCCTGACACCAGACATGGGAATCTCTTTGTCCACCCTCTGCAATTTCTCTTAGCTGCAAGTTGAAGCACTCTGCTCAGTCACTGGCTTGAGGCAGCAGTGTGTACCAGGTGAAAGTACGAGGCAACCTGTCACATCTTAAGTGTGTGCAAGGCTGGGTGCCTCTGCAGTATGGTAGTCTTACTTAACGGAAAAGTCCATCTACCAAGTAAGTTGGAAATGGAAGAAAAAACAAAACTTGCAAGGAATTAAGTACAAGAGAGCGTTTCCATCTAATTTCTACTGTTTCAGATTCTTGGAATCTAGCGGATAGCTATGATTGGAGAGAGCTTTTCCAGGTCCTGGAGGGAAGTAGCTCCTGCAGTGAGTGCTGGAGAGCATATTCGCAACTTGCATCTCATCCTTTTCATGCTCATTTTATAGAGGTTCTCTTACTTGCAATGTGAAGACTGTGACTAGGCCCTTCCCTATTGCAAAGGGAGGTGCTCAGGGCAAAGAACAAGAAGGGGAAACTGTAGCTGATGGAAATATCTGCTACTGCAAACAGAACAGGTCTGTGGTATGAGGATGGGGGGCTCTGTTAGTGGTAGTGTCTGACAGGTCACATGCTGGATGCTGTTTAAATGCCATAATACCCTTTAGGAAGAAGGTGAACTGATAATAATGGTACATCTAAATATGGATATATCTGTTGGGAGGTAGTGCAAATGAATGCTTTGCACGAAACACGATATTGTGAAGGTATTTTTGAACTTCAACAGCAGTCGTATTTGTTAGCATGTTAGATGGACTGAAAAAAACAGCGTCAGTTCTTGGAATTGGAGGATATGTGTCCAGAGAAGACAGAAGCTGCCTGTGTTCAAGCTGTGGGTGGATCAGGCTCCCAGTAGATTACAGTCTAAAACATTTATAGTTGTGGAGTGCAGAGTTATGTGATCGACTGATGCTAGTTATTCTGGAGGCAAAGATGGAAAGAACCAAACGGGGAGAAGAGGAGAAGGGAATGATGAGGTTGCTGTGGAGAAATATCCTTGACATAGACGTGTGAAGGATACTGAAAGAAAACATGAATCTTCTGTGTCCAGAAGACACACTGTGCTTACCTTGGTGTTGGTTTGTTTTCCATGCACTATCTGTAACTGTGCCCTTTAGAGCCTTATCCGTAGTTTACAGAACAATGAACTGCTAATTAAACCAATTCCGAGTCTTTAAATGCTGTTTATTTTTACTTGTAGTTAGCATGATAGGACAGCAGAAATGCCTGGTAACTTCTTGATGGATCACTTCCTGGTTTGTGTTGTTTTTTTAAATTGTATTTAATAGATGATCAGCAATCATTTGTACTGAGTAGTCCCACTTCCTACACAGTTCAGTTTTGTAGCCTTATATGCAGCGCAAAATCAATTACAGCGAGTGACGTATGAAGACTAAAGTGTAGATTTAACATGAAAGTCTACATAAAAGCATTATGATTTCTAGCATTTTGTATTTTCTTTCATTTCTATAGCAGTGAATGCGTTAAAGTTAACGACTTTGGCACAGAGTAATCAGATAATTCATCAGGACACTTTTGACGTCAGGGTTTTTTGGTGTCTGTAACTTTGCTGACGTTTTTGACAAACCTGCTGGCTTAGGTTCCCACATCCACAGCACTTCTGGAGAAGGAATGTTTTATGTAATAAAATTCTTCAGTATTTCAGTCTAGTTTAGGTCTTTCAAATTGCTGTAGCTTTGCTATGTGGGACTTGATGAACAGTGGTGTTAACAAACTACGTAGCAGAAAAAGAACAGAAGTAAAATAATTGTTTTAAAAAGTAAAAATAGCAGGAATGTCATGGCCAAATAGGGTCAGCACAGGAGTGTTCTAGTCAGTTCGTATGGCGGCCCTTAGCAAGAAAATGAATGATTAAGTACTTGTAGCTCTGTAAATTGTTAGCAATTCTTTCTGATCTCTGCTTCACTGTATAGGGGACTATGTCTATGTTTCAAGGTTGGAGTTTTCAGATGAGAAAAGATATGTCAAGCCTTGAAAAAAGGAACTCTTGTGTCTCAGGGCCGGGCCTGGCGAAGGGCAGTGTGATTTCCTGGTAAGTCCAACAATACATGGCAGGTGTTAGTGCCAGGTACGCTTAGCTCTGGTTCCCAGGGCTCACACGCAGCAGCTGGCACCTAGGCTGGTTCCTGCTCCATTGTTACAAGCATGCCTGTTAAAAATGCATCCAGTTTTCCACCAGAGAAGTAGTTTAAGCAGAAAGTGACATGGTGGCAAATGGTTATAACCATGTGAAATGTGTTTATCAGGGAGTTTATGAAATGAGGAACAGTGGAGTCTGATTGCTTGTTGGACGTCAGTGAGGTGACTGAACACTGGTTGCCCAGGGAGGCTGTGGCATCTCTGTCCTTGCAGAAGCTTGCAACTCAATCAGACATGGTCCAGCACAATCTGATCTAATTGGGCTGAGTTCTGCATGCACTGTGAATGAGCAGTTTGTATGTGGGGGCTGGCACTGGGCTCCCTGCAGCACCTGGTGGCTTCCTGCAGGCTGTGCCCAGGGAACACATGACTCCCACCGGCTGACTTCTGCCCTTGTGTTGAAGGCTCTTCTCAGAGTGTTCTGTTTGCTCCACAGATTTGCTAATGATCGGTTTTAGTCTCAAACTTCAACGCCTACATAAAGAGTACATTTTTATAGGCTCAAAGAAGTTTTTGTTTGTATGAACTTTTAGATTTGTAGCGTGGGGGGGGGGGCGGAAATGTGTGTGCCTTCTGAGGTACAGCATGCATTTTGGTTCCGTGCTGTTTCTGTTCTGCTGAGACTGGCTTGAAATTTGGAAAAGCATTGCAAAACTGGAATAGGAGGAAGCTTGTGCACATGGCTTCCTGGCTGCTGCAGCATGAAGTGTGTGTAGGGCAAAGGCAGAGAAAGGTGCCCCCCTCTTGCACACTAATTGCTGGCTCTGTAAACCTCCTAGGAATTTCCGCTTTCTTTGGCTCACGTCATCCTCAGCAGTGGAGGATTTGTAATTGGAATGTTGCTTATGCTTTATTGTGCCTGTGAGCCAGAACAGCACTTTCTTTGTTTTGTATTTGTGTAGCTCAGGTGGGGATCAGTACCAGTTGGCCTTGATGGGAGTTCACTGTATGCGGCTGCCACATAAGTGACCCCTTCTCAGTTGTTTGGAAGAGTGCTGGGGCCGTGTGTCATGGGGTGCTGCATGTGCTGGGCCAGGGGCTGGGATGGTGTTGCATTCAATGCAGGGACTCCTGTCAAGGGTCATTTTTAATGGACTTCTTTTGATGGATTTTGTAGGGCATGGGCGTTCCATGAAACTGAATTGGTGGGTATATTTTTGTTGACATGCTATTGATAGAAACAACAGCCAAGCTGAGTATATTAAGGGCAGAACTACAGAAATATTTTTCTCAGATGAGATCAAACGCCTTCCTCAGAGTATGTGATATGCACAGTGAAAACTGTGTAAGATAAAGTGCTGTATTATCAGAGGTAGATCATTTGCCCCGTATTTCACTGTGGTGTACCATATAATCCTTAGCCTTTTAATTGAGAAATCTGTAGATAATGTGCATTCTGGGTGTTTTTTGTTGTTTTTTTTTTAGATTAAACCTTTTAGTGCATATATAGGAAAAATAGAGGAGGCATTACAAATGAATCTGAACATTTTTGAAAACAGTAAACAGACCAGAATTCTCAGCTTCCTTTATGTTCAGTGTCTGTAGGCTAATCTTGTTGGACTTCGTGTTTTTGAAGATTTATACTAATTATGGTGGAGTTTTTAAAAATAGAATAAAACTGACTTTGTAGATTACAACAGCTGAGCGAATCCTGTTGAATTACTTCTCAGTTGTGCGAGGCAGTTTTGCAAAATAGAAGGTATTTGGAAGAATTTTTGACATGCTATAAGTATACTCTGAAGTGCTCAGAAACTTAAAGCAAATTAATGAACAATTTCTGCTTTCAGATTGTTCTTTTACAGTGTGCTGTCCTCTTGGGATAACCTACAATGAGTGACAACACAGGAGCTAATGCCCGGAGGAACAAATGGGACATAACTTCCCCTTAAATCTTTTGTTGTAGAGCAGAAGAGTTGGCGTGGACTTCCTTCCCCTGTTCTTTGCGTCCTGCTGGATGAGCCAGCAGCACTGTGTGCACGTGAAGTGGATGGGCATTGCTCACTGTAGCAGTGCTGCTGGGCCTTCCATCCTGACCCCAATGCTGTCCACTGCTGTGTTTATGGAGCAGCTCCTGCTGTGGCTTCAGGTGGAAGCTAATATAACCTGCAGAGCTTGCTAGCCTGGGCATTGCTCACTTCTGGGCTTTGACTTGGTTGACATGCCTCAGTTGTTTCAGGCTGATGCCCTGAGGGGTTGCAGCAATTTCCCATTTATTCTGAAGTGTGTTTTCACTTCACAGATGATACACCGTTCTGTTGCTTTGAATGAAAAGTCTAAGCCCTAGGCAGTCATGCTAAGGCCCTTGTCTATATTTCAGGCTTGTTTTCTACTGTGCTGGCAGTTGTATGTCAGTTCAACTCATGGTTAATTTTATATACAGGATTTTCTGATCTGCAGGACATTATTAGCAAACACTTGCAAAAATGAAAGACAACTGTTGTTCTTGTGTGTGTGGTGAAGAATTTTGAGTCAGCAGTTAAATAGTTAATGGCTGTTATAATTCAGAACAGACCACTAGATTAAAGAGAATAGCTGAGACTTTAACTGTACTGGAATATTGTAGTCTTGAAGTAGAGCTAAACAATTGCAGGCTTAAAGCTGTTCTCTGCTATGATTTTGTTGTGTCCCCTAAGCAGTCATCTACAAATGGTTTGATCCCTGGAGGTGTAATTTGTGTTTGAATAAGAAAGTTTTGGGGATAAAAACAGATGGCATCTTCGCTTCTAGTTTTTTTGTTTGCTTGTTTTTCTTTTTTCTTTATGAAGGTACTAAGAATGTTAAATTCTGGAGACAAAAGCTAGCTCTGAAGTGTGTGCTTAGATGTGTGTTTTCCTGACTTGACTCCCTGTGTAGCCAGCGTGGTACTTAAGCATCAGCTGTGTTACGCTGTGGCTTAAGCAACTAACCTTGTGTTGCTATATTTGGAAAAGTCAAATGTTAAATTTTCTCTCAACAGAAAATCTTTAAAGCTGGAGATACTAACCAGGATGGGCAGCTAGATTTTGAAGAATTTATGCAGTATCTTAAAGATCATGAGAAGAAAATGAAACTGGCGTTTAAGAGCCTGGACAAAAACAATGATGGTATGCTGTTATTTTGTGTTCAAGCATTTGAAGAAACTGTTTTCAGAGTTACCTTGACTCAAATTCTGTTTAAATCGGAGACAAACTATTTTGTGTGGGAATCCTCTACTTCTTTGCCCTAGTAGGAGCACAGTTACTGTTTACTGTACCTTTCATGTTTGTTTATCTGGAGATCTTTGCTTCCTAGACAGGGAAGCCATAAGGAAGTTACTGTGTATCAAGTACAGATAAAATAGTTACTAACTTACTGTATTTTTGCATTTTATTTGGGTGTAGGATTTTTATGGTCTTACCTTTGCTTTCTCCTTATAGTAGATAATAATTAAAATAAAATTTATTTTAGATTATCTCTTGCTATTGTGTGGGTGTTATATATATTTAGAATCATAGAATGCCTTGGGTTGGAAAGGACCTCAAGGATGCTGCAATCCCTCCACCCTTTTTTTGTTTAGAATCATAGAATGCCTTTTGCCTGGGGCCCCATCCAGCCTGGCCTTAATCACCTCCAGAGATGGGGCATCCACAACCTCTCTGTGCAGCCTGTTCCAGCACCTCAGCATTCTCTCAGTGAATAAAACTTCCCTCTGACATCTAAAGGCGGGGAGATTCAAATGAGTTTAAAAACCATTTCCTTTGTCCTATTACCTGTGTAAAAAGTTGATTTCCCTTCTATTTATAATCGTCCTTCTAAATATTGGAAGGCCACAGTGAGGTCTCCCCACAGCTTTCCCTTTTCCAGACTGATCAAGCCTGGATTCTTCAGTCTGTCTTCATAGGAGAGATGCTCCATCCCCGATGGCGTTTTCAAGTAAGATGGCAGCTAAGTTAGTCAGTTCCTTTAGGACCCTGGCATGCATGTTGTCTGGCTCCACAGGCTTGTGCACATTCAGTCTTGTGAGGCAGTCTCAGACTAACGTATTAAACTCAATGGACTCCATACTGTATATATTCATTATCTTTTTTTCTTTATGTTTCAAGGAAAAATTGAACCATCGGAAGTTGTCCAGTCCCTCAAGATCCTGGGCATAAACATTTCAGAGAAGCAGGCAGAAAAGATCCTGCAAAGGTCAGGAATTAATATTCTGAGCTTATTTGCATTCTTTTATTTTTTTTTTATAATTCAGAGAATGCAATAATTGAGAGGATCTATAGCTTTGAAATAATGTTGGTACCTTTGGTAGCACATATAGGAATTCTCTCATTCCATCTGTTCTTGGGTTATAGATGGATTAGCCACTGTTTTAGCGTATCATTATGGGAGAGGGATGTTTATACCTCATTTCTGTACAAATATTGTTGATAGAAACAAAGGTTGTTTTTTGTTTTAAAATGGAGAATACTCAATACCCTTGGATAAGAAACATATGGTATTTACCCTTGAAGTCTCTGTGTATTGTCTGTTGATTGGATCGTTCTTATGGCCATTATTTAAAATAATTTGTTTCCTTATCTGTTTTTTTTTATTTTTTTTAGTATTGATGCTGATGGAACAATGTCAGTAGATTGGAATGAGTGGAGAGATCATTTTATGTTTAACCCCGCTACGGACATAGAGGAAATAATCCGATATTGGAAACATTCCACTGTAAGTTCAACTTTATTCTATTTAGCTCTGTTCTTAAGGTTGTTTCTGTTGGGGTCATTTCTAGTATTGAGCATAATCATAGTTGCATTTGTGCATTTAAAAGATTCTTTGCTTTTCTTTTTCACTTAATGTCCTCCCATTTACCAGCAAAAAAATGTAATGTGAATTTATTTTGATCAAGAACTTTTGCTTCATTTACCTTTTAATTGTCAGTAATTCCTAGGAAGAAATCCTGATCTTCCCTTTGATATTCAATAGAAGGGAACTTATTACCATATTAAACATTCTTTCACATTACATTACATTCTTAGGTTCAGTACTTTTGATATGTTGAACATTTTAACTCTTATGTTGAAGTCAGTTCAGTAACTGCATTCTTGTTGTAATGTTACCATTACCACAGTTGTCTTGTCGATAACATGTTCTTATATTCTTTTGTAGTAAAGAATTTCATTTAAGAAAGATGGGATGTACAGCAATAAGCAGGCAGATTCTTAGGTTAGCGTTGTGTGGAGGTCTTAGAACATCAGTGGCTGACTTTAATCAACAAATAGTAAGGTAAATGAGCCAGTAATAATCCACTTAGCTTTGCTTTTCTTGTAAAGGGAAGGGTAGTCCATATAGTTATGAAATAATCTGTGAAGTTAGGTGAAGGTGAATTTCTTTGATTGTAGCGAGACTGATTAATACCTTGAGGGATTGGTCAGCACTTCATAGTAAAAAGCAGTCTGAGATGTGGAATCTTAGAGCAGCTCACACTGTACAGATTGAGTTCAGATGTGCTTGCTGAAAGTCTCCCTGTTTGCTGTGGAAAAGCGCTTGGAGCAGTGCTTTGTGATCAGACACTCCTGGTCCCAGCTTGTGTAGCGAAGAATTCTTTTGCTTTAAAAATATACCTTGTATCACTTTTGAATATAAAATCTATTTTTGTTATTATGGAATGTCCTTAGTTATTCCTAATGAAAAAGTTTAGAGGCCTCTTGGGATATTCCAATTTGGGCTCAGTTATGACAGTTATCACAGCAAGCAAAATCCAGCTACGCAGTAATACAGCTGGTGCTTCAGATAAGAGCAGATGTGAGAGGTCACATGCCTGGCTGACAGCTCTTCAAACTGCTTGCTTTTTTAAATTGTGTACTTCTGTAATGATATAATTGTATTATTTTAATTGGTGTCAGACTCTTCTGAGCAAATAAGTTTAAGAGAGATTTATAACAAACCTGAGAAAACAAAAGTTAAAGCTAGATTTAGTCATTGAAGTTGCATTTAGGACTCATTAAACATAATGTTTGAACTTCGGTAGTAGTAACTGTAAAATATAGTATCTGTAAAATCTATTTTTTTGTATATATGTATTTTGAGAGTTCTGATTATGTCTACATGACTCCATTTGTTGTTGAGTAACTGAAGATGCCTTGTTTGGAAATCATGAATGTCAGAATGACAAAAAGATTTTCTTAATCTGTTTCATGTTCAATACCCAGAGTAGTTAGGTCTTGTTGGATATGTGGCTTTATGCATAATCTGCACACTGCAATTCTTACAGTCCGAGTGAGCAAGTCAGTAGTCAGCTTACTTAAGAGATCTCACTAGTGTATAGTGTCTGAACGCTGCTGAAGTGAATTTGTTAGTAACAGACTTTCTGGTCAGTACATGTTATCAGTTATTGAAACATTCCTGATTCTATATAGGCTTTCTTAATGCATAGTATTAGCTTTTCATTATCTCTGGTACATTGTTCTGCTTTGATCATGCTTATAAATTACGTGAAGAATGAAGAATCCATTAAGTGACATGTACAGTTAGTACAGACTTCAGTGATAAAGATGTCCAAAGCATAATACTGAAATGTACTTTGATCAGACTGAATGGTGATGCAAGCATGCAACTGTTAGTGAAATGTTAAACTTGTGCAGCTGAATAAAAGTCATTAATATCTATTTCAGAGCAACTGATAATGAGAAGGAACTGTCATTGAACTGTCATTTTATAAAATAATACACAACAGCTACTGGGAATTGAATACTCTGATATATCAACTACAAAATTATTAGTTTAAGATGTCAGCATGGGGGAGAAAAAGCCCCACGTATGTGTGAACAAATTAGCTTGAGAGAGAAATCTCTTGTTAGTGTCCTTAGAGATTACCCAGCTAATCCTAGGAGACTGTCTGGTGAAAGGTTAGCATCGACAGTAAGCATTTGAACCTTAGTGCTCTCTGAAAACATTTACTGGTCATGACAGGATGTCTTTGTTTGGGTCATACTCAAGACAGAAATTTGTCATAATTTTTAATGATGATGGTGCGATCTTTGAAATGGTGGGTATGTTGTATATTGCTCAATATCTATTTTGAAAGAATTAAAAATACTGTTCATTGAATAGCAGTAGTAATCCATAGCAAGTTGATTTTTTTGAATGTAAATTTGTTTTTTTTTAATGTTGAACTAGGTTTTTATTTATGTATTCTCGGGTGGTAGGTTAATTTGCAATTAGAACTAATGATAAAATTAAGGTAGTGGAATAAGGTGGTTATTTACATTCCTTTGCTTTGGATTCTAATAGGTGCTGGATATTGGAGATAGTTTGACTGTTCCAGATGAGTTTACAGAGGAAGAGAAAAAGAGTGGACAGTGGTGGAAACAGCTCTTAGCAGGAGGAGTGGCTGGTGCTGTGTCTCGAACAGGTACAGCACCTTTAGATCGTCTAAAAGTAATGATGCAGGTAGGTGCAATGTCTAAGAACTTTTTCTGGTATCATTTCAGTTTGAGACCTGTTACAAAAAGCTGATGGCCAAATACAATGTGTAAATTCTAGAGATCTAGTCATATTTTAACAGGTTCTGTATTTTGTACCCATTAGAGTGTTTTCCACCCTGATACTGGCAAGAATGTAAGCCAAATATTACCCTACTTGTGCAATTAGAATACAATCTTCAATGGGTGAACGTTTTCTTTTTGCTAGTAGATTTATGACTGTCTGCTTAGGTGTCGAGTTTTGCCGGCTAATTATAGCACTGTTCCTTATTCTGTTTCTTGTTGTTTTTCTTTCTTTTTTAGGTTCATGGTTCAAAGTCAAACAAAATGAATATTGCCAGTGGTTTTAAGCAAATGTTGAAAGAAGGTGGTGTTCGATCACTCTGGAGGGGAAATGGTGTAAATGTTGTGAAAATAGCTCCTGAGACAGCTATTAAGTTCTGGGCTTATGAACAGGTAGGATGCTAAATCAGAAATGGAAGTAGTAGTATGTAAAATACTGCATCATTCTTACTGTTTATTATGTGCACTGTTGTATTATATAGGAGTTCTTGTCATGGTTGGGGGTTTTGTAATACTAATGTAGAGTAACCTCAGGTTTAAAATAGCCTATATATTTTCTGCTAGGTAAAATCTTGTTTTGCTAATTTGACCATTAAATTATAAGCAGCGTAGGTTAAATCTGTCATTAATTTTAAACTGTCCTTTAGTTTTCATAACTTTGTGATGTAGTGTGTTAATCTCATTTTTAGCTTCAAAGTGAGAACAACTGAAACCTTAGCATGTTGTACTAGCTGGGCTTGCACAGGATTCTTTTTAAGTCAAGTATCATGGTGCTGCATAAGATGCCCTCACCCTGGATTTCAGAGTTATATTTACCTCAGAATCAGCTTTACACATCATGTTAAGGCCTAATCCTCCTTTAGAAAATGAACTACTGTCCTGGTGTAGTTAACTGATTTTTATTTTTTTTTTTCCTCAAGTAATACTAAAATAATATATTGTGTGTTCTTGAACAACAGTGAAATAAAAGCAACAAGAACAGGACAAATTTTGTGGTATTGCAAGACTGAATGGCAGGTGTAGATTCCATAGAGAAACTGTCAGCATTCTGTTCCTCCCTCTTGCCCAGCCTTTTGGGAGTAGATGTTGGATGCATTCCTGCATGATGGTGTTTGTCTTCAACAATACTATATGTACAGCTCTGTTGGTGCCCTTGTGAACATGTGAGCTGAGCTTCAGTTTTCCAGCTGAAGATTGTGATGTGCAAGGGAGTCAGAGCCCTCTTTGTCTGGGCAGTGCAGTGTAGGCTGTTTGTGGAGTATTGGTCAGCACTGCAAGTGACTGGTACCTTTAATGTACAGGATCTTTGCGTGTTAGCATATGTATTGTTGTTGTGAAGCATTGATGACAGAGTTGCAGTAAGGATCGTGCTAACTTTGTTGGGTTTGTAAATGCAAATGTTATTATATGAAAAATAGTGAAGATTGAAGATGACACGTTATACTGTAATCCTAACTCTAGTGGAACACTTGCATCTCCTAAAAAGCATGTGATATTTTATGTACTTTACAGTATAAGAAGTTACTCACTAAGGATGATGGAAATTTAGGCGCCATTGAAAGATTTGTATCTGGTTCTTTAGCTGGAGCAACAGCACAAACTTCTATTTATCCCATGGAGGTTAGTAACAGAATTTGCTTCCTTTAGAGACTGTCAAATGTCTCGTTGGGTGTTTTTGTACTTGAAGGTGTTGTAGGGAAGGTATTGTAGGAATTCTTATATGTTCTTATATTCTGTATCGTTATTTTACTTTGAACTTCCTTTCAGAATTTCAGTACTAGACATTTTAAATAGATACTGATAGCTGTCATTTTTCTGTATGTGTAGCTGTTCTTTTAAGATACCTTTTGCTTCTTAAAAGATGCTGGGAGTTCAGGTGTTGATATCACTTCTGTCTGTGCATTCACCAGAAATCTGTGTTATTGTATTGTATGTTTGCAGTTTGTGTGAATGTACTTTTAGAAATGTGCTATTTCATGTGTCTTTGAAACCTAGTTTAGGAAAATAAATCCTATAATGAGTTTAGCATAAAGAACATATTCAGACTAGTTTCTGAATTAGGCCTAAATCTTTCACAGTGCATATGTAAGCAAAGAATGGCCTTGTCTGGAACACAGCTGATGAAGTTGTGTGGTAACTGAGAGCTGGGTCAGATGGGGAGCTGAGTGTGGATGGGGAATCAAACAGCTACAGCAGGGGCTTGGTGGATTAACTGGTCTTTCCTCTATAGGACATAGTCCGAAAATAATACATAGAAATAAATTGTAAGGTAGTATATGTTATTATTTGTGGTGTCCTGCATTCATGATAAGATCTCAAGAAACTTACTGCTAGCCAGCCCTTAACAGTAGTCACTGTAAAGAAGACGTGAACATCTAAATGGAAAAGCAGTTCTAGAAAATTGAATAAGCAGATATGCATTGTGTTTTACTATATTTATAAACTACAGTAATAAATATGTACGTAACTAAGGCTACTGATTCTCCTCTTCAGGTTTTAAAGACCAGATTGGCTGTGGGTAAAACAGGGCAATATTCTGGGATGTTTGACTGTGCTAAGAAGATCTTGAAAAGAGAGGGTGTTAAGGCCTTCTACAAAGGCTATATTCCGAACATTTTGGGTATAATTCCTTACGCTGGCATTGACCTTGCTGTTTATGAGGTGAGTTCAGATCACTGAATGTAATGTAATGTTAATATACTGTGTACTAGTTAATTTATGAACAGAATAACAGTTACTCAGCTACTGTTACTCAGATCTGTGTTAGTCAGATATGTAATACACTTGTAATGTTGCAGCTGCCCTTCATTTAAAACATATAAATGGGAATTGCTACAAAATTCTCCAGACTTCCACCTTTCTCATTTTTTGCCTTCCTTGGAGGGATCCCTGTACAGATAGATGAAACTGTTGCACGTAAGGGCCTAATGTGCAGGGCTTCTTTCTTCCATTCTATCAAACAAGAAATGTACTTATATGGAAGAAGTGTATTAGATTTTGGTAATACAACACTTGTATAACTGAATGACTCTATTGGCTGAGAACATAACCTTTATATAGCAAACCTGAGCTTCAATAACTTGACTAGTACTTATATTAACTTACCTGTCCTGCAACTATGCTAATCCTTTGCTATTTTTGATTTCTAATTGGTCTACAGTGATTTCTATTCCTTGTGTATTTTTATATGTTCCCCTCCCTCTGAGTAGAAACACATTAAAATACAAAGCATCGCACAGTTCTCTGGGGAATGTAGTTCTTCTCTTCTGAGACAGGTATACTCAGAACTAGCGATCATCCATGCAGCTAGAGCATTAAATACAATGCGTGCGACACACTACATGATGTTATGTTGTGGGATATCAATAATATAACAAAAATCAAAACCATAACATTCCACCTCTTATTCAACATCATTACATCATGCTTTATATGTACATATATATGCAGAACCAATAATTAACAAGCATTAAGTACAAACACATACAACATACATATATACATACATACATAGAATTACTGAGGGCGCTCTCCCAACATCAAATTCCCTTGTGGTACACATTGAACATCCCCATTCTTCTGCATCACCCACCATGTGGACCCAGGTCCCTGAGCTAAGACAGTTCCACGGAGAGGTTTGCCGTTTCCAGAAGCTCCAAGAGCCCAGACTGCTTTTCCCAACATGTTCTTTACACGTGCTACAGGGACCTTATCTCCCTCTACAGTAGGTAGAGAGCTGGATCGGGCAGGACCATCGCGATTGATGGATCCTCAGGTGTTGACCAACCAGGTGGCTTCTGCCAAATGCTTCTCCCAGTGCTTAAATGTTCCGCCACCCATTGCTTTCAGCATGGTTTTTAGCAACCCATTGTATCTTTCAATTTTACCAGAAGCCTGGTGCGTGATAGGGGATATGATAAATCCATTCAATGCCATGATCTTTGGCCCAAGTATTTACAAGAGAATTTTTGAAATGAGTCCCTTCATCTGAGTGCCATGTCGCCACAGGACTTGTTTCTCGAGCCCTAAGATGGTGTTTTGGCAAACAGACAGCTGCTTAATGTTGTCTGCATCCACAGCAGCTATTCCAAAAGCCTATCAATATCATTTGGGATCCTTAAAATATCCCCTTTTGAGGTAATCAATACCAAGTATACATGGAGCCCCGGGCCAGTCACAATAGGATGTTTTTGCCAGTCTTTACCAGTGAGGCTTATTTCAGCCTCCAACATGGTCAACTCTTGGGAACCCCCAGTCACCCCTGAAATATAGATTAACTCTGTCCTTTGGTGATTTGAGGGCATTAGAGTGCACTGTGCACCAGTGTCCACCAGTGCCTTATATTTTTGTGATTCTGATGTGCCAGGCCATTGAATCCACACAGTCCAATACACTCTATTATCCCTTCTCCCGACCTGGCTGGGGGGCAGGGGCTATTGTGGCTGGTAGGTACCTTGCTCAGTTCTGAAGGAGTACCATTCAGACAGGAGGACATCTCGCTCAGACTGGCGGGTTTATCTTCCAGATTGAAGGGCGTCTTGCTCAGATTGGAAACTATCTTGTTGAGACTGTGGGTTGTTGAGTTCGGACTGGAGGGCATCTTGCTCAGTTGCAGGGCATCTCTTTCAATCTGGAGGGCATCTTTCTCAAACCGGAAAGTGTCTTGCTCAGTCTGGATGGTGTCCGTGTTGGATTGGAGAGCATCTCAATTAGACTGGAGGCTGTCTAAATTGGACTGGAGAGTCTGTTTGTCAGCTAGAACACTGTCCCTTTTGGCTCAGAGACTCTCTCCCTCTATTTCAGAAACTCTGTGCCTCTCTGTGATAGTACTGAATAAGGTCCAGTTGGCATAAGCCAGACCCTAAATAATTTGGGCCTCCTCAGGTCTGTCTGAGCTACAACATCCCTGTCTTGATATCTGCTTAAGTCCTCAGGATCTTGCAGGTGCTCAGGGAAAAAGTCCCAGTACGTTTTGAGCATTAAAAGGGAAAAAAACAACGAAATGCAGCCCCTTTAAAAGCAGTTTTAAGAGTTTTAAAAAAGTTTTAATATCAAATAAAATGAGTAAGAGAGAGTGTCCGATAAACCGAAGGCCTTACGCTAACGCTGAGGGCGAGACGGCAGCGAGCACCCACTGCTGAGTCCATCCCAAAGGAATACCCTGTGACTGCAGACAGTTTTTATCTTTCCCTCTGAGCATAAAAACGTAAAAATGCAAAGCATATCAAAGTCCTCTGGGGAATGTAGTTCTTCTCTTCTGAGGCAGGTATACTCAGGTATACCCAGAACTATGGGTCATCCATGCAGCTAGAGCATTAACTCTTTAACTCTCAATACACTACATGATGTTATGATGTGGAATATCAATAATATAACAAAAATCATAAAACCTTAACAACATGTCAACAGAATTCTTTGTAGCTGACATGTAGTTCTTGTGAGGAGTTTGTAATGCTGTGCTGTTTCCTTTAAAGAGGAGCTGGCACCTCTTATACTCATCGGCATCAATTAAAATGTTTTATCTACCTTCAGTTACTGAGTGTTGCTTTAAAATATGTCAAGTAACTAATACTTTTGTGTGGAGTAACTGACATGCCTAGCTGTGTGAGCTTTTGTTGTGCCTGATGGCGTGCTGGGTCGTTTATTCCCAAGTATTAAATAGAGCATGGGCACTGCTATCTGTTACTGTGCCTGGATATTTAAGGATTGCTTTCTTGGAACAGACTGCTTTAGTCTGCGGTCCTTTATCACATGAAAAGGTTTTTATCTGTAGCCTTTACTCTAGTCCTACATGTGTGCTTTTAGTGAGTTTAATTGCTTTTCCAGGATGGAACCTGTAACAAATCTTAATACTAATCATATGTTTATTTACTTTTCTGAATGCAGATATCTTGTCTTACTATTTAATCTTTTATCTTGACAGCTTTTAAAGACTACGTGGCTAGAACATTATGCATCAAGCTCTGCTAACCCAGGGGTTTTTGTGTTGCTGGGATGTGGTACTGTTTCTAGCACATGTGGGCAGTTAGCCAGTTACCCACTTGCTCTTGTCAGAACACGCATGCAGGCTCAAGGTGAGTCCTGTTGTTCTGGGAATATTCATGTTCTCATTTGAATCACTTTGTGACAACTGTAGGAGGGATGTGGACATGAGGGGGGGGCAGAAAAGGAAGCTTGAGAAATTGGGAGTTTGTGATATGTAGGTGAGTAATGCATTTCAGTGGGATTTAGGCACATGAATGTCTGGGAATGTCCATGAACGTCTCTAGAATGTCTGGGGATTAAAGAGATTTGCTGTGAAGCCATAAATTTTAATCATTGACTCTAAAAATGATAAGCTAGCTACCCAGTTGTTTAATACTTGTTTAATTCTTGCTGAAGAATTGTGATATTACTGGAACTACTGAATAACACTGTCTTCTTATTTTAGCCTCTGTAGAAGGAGCTCCACAGCTAAACATGGTTGGTCTCTTTCAAAGAATTATTGCTACAGAAGGACTCCAAGGACTTTATAGGGGCATAGCTCCTAATTTTATGAAAGTTCTTCCAGCTGTCAGTATCAGTTATGTTGTCTATGAAAAAATGAAGCAGAATTTAGGAATAGCATGAAATTAAGGAAAAAGGTGAGATATTTCTAATTTCATTGGAATTATCAGAACAAAAATGATTTCTCAAGTAATCTGTTCTTACTATTAGAGAATTTATGGAGAGATGCTGCAGCTTGTGGTTTTTATCCTCAACTGGGAGGAAACTTTCTTAATTTCTAGTTCACCATTTGTAAACAGATACCTATATTGCACTTTAATGTCACTGAATTGAGAAAAAAGAGCCTGTATCTCTAAATCAAATGTATGTCTATATATTCGTATTATCATGCATATTTTATTCTTTTTGTCTTCTCTAACTGAATTTGTCTCAGATGAAACCAAAGGTAGAAGTTCATTCACTGCCTTGATACTGAATATATAAAAGTGACTTTTGTCATGCTGCCTGTCCTCAAGCCATTCACAGATCACATTTTGCACTTCCAGAAGTAAGCACTTAGATTGTCTTCAAAAATAATGATATTCTGAAAACTTTTACATTAGATACAGGGAGGGATAGAGTGACATGTTAAATGTAGCCCACCATCTTCATCTTTAAGCTCACCTGTTTTTTCTTTAAAGAATATGAGCCTGTGAAACTACTGTTCCATGGTATCTAGAATACCTCAATTGATTTACATGGTGTTTTTTGTAGTGTGGTCAATGATTTTGATATCTTGCTTCTTTGGACCTGCTTTTGCACTTGTAAATGCTGGCATGACAAGCTTTAGATTACAGTTACATGTTTTACGGAATCACAATATACAGAAACAGAAAAAGCTACTGGATTACTGGATCCATTCCTTCAAGTGTAAGTTGCTGTTTAAAAATGAGATGAAGGATCTGGTATTAAGCTAATAACAAATTAGCTATTGGTTCTGTTAGAAGAAATAAACTGATTTAGTCAAGAACTCAAGCTCATCAAAAGAGCAAAATGCTTCTTGTTCTGCACTCCGTTTCTTCCCTTACTCTCAAAGGGTTACAGTCCCCTATGCCCTTTTAGCAAATAAGGGATTTGTTATTAAGTTTTTAAGGGCTTGTCGTGAAGGATAAATCCACTTTCCCTTACAGTCTTTTGTGCACTGTGTGTGCTGACTGTGTATGAAATTTGGGTCATAAGATACTGAAGCATTTTGTCACAGGGAACTTATAAGTTCTTAAGGAACAGTTCCTCATTTAAAGAAAAAAAACAAAGCAGCACTTCCTCCATGTAGAGAGTAGGTGTTTCCATATATAAGCCACTTCCTTTTTTATTTTTTTATTTTTTTTTCCCTGGAGGGGTGTGGAATTGGGGCTGGTGGTGTGATTTTGGCCTTCAGTCCCAGATACCAAGATAAGAATAACAACTCCTGCAAATTCCCTTGTTATGCTTTTTCTGCAGTCTGTATGGTGTCTTAATTCTGAACTTAGAATAATCCTAAATTTACAAAGATTCTTTATATTCATCTTGACCTTCAGTTCTTCTCTTTGACCACTTCATAAAATTGGATTACTGCAGGAAGAGCTTTGTTCCTGTGCTATGTTCCTATAAGGCCTTTGAAGATCTGTGTGCATACACAAAGGCAGACACACAAACAACTACCCCATACATATGTGCATGTTTATACACAAAATCAAGCACATCAAGTGCCCCTTGTTCAATGTACAGAAGACTGGGCTGTGTTCTTCAGACAGAAGGTCAGGTGTATATCTGTGTTTAGTGCTTCCATGGTTGCTGTTTTTTCTTCATAAACTGATACATGACTTTGTAAGATTTGTATTATAATGTTTTATCAAATTTTAGAAAATGACAGCTTTGGCTGTGTTTTTTGGCCTTCAGTTTATGGAAACCTTGGACTTTGCACATTTTTAAACTGAGAAGTCATTCTGTCAAAATCACCCATGTGTACAAAGCCTTTGTGGTCTGAGTGTTTCTTGGTTTTGCCAACAACTTTGTATCTTGTGGGAATTGTGAGATCAGTGATGTTTCTCGGTCATTTTGTCTGACTGTGACCAACAAGCCAATGTACTGTGTGTGTGATGACTTGAGAAATGCATATCTTCCAGACTTGGTCCTTTTTTATTTTTATAGTGTGCAAGTGCCATTATGAATATTGAAAATTATGGTGGTGATGTCAAACATTGAAAAGATGGAGTCTTCTTCGAATTTTAATTATGTGCCTCTGTGATGACTGTTCAATTATATATTCTTTGTCTCTTAAGAAATGAATGTTTACCTTTTTAGCTATATAAAATTACCAGTTTCTAATAAATGTTCATTTCCTTATCTGGCTCAAGTGTGCTGATCTTTTTTTCATTGCTGTAAGGGAACTGTTGAATCACAGCCTGAACCACTGATTGGTCACCTGAGGTGAGCACCGAGTCAGCCATGGGGGCACAGGTGGAGGTGATAATACCTGTGTGATTGGAAGGGGGGGAGCCTGGCTCCACCTCTCCCCAAGCCCCATTTAAGGGCTGACCACCGCCGGGAAAGGATCTCTGCTTGGAGATCCCTCCTATGTGGGGTCTACTGCGAGCCTGTGTCATCTTAAAGGTGAGCCATCTTCCTTTTTGTATTATTTGTACCATCTTCTATACTATTTTTGAGTATCATCTTTGAGATTACTCACATTACAATGGCCTGGGAGACAGGTGACATTTCTTTTATTGTGTTATAGGTATACTATTCATTGTAAAAGAAAAGGTAATTTGTCTAATGGTGTTTTTAAGGCTAGCTGGTACTTCATTTTTGCTTCATATTTGGAAATATTGTTTGAGATATTAGTAGTTGATTATCATTCCATTAAAAAAACCCTCTCATGGCTTAATGGAAGATGAAATAATGGTCAGTATTTTCTGCTTGTTCACTGGTCAGTGTAACACCGTGATTGCACCTGCATGACTGAATTCTTAATATCAGGAAAGTATGTTTGCTTGTGTTCTTGATGTTTATTTTCTTACTTCTAAGTGAAAGGATCAATATAAAGCCTTTTCAAGGTAATTGTCTTAATTAACTCTACTTATGTAGCATGTTTATCTTCCTAAAAGCATGGTAGGTAGCTTTGACAACACCCTGAGTTTTTCACACTAATGCTTCCAATAGTTAAAGAAAACTGTAAACAAAGCCTTAGGGAGGCTTTTCTTGTCTCCGACTAACGCAAATAATCTTGTAAAAAATAAGGTTTAGAAGTTTCATTTTATATATAAACTATTCCTAAATTAAAAAAAAAAAAAAGACATTTGGTTCTACTTGAGACAAGAATGCTTTTAACAGAGTGAAAATTCTTTGCAAATGCTAGGCTGTCCATGATCTGTCTCATAATAATCAAGTAGTGATCTCAGTGTCTGAGTTGTATGGTCCTTCCCACCTTCCCAGGGAAGAAAATCTGTCCTACTGCAACGTGTATTTACAGTGTTACTCCCAAATTAACCTGTTGGGACTCTGAATTCTGCTTTACTGATACAATGCTTTTTTTGAAGTACTGGAGCTGTTTCATGGGTAGTACTATGGACTGTTTATTTGTTTCAGACAGTTCAGATCTGCTTTGCCTGTATTTCTCAGTGCACAGCTCTGTAACAGTTATTTCTAACTGCTTGCTGCTACATGCATCTTATGCTGAAAGTGCATATTCAAATACAGTCAAACTATGGACCAGTCTAGGATGGCACAGTTCTCACCTTTGGAAAATATTTTGGTCATCATCCTGAAGTTTGTTATATGTGGGTCAGGGAAAACATAATGCTAAGCAGCTGTCATAGCTGTCGTTCATCAAACTTGTTGTTTTAGCTTTCAGCATGTTCCACTGATGTGTTAACATAATCACTGTTGAAATAAAGCAGTTGCAAGGTGCACTCTGAGTTCTTAGATTAGTGGTGACAGATTTGTTGGCTGCTTTCTCCCTTGCCTTAAAATGTTTAGTCTGAGACATTCTTAGTAGTACCATCCATGTTATTTGTCTGCATTTCAAGACAGATGCAGAGATGATCCCTGTACATAATATGAAAAATGCTGCTTATAATTTGGTACTACCTCTTCAGCTGAAGAAACAAGCATGAAGAGGGTGTAAATCATGTAGTCACTAATAAGTTAGTAAGTTCATAGGCAAAGAAAAGCTTTCTCTGTTTTTGCTTTGTGGTGTCAGGCATCAGTGCTACTCAGTAACATTAGAACCAGATTGGAATTGAGGGCTGCCATTTTCCCCTCATGTTGATTGGGGTCGACAGAATGCCTCTGCTCCAGAGGCTGTAGTAGTGGTATCCTTCACAGCTGCACCAAGCCAGGCCCGTGCTGCCTTGCCTGTCTGGTAATGGAAGTGCTAAGAACAATGTATGCTGAACCCAGCTGGGCAGTTTTCTGCAAAAACACTGGGTGCTGCATCATTGGTCAGGTGGAGCTGGGTGCAGCTGCCTCACAGCCAAATCAGCTTTCTGAGGCACAGGTGGAGGTAACTGCTGTTCTGAGCTCTGTTGTTTCAGTGATCAGAGCTGGCTTTGTTTGTCTGCAGCAGAGCATGTCGGTGTGTTGTCAGTCCTTTATAATATTTGAAGGTAGGGATGGTGTGGCAAGGGGTGTGTTGCAGTAATGTTGCAGTTCATAAACTACTGATACACAGAAGGAAGCCTTAACTTCCAGGCTGTTTGTTATGTCAGGAAGTGTGGTTTAAAATGCTTCCCTCTGTTATCCAGGCAGTCTTGAGAATGGCTTTTGAGACTTAAATTAAAGCAAGATACTAACATAAACTATTTTGTGGAGCATGTAATTGATGAAGGCTGTGTGTATTCAACACAGCTGTTGTAGTATTTTGGCAGCCCTGCTTTGTGAGTTCTTTCCATGTTCAAAGCAAGGCTGGGGTCAGAAAATTGAAAAATTGCTTTGTATTTTGTCAATAATTGTGAAATTCAGAGTATACGTTGTGTTTCATCAGGTAAGTAATTGCATGAGTTTTGTTTGTCTAAACTCCTAGGCTGCTCTGTGGAATAGGCAGCAATTGGAATCTAGCATGTGTAATGTGTGCATTTAAAAACCTATGTAGCATGTGTAACACAGAAGTATGTTTTCATATATGCATAAAGCCTTTCCCTCTCTGTACACTTTGTGCATCTCTGTTGTGCAGTAGCTGAAGTGGCTCCCAGAACTGCTGTTTAATTGAATGATTTTAAAGCAGCAAAGCTGTCCCTGCAGGTGTTTCCTTTGCTAGCTTGAAGTATGAGGCTGAAGTAGCCATTAGGTTCTCTTAAATAATGTTGGTAGTGCACAAGCTGAAATCCAGACTGTTTTGTGCCCTGTAGACTCATGCAAAGCAGAATGTCTAGTATGCCTTTGGAATAGGCTGAACCAAAAGCTTTGTTGAAAGATGTAAGTACACTAGATGAATTTTTGAGTGGATAGACCTGTTGTGTTAAACTAAGCATTTTGCTAACATTTGACCCATAGTTTAGCTCTTGCTCGAGCACTTGTGTGGAAGCACTCGTTATAAATCAATTATTAACGATTGGAAAACATACTGCGTTTGCTTTGTGTGAACCAGTGTCCATGGTGAGCTTCAGCAGCCCCCTTTGTGCGTGGAGGAAATGCATGGCTTCAGATTGAATTCCAGCAGTGCCACCTACTGTTGTATTCTAATACTGATTTGAGAGAAGGAACAACTTGTCTAAACAAAACATTCGAGTTAATTCCTTGGAGGTATCTTTGCAACAAACAAAAGCAGTCTGTAAAAATGCAGCACAAACCCGTTTGAGCCATATTTTTAGTTGTGAATTACTGTAGCATGTGGGCACAATACACTTGAGGGTGAATTACGAAAAACAAGAATCATCATCTCTGCTTTGAGTAAGGTAAGGATAAAATCCATGGCTAATATCAAATGCCATGGCTCTCTTTACTTTTAATGAAAATCATTTGAAATAGAAAATCTTTTTTTTTTCTCTCTCTCAAAACGCTTTTTAAATGTAAAAATCCCAGTAAGATCTGCTGGCATGTAGAAAGGTTTTTACCAGTATGTGACTTAAAAATAGTTGGGTACAGCATTTCCTGATTACATTTGAAGAGTACTACACGGAATCGTAGGGGTTGGCATGGACCACTAGAGATCATTGAGTCCAACAACTAAATATTTCTGAATGATACTGGGACGAGGTCTGCACTGAAGGTCATGTTAGCTCTTCACAACATTAAAACTATATGAATGAGGGCAAGTAGAAAACTTCTTGCTGAATGTTACCAATTTTACAGCATCATAGTGCAGTCACACATTTACTTTATGGACTCATGGAGCTTGAAAATGTATAGCATCTCTGGGTGTAGTCCAGACCCCTCTTTTGTTTCCATCTTTGGATTTCAAAACAAATACCCTTCTCTTTACAGCCTACCTATGTGCTTGATGCATTCTCATGATTTCCTGTCCACCACTCCCATCCCATTCTCATATTCTGTTTAATTGAAGGGATTAAATTTGTGTCTTTCCTGCTGTGGAACGAAGTGTATCTTCATCAGCATATCGGGGCATATGGCTGTACCTCTGAAGCCATCCTTCTGAAAATACACAGATTAAAAGAGGGTTACCGTTGTCCCATACTAGAGGCAGTCATTCATATTCTGTCAGTTGCTGATAAGGTTTCTGCTGTCAGCTCCAAGGCTGCTTGCAGTACAGAGGAAAGAGCTGTGCTTTAGTATTTCTTTCCCAAGTGCGTAGCTTATTTCTCCCTAGTTGGGGAGATCTTGAAAAGGCTTCGCTGGGTAAGGAAGATATAATTGCAACTTTTGACCTTGTGATAAGGAAAGATACAGAGTTGTGACTCCTCTGTCATCACAGTGAGCTGCTTTTGTTATGAACAAGATGTTAGGAAAAATCAGTCAAGTTGTGCTGTTGTGGATGGAAAATGGAGTCCCCCCCAAACTTCTCAGTTTGCCCACACAAAAGCCTTCTGCTGCTGGGGGAGCAGTAGTGGGTCCCCTTGACTGTATCCCAGCCCCTGAAGTATCTGCACTAATGAATGTGGGACAGTGTGCGTATCGGATACATCTGACTCATAAATGTTTCATTTGCTTTTACCAGTCAGCCCGGATTTGGCAGCAGGTTGTCTCTTGTGTGGCATGAGAAGGTCTGTGAGTGTAGTGTTGCATTTCTCTACAGGGAATTGGAGCCGGAGCAGGAGCGCTTCTGCACCACTCCTTGGCACTGCTGTCCCCTTGAAGTTACTTTGACTTAGACATCAAATACTGCTCACTAGTCCCATAAGGAGTATCTGGTTTTAGTTCATTGTTTCTCTTTTTTCTAGCCTAGGGGAAAAGGGATAAAGTGGAAGATTTGCTGTGAATTCTTATCTGTTCCTGCAGGCTGATGGTTAACATCCATGCTTCACTGTGTGGCCTTTGCTGGACTGTAATCTGATGGCACTCATCATTTCCACAGTGTGACCCTGTGGCAGGAAGCTGTGATCCCACAGGCAGCTCGGTAGACAGATTCCCATCTCAGCCCTGCTCCTGCTCCTCTGTACTGCTCCTCTCAACCTCAGCTCCTGGTCTGTTTCTATGCAGTTGGGTTTGGGGCAGTGCTGCTGCGGTGCACCTCCTGTTCTGGTAAAAGGAAATCACAGCCTTGGCAGCTCTTGAAGTAACACAGCTTTATTTGCGGGGTTGTCTGCTGGTTCAGTGTGTAAGGTGAATAATACTGCAGTGCACAGCCTCTGATGTTAACCAGGAAAGCAGTCGTGTTCAAAAGCAGGCTGATGGGATAGATTCATAGGAATCTTAAGGGCAGGTTTCCACGTGGGGAGAGGAGCGTGGCTCCTTGCCTGATCGTGGGCTCTAGTCCTTCCTCCAGCTCAGCTGGCAGGGGTGTTTCTGTCTCTTTATTGCGATCTCTGTGTAAGTGATGGCTGCGTACAGCTCTAGAGGAGAAGGTTCAGAACCCGCCCTTTCGCTTTTGGAGCGAAAGAGGAGCAGAAAGTCTGAAGAGCTGAAATATCCCGGCGCTGGGACTGAACGCGCTTTAAGAACCGCGGGTCCCGCGGTGCCGGCTGTGCGCGGACTGGGGTGCGGTTCCCGCGCCGTCCGCCAGAGGGCGCTGGGCGTGCTTCGGCGCTGTGCGCGCGTGGCTGCCCGAGCCGCGCGCCCCGCGGTGCCGCGCCTCTCCTCAGGCGCGTGGCCGCTCACAGCAGTGCTGTGTGTGAGCCCGACGGAGGACAGGTGATGTTCTGGAAAGATGTGAGGAAAACAAGAGTTGATGGGGAGTGAAAAAGAGTTTAATGCAGTGGGAGGTAAGGGGAGATGGACTGCTGCTGGCTCTGATTTTGTACTGACAAAAAAAAAGCCGAAAGCTTTGCACAGTAGCTCCATGAATAATTCCAGATTACAATCTGTGGAACTGATCTGAGGTCCTTTTGGTTGAAGGTGCTGCATAACAAAAGGCAGCAGACTGTTTTAAACAGTAATGCCACCTTGCTGATAACTAAGAAATCAGGATGTGAATAGAAACCTGTAATTCAGTGCCCGATGGCTTAGTTTAATGTGAACTGCTTTTGAAACGTAGATAATGGCGATCGATACATTACCGATAACAATCTCTGGAACAGACTGAAGTGACATCGTTGTTATAGCAGCCCTTCAGCTATGCAGTGCCAGAGAGAGGGAGAAAAAGTGATGATGTAAGGAAGAAGAATCACAGGAATTGTGTCTCTAATGTTTGTTCTTAAAATTATGTATATCCTTCTTTCTAAGACTTAATGTATTTTCAGCCTTAGGTTCAGGTGAACCACCTGAAATTTCCTCTTGATTTAGGATGCAGACAGGAACTCTGAATTTAATTGCAGACTTATAATTCAAGGTTGCCTGATTGTTTATTTAAAGAAATATTTTTTCTTTAATGTCAAGATGGAAGAAATTTATCTACTCCTTGTTTCTGTAGCAGCTGCTTTTAACTTGATACTGAATAAGGTGGGGCTTGAGGACTATTGGTTGAAACCTCCTTGATGCCTTTGTCTGTAGAATCTGTAGAATTCAGATCGTTTTATAAACAATTGTTTCTCACCTGTAGGAAATATTTAAGAAATGTGGCAGTGTACCTCCTCCTTTTGTGTTGCCTTTGGAGGCAGCTTTCCAGGTGAGCACTGTCACAAAGGGCCCGCACACGGGTTGGCTTTCTGCCAGTGTTATCACTGGTAATTTATGTATACAAAGGAATGTATACTGGCACAGTTTTTGTTTCGTTTGAGCCATGTAAATCATCTCCCTTAGCCAGACACAGATTGCAGTGCTCAGTGTTGGTGGTATCTTGGGACAATCTATCAGAATTAAATGACCAAGGTGTTGAAAACTTGCAGTAATTGTCTGATGCGGGCAGTTTATCTGATAGCAGCTGCCTGGAGGCAGATTGGCGAGAAACATGTACTTAATGACGTTACTATCTCCCTCCTTGTAAGTGACCTTAACTATGAAGGTGAAGCAGAAGTGGGTTCCGGACATGCTTCCTTTGGATGTTTGCCACATTCCTCCCCCTGGCAATGCAGAATAATTACATTTGAAAAGCTGTCTCTGTGTCTTGACAGTGTTCACGCAGAGCTAAAGGTATTACATGTCTGATGAAAATTTTGTTTGAAGAGAACAAAAATTATACTTAGTAATTCAATACAAAAGATAAAATGTTGAACTATGACACTTTCCATCTCTCCCAAACCATGAAGATTTCCAATGGCATTTACACTGAAGGACAACACTGTGTTGTGCTTACAGCAGACAGGCATTTTTGTGGATTGAGAAGTTAGGTAACTTTCCAGAAGTCACAAGAGAAGTCAGTGACCACCAGGAATAGCAGCTGTGCATGCGACAGCCAAGTCTCTGCAAGCCACAAGACTATCCTTCCTCCTGCACTCATAGAGGAATCAGCAAGAAGAGGAAGGACTCGCTGTGGTTTTGGAGGGGCTATTCCAGTCATTTCAATGATAGCAGCATGGGAGCACCCTCCATTTACACAGAGGGTGGGTGGCAGAGTGGCTCTTGCTGTAAGTAGTTCTAACTTGGCTGCTCTCAAACTGCTTTCAGGTGGGGCCAAATTTTTCCCAAGTAGGAGGAATGGTCAAAGATGAATCTGCTAGGGCTCATCTTTGGACTTTGGAGAGAGTATAATTGTTGATGGGGCTGTTGAGTTAAACAAATGAAAAACAAGAACACAACCATTCCATCTAATGCTGATCCATCCTGAGGAGTTAAGTCCTTTGGCTACTCTTGGCAGAGTTTCTGGCAAAGGAAGAGCTGATAAGGCTCTGCAGTACCAGCTTTTAAATCTGTCTTTGGGATAAGCCATAGAAAGCATTGCTGTCTGGTTTATTAGTGATTCTCAAGTACAGTCATTTTTTCCATGGTTAACACCACTTCCCAATTCTCATCAGTCATCTGTCGGGCTTCTCTCCCCCACCCTCCCTTCAGTCTGCACCATTAGTAATTCTAGGAGCAACTGACAGCATAAGTAATCTCCCTGTGTAAGGGAGATGATAAATAATGGTTAACATTGAACAGAAGTTGTTCACAAGTCAGTCAGCCCCCTGCTAGCCCAGGTAATTCTCACCGGATGCAGCTGAAGAGTTTGGGGCATGGAGGGACAAGGCAAGGAGCAAAGTTATGGCACAAATCCTGTCCCCTAACACAGAGTAGAATCATGCTATCAACTGAGGAGAAGCAGTTTCCTCTGGTAATTTCTATAGAACTGCATGTGCAGGGTGTGCTGGCTTGCAGAACTACCAGGCTGGCACCTGTAGGGCAAGGTCTCAACCAAGGGCTGGGTTTTGTCAGAATTAAAAATTGCCTACTCCATATTTCTGTAAATAATGCAAAAACAGTAACAAAGTAATGAAAGTAATTTTTTATTAACCAGATGAATGTGTTGGCAGGTGAAAGAGGTTATCGTCCATTTCATATTATATGAAGTAAGCTACATTTTTCTGCAATAGTAGATTAGTTTCAGTGTTTTATCTTGGTTTGTCTTAAATCATTAATGGTGAACTTTTCTCCATGTTGCTGCTTTGGAACAAAATGGAAATGGCTAAAAAGGAAAGAACCAAGGAGGTGTCATTTAGTCATTTGTTAATTGACATGACTATGCTTTTCTTGTGTATGCAGCAGAAGGCAAAACCACTCCAAGTGTCTGATCATTCCATGATGTGGCTTCTGCAATATTGGCCAAAGGCCTCAGCCAGCTTACAGGTCCCCTCCTCTGGGTGTTAATAGGGAATAACTGTTTCTACCTTGTGGAGCATACTGCTACTGGCAGACCTTTAGGCAGGACTCTGAGCACGGAGGGCTCTTGCTCATGGTGACTTGGAGCAGTCATCTTGAAATTGGGAAGGAAGCAGAAGGTAGGGTGAGTGCAAGTGGAAATGAAAGCGGAAGAGACTGAAAGATAGAAGGCATCTGTGGAATGAAAGAGTGGGTGAGCATAAAGAAAGTGCTGAGTGCAACTTGCTCCAGTGGAAATGTAGCTTACGTAGCAGCTGGTAAGAGCCAAAGACATTTGGGTTCCCACATGCATGTGGTCACGCTCTGTCTGGCAATGCCAGCTCAGCTGCAGGAGCCCCAGAGGCCTTTTAAGGAACGACTGGAGCACTGAGGCCGCAGCTGACAGAGCTCCACCACTGCTTAATTTGAGTGAGAGAGAACAGAGCCTTGTAAGTGCTGAAGCCCCAGTTGCCGGAGTTTTAGGCTGTTGAGTCTTGTTGAAATGAGTTATTGGGCAGAATTAATTTCTCATTTCTCTCAATTCTCCAGGGTTTAAACCCTGAGTTTTCAGTATCTTACTATGTGATTTGTTTTATACTGCACTATAGCATTGAATTGCACTCATAGTCACGTATCTTCCCCACTGGCAGCTTTTCTTCCATTAGCATTGCTCTGATTAGCTGTAAAAGACTGAGCAGATAGACTTGAAATAGGTTGCTGCTGGGGGCTAGCCACTCCAATGTTTATCCTCTTATGGTGTGGCACAGCTGGGAATGGCAATTTGCTCTTGTAACAGGTTGACCAAGGATCAGCTGCAGTATTAAAAGATTAGTGCCCAGTTAATTTCCAGTGAACTGTTCTGTAATAAACTCAGCATATTGATGTGGATTTCTGACATTTGAATAACTTCTTCATTCACAGAGCATTGTATTGAAGTCTAGCTTAAAAAAGAAAAAAATTAAATATCCCATTATTTAGTTTATACTATGTCATTAAGGAACATGTGAGTTTTAAACTTGCATGCAATGCTATATATTTTTTTACATCCTGACAATAGATCTAATAATGCAAACAAGCTCCTCCTAACTGGGAGGTTGCAGTGCTGCCAACCAGAACAAATGAGAAGTATGTGGACTCAGTAATCAGAAAAGCAACCATTTAATTTGTTCTCAAAGATTATTAAAATGATTCAATCTTTCTGATTAATGAACTCTGTACCTACATAATTGAATTCAGCTGGTATAACAAATTTTATATTTATCTAGTGATGTTGCTGTGAACAGCTATGTCTGTAGCACCACATCCACTGGTATCTGTTTTTCAGATGATTAGCAGCTATGTGATTGAGCTGATTCCTTATGAACCCATGTTTTCTGTGCCAGCAGAGGGAGAATGAAGTCAGTAAGGATTTCCTGGCTAAACTTTCAGTACTGTCTTTCAGTTTGTAGTCTGCATTCTTCCCATTATCACATATCCTTAATGAAGCACAGTCGTTAGGTTCAGTGTAGACTGCGTTACGGTACAACAGCAGCACAACCTTTCTTGGTCTTTCAGTCATTCAGTGTATCAGCATTTTCATCTTTCACCGCCCTCTCCATTCTTCACAGTTCTAGAAACTAGGACTTGGATGCTGTTCGTGCACCCTGTCACACTTTCCTTACGTGAGCTGGCAGGCAGGATCAGTCCTTGTCTCACTTGTGATTTGGCCCTAAAACCACAGCATGCAAATGTCTCCTTGTTGAACCCTAAGGCCATGAGCTGTCAGTGGTGCCTGGCCCAGCAGTGGCTGCAGGGCAGGCTGGGTGGGAAGGCGTGCTGTGCTGTGAGGGGAGCTCTGCTGGCAGCGTGCTTCTGGCAGCCTGCAGTGCTCATTCGTGGTTGGGTGTCTTGAGTCCTGCATGGATGTTTTCCCACTGGCCTAGATACAACAATGCTTTGATGTTATTTGGACTGTAACCAGGGTAGATACTGCAACTTTTCTTTCTCCAGGTTAGGTGTTTTATTTTTTTTAGATGGTATTTTTGGATCTGTTCTAGTCAGGTGCTTAATATTCACTTCAACATTTAAAAGCAACTACACAAGAATACTGAAAAGTGCCTTTGCCCCCAGCCGAGGCTGTCTTTCTTTAGACCACAAATAGGAATTATGCTGTTTGTTTTCTGGCCTTGGGTGCTGTCACAATGTCAGTAGGAATTATGATATAGGTGTGCTGTCTTTGTGCTGTGCCCGCAGCCCCTTCTGAGCCCAGGCCACGTGAGGGGAACTGCTCCACACCTTTTAGGGATGCTCTGGCAACTGCCTTTGAACTGCAAGAAGTTGTGCCAGATCTGATCAAAACAGTTTGAAGTGTGCTGGTTTTGCTCACTTGTGCTGTGTGGGATCAACAGAGTAAGCTGAACAAAACCTGGATGCTTTCTGTGGGTTTTGAAGTACTGGAAGTGGTGCTGACAAGACCCAACCTTTTTCATCCCTTAAACAATGTGATCTCTGGGTCACGTATAATAAGAGCAGATTCTATTTGCAGTGGAGTGTGTTTGCTTGCTTTCCTGCTGCTGGTTGAAACGTCTGTAACTGAAGGGTTGATTTCCTTGTCTGCACAGCAACCCTGTGAGGGCTTTAGTCACTGTGTTCAGGTCTGCTCATGCCCCGCTTTGCATCTAAAACGTTTTGGCAAAGAGTATGAAGTGTTTTTCCTCTTATTCCCCAGAGGCTGTGTGGAAGCTTCTGTGTGAGCTCGGTCTGCCTGTCACCATATGTTTAAAAAATAAAAAGCGATTACCCCTGTTGTCAGGCAGCTGGTGAGTAATTTGCATCCTCGCCTTGGAGAGGGCTCTCAGCCCCTGCTGTCCTTCTGTGTGAGAGCAAGGCTCAGAATATTGCAAAATCCAGGATGGTGCCATCAGCCTGCGACTGGCTTTGGAGGCTGAGAAGGCAGGAAATTTAATGGACTAAGCTCTAAAGTCAATAAAAGACTGTGTTTTGCCCTTGCTAGTCTTGGCTTGAGATAAAAGTAACACGGGTGATGTATTTGATTCTAGGAATCCTACATAGTGGAAAGTACATTCACATTTCAGATTTACGGTATTTCTAGCCTGACACCACATGTCCAAAAAAAGCCAGTAGTTTCAGCAGCAACAAGAAACCCATATAAAGTGATTAATCAACAACATGTCTATGGCACTGGGATATTTTATAACTTGGGATTAAGTAGTTGGCTTTTGTCTGTATCCTTGGTTTTCTAACCTTTCCAGTGGTACATACAGATTACACATATGAGGGCTGCTCCGAAAGTAATGCCTCCTGTTTTATTATGTTGGCTGATGACATCAGAGGCAGATGTTAGTGGTATGGCAGTATAGGCCAAACCTTCCCACTAATTTCTTCTTATGTTTTGTTGCTGTGTGACAGATGGCATCAGAGGGGCAGTCTGACAAAATGACGTCTGACATAGAAGCGCGTATGAAGTCAAAGTGTGTCACTGAATTTCTCCATGCAGAAGAAATTACCCCCATTGACATTAATTGATGCTTGCTGAACATTGGTGGAGACCAAATGGTGGATGTGAGCACAGGCAAAACTGGACTGCATGGGCAACATTTCCCTTGCAACTATCATAGTCATCATAGCACCTGTGGAACAGCGGCTTACCTCCACTGGTGCTGATTGTAATGAGTGCAGCATGCAGGTTCTTGTTCATTTGTAGCAGAAATGCTAAGTCACTGCTTGAACCAGCAGTGATTGAGCACCTGGTGGGAAGGCAGGGCCAGCCCAGGGAAGCCCAGGTGCATGCAGTGCACCTGTGTGACTGGAAGGGATGGAGCCAGGATCCACCCCTTCCCAGACCTCATTTAAGGGTTGGCACTGGAAGTAAGGGTATCTTGCTGGAGATTCCTGCCTACCTGAGGTCTTCTAAGAGTAAGCAGCTTTTTTTCCATTGTTTCTTTGTCAGTGGTTGCTGCATTTGGGCTTATCCTTGCTTGTTTTGGCCTGGAATTTTGTAACCCTCCTATCATTGGTGTGCTTTCCATTGTATTATAGCATTACGTTGTTGCTGGTGAAAATCCATAGCTAATGGTGGTGACTGTATTGAAAAATAGTGCTTTGTGACTGAGAATTTGTTCTATTGTGTTGTTGTTTTTATGGAAATAAGCAAGATGTATTACTTTTGGAGCAACCAACATCTTTATAACTTGCATTGGAACTGGCATACAAAACTCTTGAACTAATGTTAGAGCCTATTAAGTACAATTCAAGAAGAGATGTATCACAGTGGTTGTATTTCTAATATGATAAATAAGGTTTTTTAAACTATTTTTATGGGGGGGGGGAACAATCTTGGCTGGATAAACAGAGTAGTCTGCAGCCAGTGTTCAATTATGCAGAAATAAAGTTTAAATAATTAATGTTTGGTCACATTACAAGTATCCAAAAACAGAGCTTGCTAATCAGAAGAATTAAAAGGTCAAGCACCCTTAACAGTAGCCACAACTCTAAGCCTTACTCTGAAGTGTGAAATTGAACTCTCACTTCCTGTGCGAGGTGTTGTTGCTGAAGGGAAGTAAATTTACAACACTAACTTAATGCCCCTAATTGTTAATTACATGTACACTGTTGCAGCAGGGTGACAACAAGGTTTTGTAACTGACAATCAGACTTAAGAAGCTTTCAAGGAGCTCAGTGGGCTCCTCTCCTACGCTATTTTAATCACAGCAGCTTCCTCTGTGCTGACAGCGCTGCTATCAGGAAGTGGATTCATGAAGGAGTTTCTCCTTCCCCCTACCCAGGAGAATACCTGGGAGTCTGTGGAGGACATCCCTGAAGTGCTTTGCACATTACAGTGTGACAAGTGGAACCTCTTTTGCTAGGTGTAAAACTGTACCTCTGAGAATCACATTGTGCCTCCAAGCTCTGTAGTCTGGAAGTGAGAGTAGAGGAACTGCTTCCTTCCTCACAGACAGGTCACACGAGTGCAGCAAAGATGGGGCTTTCCTTCCTCAGCATCCATCTGCCAAAGAGGCTGCTGCTTTGGCCTGCGTGAATCTGGGGTGTTTTGGGTCATCTTTGCCTCTCTGTTCTGCGTGTGCCAACAAACATTCCCAGCCTTGGGTCTAAGGTCTTTATACATCACTCAGAAGGAAAAAAAAAACCAAACAAACAGAGGGCTTTGTAGATCCTTGGTGCTAACTGGAATCATCTTTGCTCACATTTTTTCTCTGTTTCTCCATCTCACAAGGCTTATTTTAATCCTTATTTTGCACAACAGTGCTGTGAGATGATACATGTTTTGGCTGGGGTCTGAACAGCTGTGTGAAAATCTAGAGAAATAGAAACCTGCAGACCATTATCTTTGTTTCTTAACATTGTCAAGATAACCAGTCACTCTATACCACCACTGAAGTAATTAAGGAAGACCCCAAACTCAATTTACCAACTCAAAGTTGTGCACCTGGTATTACAGGGACACTGGGATAAAGATACGTACTGTTGTATGCGTGAATTAGAAAACACTTGCAAGTTCAAACAAAATAATTCCATTTGAAATTGGGGAAAAGTCTTCTGTGCAACAGGTGATTTAGGTCCACAGGCATAAGCTACTGGCAGCTCTTAGAGGTTGCACCTGGCTTCCTCAGCAGAGCTATGTGGGCAGCTGCTCTGAGAAAGATCTTCTGAAGTTATTTTAGGTACTGTCTCAACTTTCCAGGCTCTGCCTTTATCATCTATCTTTGCTATCTCTGTGGTAGGGCCAAGGTGTGGGCTGTTGCAGGACAGCTAGCTGCCTCAAACCTCAGACTGCCCACCTGTATCTTGTCTCCTTTTGTATCAGGACACCTACTCGAAGTCTTCTTGTAAAGATGCATTGTAACTGTCTGGATTTCATAACAGTGGCACCAATGTTTAAAAACAAAAACAAAACTCCAAGGAAGGGCTTTGCAAAGTGCTGGTAGGCAGTGTATGCACACTGCTTGGTTCTTGCTTGCTGTGGTGGTATGTTGTCACTGTCGCAGGTGCAGAGCAGGCTGTAGGAGCGGAAGCTGCCACCAACTCAAAACCAAAGCACTTCACACATTGCACCTTCAAAAGTCATTTATAAAAGTGGCAGCTTCTTGGAATATGGTCCAAAGTTATTAATAGAGCCGTGGTTTTGCTAGGTCAGGAATAGTGTCACTGTGTTTTTCTTGTGTTCTGGTGGACCAGTGCAAATGAATTCCACTTGCTCCTTTTTATCTTTCCCATAACTGTGTTAATGTTTCACTAGCTAGGACCCACCTTGGGGCTGAATCCAAGGTTCTGCTTTGATACTGATGGAAACGGTCACTTCTGTCAGCCTCATTAGCACAGTGTTAGTGATACTTACAAATGACTGTGCAGAACAGGATCTTCAAAGCACTTAGCAGTTATTAACTAATTAATCCTCCCATCTGTGAGCTGAAAGGTAAATAAATACCAACGTTTCCATTTTAACGAAGGGGAACCAAATAGGAAGATTAAGCAATTTGCATGGACTTAGTGGTGGGGCTGGCAAGAGTAGTTCAGTTCTTATGCTCATCCTTCATGCCTCACTTGGTGTGAATTAAAGCTTTCACAATTATTTTCTATAGCCTTTCTTGTTGCTTTAGTAGCTTTCCAGAGATAAAGTTTGTGATGCTCTGTCTCCTGCTGGGGGGCACCCTTTCAGAGTGATCCTTTTTGTTGGCAGTCAGTACAAAAGAGATAACACGAATAAGGAGACTTGGCTTCGACAACCTTCATACCTTTCAACGTGACAACATTTGATCTCTCTCTATGGTTTTCTGAGACTTAGTTGCACCTTTGGGGATCTTTTACAGCTGAAAGAATTAGTACTTTTCTGCAGAGGTTGCAGGTCTGAGGACAGGTATTTCTCTTTTATTCCCCATGGCCTTACTTTACACTGGCTTGTAGTACACACACGTTAATAATTGTCACGATGTAGGAAGGTATCAAGCTGAGGGTTGAGGAGGTGCAACCCATGTAGAGGATTCTCATTTCCTCCTGTGTCATCCTGTCCTGCTCACCAGGCAGCCTGCCTTCAGCCCAACCGCTCATGTCTCTAGGATTGA
Source organism: Odontophorus gujanensis (assembly GCA_013399175.1). Lineage (NCBI taxonomy): Eukaryota > Metazoa > Chordata > Aves > Galliformes > Odontophoridae > Odontophorus > Odontophorus gujanensis. The sequence goes on along the minus strand of VXAB01010903.1, from coordinate 82,115 downwards.
CGTGTGCAAGAACAGCAGGTCACAGCTGAGCTCAGTGTTTGTTATTTTTCCTGTTTCGCACTTGTTAATCCATCTGTTAGAGCTGGATGATATGCTGGAATACAGTCTAATTGGAATTATAAATTATTTTATCCCAAACTTAGCAAAAGTTTTCAGTCAGAGACAAGGAGGAGTTTGGATACTTGAAAAACATTTCAGTGTTTTCTAAGTAGAGTGTTTCATTTCAAAAACACTAAGTTCAAATAAAAGCAACCAAGTATTATTTATCAGAATCATATTTTTGTTTTTTAAGTGACATGTATTAAAAAGCACAATATGGGGTTTTTAGAAATTCCGTCATTTAATTTTTTTGAAGCTTTTTGTTTTCTCAGTGACACTTAGGGTTTGTTTGTTTTTCTCTGCTCACTGACAGTGAGTATTCTTTGCACTGAGTGAGAACACTCAGGATCTTTGCATCAACCCCAGCTATTTGATAGTTCAACCACTATCCTTTTGTACGTGTTGGCTTTGAGTCCAGCAGCACACCTATCATGTTTTGCATAGAGTCTCTTGTGCTCAGAGGCAGCCCCAGTCAGTTGCTCACAGAAACATTTGGCTAGCTAGCAAAACCTGGAAAGTTCACATGAAAGTTGCACCTGTGTTTTTCTGTGCAACCAAGAGAAGTTTAAGAGGATGCTTGCCTCCTAACTGTTCGGACTATGGTGTGCATTTTAACATTCTGCTTCATATCAGCATTCCCATAACTCCTACTGGCATCCTGAAAGAACGGGAAGTGCTCTGTGCTGCATGAGGATCTTGTGTGGAGAAAATACAATGGCTTTCAAAAAACAGTGGTCCTGATTTACTTCTCACCTAACATCTGAAAATGCCTTTCTGATTCTAATACATATTCAGTGTTCTCTACTTTAAATTCCAACTTGCTATGGAGACAGGCTTTGTGCAGCTTTATATTTGTCTTCACAGCTGCAGTTATAAATTACATTGCTTCTCATGAAAGTAGTTGCTGTCAGAAATTCAAGGTTGAATAGGTTGTTTTATTTTCTGCTTAATAAAACACTTGCTATAACTAATAATTGTTTCTGTGGATGTTCAGAGGAGCAGAGTGATCCAGTTATCTTTCCTTGCAGGCAGTTCCTTGGCTGTGGCAGAGCAGTATCAAGCAGGGCAGCTGCAGGGGGCATGGGTATGCCAGGTCAGGGACTGTGACTGAAGAGATGTGAGTTGCGGCAGAGTGCCTGAGGCAAGGTGCAAATTGGATTAAAAAGGATTTTCAAATGCTGGCTTTTGTCCTGCAGATTTCTAGGTAGGGGAAGAAGGACAAAAATCTACATGGGGACAGGAGGAGGAGGGAAAATGAGCCTTATGACAGATGACATGGCTACAGTGCTTTGGTATGCCATTGCACTCTGGGACAAAGACTGTCTTTTTGTTGTGTCTTTTTATATCTTGCATTAAGTAACATACCCCTTTGGCTGCCTCAATACAAACCTGGATAATTCACAACAACAGCAATTTTAGTAAGCTTATGATTTGTAGGCGGTATGGCCCAGTGAGTCATGCACCATTTGCCATTGTCAGGAGCAAAAACCATGACTGAAATTGCAGTTGGAAGGTTTCATTTCAGTACCTGGTACAGAGGTTTCCTTAATGATTTCCACTTTCTCTGCCTTGATCCCTGACTATCTCCAGAACAGAGAATATTTAAGGAAGTCTTTGACGTGTTTTTGTCTCTGTTTCCCAACTGTAGCATCTGAAAACCTGTGCATGACGAATGATGTGTTATCACTTTCCCCACATGGGCAATGTCTGAGGTCATAGTAATCTTTTTTTTCACTCTGTCCAAAATCAGCAGCTTCTCCTGCTGTGGGCAGGTGCTATTCGACCTATTCCCCACATCAACTCTCCAGCTTTGCCCGGTTACTGGTATGTTTTGAACAAACACAGATGAGGGGAAGCATAAGACACCATGTTAAAATACTTCCTGCCCAGTCCCTCAAAGAAAGGTCCCTGTGCAAATGCTTGACATAGAGATCATATTCGACCTTTGATCATCTGTCATTTTGTTGTAAGAAAGCACGCCATCATTTGCCACTGTTTAAAATAGACCCAAAGGAAGTGAGGGCTTAAACTTAACCTCAAACACATTGAGCCCTGCATTTCCTATCCAGTTATACAGCATGCTATCTGGTTTCCTACACCTCAGGCCTGCTAAGTTTAGTCTCTTCAAGCCAGCTGCTAAGTAGTAAGGGAAGCAGTGTTTGCCCTGGATAAAAGATTCGCTGTCCACAGCCATCCCAGCTCCTTGTGACCTTAATGTTTGGGCCTCCTGGCCAGCAGGCAGAAATATGCTTTTGAGGTTTCTTACTTCTAAAATGTGTGTTTTGAATTCTTTTTGCAATTTTTCTTCATTTATCTCATGGGTTCATGCATTTAAATTTTGATGCCATGCTTTCTTGGATTTCCCTAGGAAGAACATTATTAGCTTCATGCTTAGGCATAATTGTTTAACAGTTACTGATGTCATGTGGTTAAACCATTGCTAAATTCAGCACTGGAGTATTATGCATTAATTAGTGTTATATCAAACCCAGTACAGTTGCTCTGGTTTTCTTTCGTCTTAGGACATAAATGAATGAATAGGAATATATAATATATCATGCAGGAATTAGATTGCTTCACCAGAAATGCTGTTTATTACAGAAAGAAGCTGCATAAAAGAGCTGTGATGAAACTGACCTGTTTTCCCTTTTCTGTTAGTATCATTTCTTGTCCACTAACTGGAAGCAAAAGGATTCATATCACCAAGGAACTGCTGGTTCCTTTTTCAGAAGTGGTCTTTCAGGCACTATTATGAAAGCTGTAGGTATTTCAATAAAGTGTGTTCAGGAGAGCTTAAGTATTTATTTACTCAGTTCCTTTTCTTCACCTTAATTTTCAGTAACATTTTCCATACTTGTACCCATTTGATTACTGGGTCCTATCTGGCAGCCACATGGCACAGTGCGTGGTTGGTTGTATGAGCTGGAGTTCTTCTTTTGGTGCAGAGTCTGAATCTGAATTCCTATGGCACAGTCATCTGTTTTTTTCCCAGAAATGATGGGGCTCTTTCTGTTAGATTTTTTTGTAAAATTATTATTATTTAGGAAGCAGGAATCTTGGTAAAATTAATATCCCAGTGAAACTTACAAGACTGGGAAAATTCCCTTTTCCCCATCTGGTTCTATTAAACAGTGGTTAAACTCCTTCTTTGTGCTGTTTTAATAAATCTCCGGCATTTCAGACCACAAAAGGAAAGGCTTCTGAAGGAAAGACTTAACAATGCTGATAGAAACAGACAATGTGCAGGAGCCCTTGGACAGGTGCAGAAGCTCAGTGCAGAGACGGTTATCTGCCCCTGTGAATAACTCTTTCCTTGTTGGACACTGAAGGACTTACTATGGAATTTGTATGGAGGGGATGTTTTCTCTTCCTAGAATTGCTCATAGCTTTATCTGAGCTGTTCTGATGTTTCCCTAATGTTACATCCTTTTACCTCTGCTCAGCCCTTGCTCCAGCTGTCAGCACTTCTAAATTCAGTGTTGAATTTGGCATCAGGAGCCATTTCTCCAATCAGCAGGGTGAATGAAAATGTGTTCAAATGAAATAATCCAGTCTAACCCAAAATACAGTAGATTTCTGTAGAACGTATGATGAGAAAAGAAGTGTTAGTTTCATCAAACTTAAAACAGGGTAGGTTGTATGTAATAATAAGTAAAGTTCTTCTGCAATATTACTTTAGCACCTGGATATATCTTGTTCTTCCCCTGTCCCTTCACATTGTAAGCTATTTCCCTTTTCATTTTACTCATTTTAAGATGGGATAGTTCAGAAGTTTAAATGCTGCTTTTTTTGGTTAGAGGAAAATTGGACCTGGTGTCTGCTTGCTTTTCGAAACAGAAACAAATACATGAAGAAGAATGCAAAACAGCATATTTGCTTTATGGGAACTCTAACACGTTTTAGTATAGAGCACTGTCATAGAGATAAGGACAGAAAACGCACAGGATGGAGCTGTAAAGCAAGCATAAAAAAGATTGTCTGAAGCATGTAATTGAATTCACTTTAATCCAGTCATGCCGACAGAAGAGCCTGATGGTACTGCTCAGAGTGCTCAGTATTAGCCTGCTCAGAAATAGTCAGAAATATGAATGTCTCTGGATGCTAATGGTTGCAGAAAGCTGCTGTAACAAACCTCTGGTTCATTGGGACTGGTTAATGCAAAATTCAAAGCTGAAGGTCCTTCTGAGCTGCCAGAGACTTCTGTGCTGAGGAAGCTCGGGGCATGCTGAATAATCCTGGCAAGTGGCTCCCAAATGGGGCTGTGATAACAAACAGGGAGTGCAACCATGTTTTTTATGTTTATTCTTGCAAGTGTTGGGATTCCAGATCTTCCTTCACCGGGTATGCACGTGGGTCATCTCATTGGCTTTATCGCAACGTACGGTAACGCTTAGCCCCATTAAAGGTAGTTAAGTAACCTATGCTAAGGAGCTGGAATGATTTCTTTTTTTCCTTCTCCAGGCTCAGCTGCCATGCTAGCAGCATCTCAGTAATGTTTCCTGCTTAGGTTCTGAGAAACTCTTATTATCCTCATATAGGTTGGCAGTAACACCTTTTGTTTTCAGTTGGTCACCTTACTACTTTATCTGTATTTCTCTTAGTAGTGTCAGGAATAGACACCTCCATTCTCTGGAAAAATAAAGATCAACACGAAAGCCTAAATCCATCCTTTTGCCTGTCATGTGTTAGGCAAATGGTGCTGACGTTAGGAGATGTGCAGCACTTGACACATGTGCTCTGTAACTGTGTCGATGTAGCTTGCAGACATGGTGTGCAGTCAGCACTTTGCAGTGCTGACAGGATCCTGATGGAGAGTCACAGTGCACCAAAAGGAGGATAAGTGAATGTAAAAAGCATGTAATTGCATTTGTATGTGCATAAATACGTAAGTTAGTGCAGATTTCAAAAAACCCTCGATCACAGACTTATGCGTTATTTAAATGAGTTTTTGAGCTGTTTAACTTCTTTACCAGTGCAGTGTTTTTAGGACAATCCTCGCTTTGCAGGTGTTGTGCTGGGCAGAGGGGTTGCTGTCATGCCATAGCAGGGCGCTTTGCAGGTGTTGTGCTGGGCAGAGGGGTTGCTGTCATGCCATAGCAGGGCAGCAGCATTGAAAACCTGACACTTTGGCAACACAGACCAGGACCTCTGGGAAGCTCTGAACTGGTGTAGTCAGAATGTCAGGAGGAAAGGGACCCATGGCCATCAGAGCCCTGTCTGTCCCCCACAGCCCAGAAACAAGGGATGGCCCTGCTTTGCTGAGCTCTTCAGTTTTACATCCCACTGTGACATCGGTACCCTGCTGGACTTATGCTGGGCCCTTGCCTCTGGGATGCTGGGGGGGTCTGAACACATTGTGAAGAGCGACAGTCATTGCCTAAAAGGGTGTGTTAAAAGGCTGCTGAGACCTTGTCAGAGCGATGTAGAACATCTCTGTGCACAGAATCTACCTACCCACTAGGAAAAAGCCAGACTTTGATGACAAGGTGGTGTTCTTGGCATTGCTCTGATGAGTTGTTGTGTGCACTGTATGACATCCATGCAGACCCTTGAGCAACAGATGAGTAAGTATCATCTGATGCTCTGTTACTGAAAAGTAGATGAATGTGTGTGTTTCACTGAAAGAAGGAAGTGACAAAACTTGGGCGATGTACTTGGGAAGAACTCAATTTCAAAACTCCTTTTTCCCCTTCAGGGCAAAGGAGTCACAACTTAGCTTGGAATAAGCCAGAAAGCACAGTCATTTGCTTTTAAGTCTTTAGGAGTTATGATAGAGAGACAGTGACAGAAATTTTATGAGGTGTGTATCCAGTGTGATGTTTTGGTGTGGGCAGAAGTTTCACTACTATCATTAATGAGAATTAAATCTCTCTTAGTACTCAGATGTGTGCTTGGCTGCACTTGTAATTTAGGAATCAAATGCTCTCATTATTGACTCTTTAAAAAATGGATTTTCCTATGTAAATCATCTCCTAACGTCCTCAAGTGAGGCAGGACCTCTGGAAGCAGCACTCAGTAGGAATGCTGATGCCCGAGTTGGGCAGTCCTGACTGCAAGTGGAGCAGTTGACTCCCACTTCATCCTGGCACTAAACTCATCCTTTTCCTTCAGAGACCTCGTTCCCTGCCAGCAGGTAGCAGATGAGCTGATGTGGGGAAAGAGGTGGGTGCTGGAGGCTTGCAGGAGCCATTCTGTGACCCCAGGAGTACTTTGGTTTTACTGAAGCAATGAGTTCTTGTGGATTTATTGCAGACCACATGTCTATTCTATGAGATAAGGCTGCTGGGATCCCCTGAGCAGGAATAGGGGTTGTGCTTAGATCAATCTGTAGCATTGCAGAGGTCTAATGTGTGCAGGTTCAGCTGGAGCAATGTGTTACATCGCACTGTGGAACAGTGCTGGCCAATTACTCACCGAACCTTATTTTTCCTAGAGGTAGCAAAGAGATTTTACATCTTTAATTATATTGTGTTCACTTTGCTATGACATCAAATACTCGTGGAAAAAAAAACAAAAACAGGAAATAACAGAAATGAAAAATAAGCTCAAAAAACTTGAAACCTTGTGCATCACTGTAATTTCCATTATTTCCTGGGTTTGGCTAGATCAGAAATACTACAGGAAGTGCTTTTCTTGTGGTATTTTCACTTCCTCTCCTAGCAGAGCTGGAGCGTTACACAACATGTGAAAATGAGAGTTGCTGCTGATGACCTGAGTGTAGGAGTGTTGATTTCTTGCTCCCCATGACAGTCCCCAGCATGGAAGTGCAGGATGAGGGCCAGCAGTTCTGTAGGCTGGAGGTGACCAGGCACTGCTGGTGCTACAGGGAGCAGGATGGCAGCGGACAGGCATAGGGTGAACAGGGGAGGATATTGGCATCGCTTCTCTCCATTTCTCAAAGCCTACAGAGAGGCCAGTCAACCTGATGTGTTGCCTCGGAGCTCTAGGCCAGTTTTTATAATATCTGAGTGGATACATCCATCTCTCACATGTGACTTAGTGGACACTCTGAAGGGTTTTACATGTTCCTCAGGCATGCATTATCATTTTGAGACCTTTGGAGATCTCATTTAGAGACATGGAGTTCCTGCAGCTGGTCTGCACACTGACCAATTGTCATTTTGTGGGGTGAGCCAGAGTGTATGCATTAAATCCTGCATTAAAGCTCTGCTGATAGCATTATGCTTATTAAATAATACAAACAGTTTTCCTATTTGCCAAACAGTGGGGATTGCTAGTGTACACTGGGGAGGCATGAACTATAAAAGCCTCTATTTTTTTTTTAATTAGACCATATCTAATTAAAATGATTGCCTGCCATTACTAGCGTTTATAAAGAATTTTCTAAATCAACATGACTCATGGGTCTATATGGAGACAGATTGCACCGCAGTCAATTTGGGATGTGTTTGCCTTTGCCATGCAGTTGTTCTTTGTCTTCATAGACTGGCAGTGTTTGTCTGATTTATCACTTGGTGTGCGTTGCTAGCCCTGCTGGCCTCTGCAGTTCCTCTTTTAAATGAGCTGATCAGCATATTTTGCATACATATGAGAGCTGTGTTTGAGATCCTGTTTGGGGCTCCGAATGGACAAATCAATGCGATGGTGAAAACAGGACTGTCTTTAGGTGATGCTGGTGAGGAATTTAACAGATGGAGATAACAGGCTAGTTCAGTCAGCTATTGAAATCGATTTGGAAACATTGACTGGCTTTCTCTTAATCCACGTGGGAACAGGAACCATTGCTTGCACTTCAAGCAAACCACTCAAGCTCAGCCGCAGAGAAATGGTTGTACTAGAGGGAAGACAAGACCCTGGTCAGAGCCAAGGTTAGGCAGCAAAACCTGCTGGAGGGGAGCCAACCCCTCCTGCTAAGGGGGAGCTGCAAAAAGCCAGCCTGCAGTAATGGGAAGCCTGTCTTGGCCTGAAGAACAAACCCTGTCCTAGCTGGAGCATGGGGTGCAGCAGTGTGCAGTCTGGAGGGGAACCAGCCCTGCTGGTTGCATAAGTGACTTCCTCCTGACTCAGCAGAGTGAGAGACACTGGTTATGGGGCAGAGGCTAACAAGGCGCCTGTGGAGCTGAGGCTCGTTGCTGCAAGCAGAGCAGTATGGTCAAGGAGAGGTCAGGATGGTTTGTAGGGACCTTGGCTTGAAATATGAAAATTAACATGCAAGTGCATGGAAACTTGAAGTTTTCAGGTAGAGTTCCCAGTGGGCACAGAGTTCAGAGCAGCGCTTCCAAATGGATCAGACACCCTTTTTCTGGGAGGTATGTCCATGTCAGTAAGTCCATGTGGAGTGGAGCAGGATATGCCCCATGAGCTAGGCAGCAGAGCAATACTTCTGCCAACATTAGGTGACTGCTCTCCCTCCCTCTGCAGACCCCTGCTACATTTCCTGCTTGTTTGTTGTAGTGCTTTAAGTACAAACTGTGGTGGAGATCTGAGGGGAGAGGACAGGAGTAGGGTTCTGCCTGGAGAGAAACAGTGGCAGCAGGCATTGCTTGTTCAGCAACTGCAAGTAAAGGGTGGCGAAAAGCTGGTGAGCTGAAGCTGGTGCTGGTGTCAGTGCAAGCTCTGCAGTCACACTTCAGCTCTTGCTCTCTCTTACTTTCACAGCTCGTAGTTTTGGTGGGTTTTTCTTGTGAGGGTTATTAAGGCATATGAAACATAGGCTCATGTTATTGCCTTTTCTTTAAGTCTGTGCAGCCCAAATAATGCATTACAAGACATAGAATTAGATTTAAACTAAAATCTTACCATGTAAGTTTTTTAGTATAGATGCAGCCTTTTGAGATTTTGCCATCTTTATTCTGAAAGCTGTACCTCAGACAGAGTAAGATGTAATACCTGCTGTGTGATCTGGTAATAATTCGGGAGTGCCTTAAAAAACACAAACTAACAAACAAACAAAGCAGTATTTTCAGCCTTATTTTGTAGGTGAGGAACTGGAACACAGTCATATTTCTCCTGTGTCATGCAGTCTAGAAATTAAAATATGCTTGAATTTCCAGTTTTGTTTTAACCACAAAATCAAATTTTCTCTCTGAGGGGATAGTTTGCTTTGGATTTTAAAATGTTTCCTAAAACAATGTACTGAAATAAAAACTCTTGCAGCTTTATGGTTGCTCCTGAGGACAGAAGCTTTATGCCTGCAGTCTTCTCTTCTCCCAGTGTGGATGAAATTATACATTTTTCTTGTTTCATGCAAGGGGGTCTTTGCTAAGACTACTTTTCTCTTTATTGTACCTTGAATTACAGTTGCATGGATCACCCAAGCACTACAGCACTATTTTGAGTGCTATAATAACAAAAATGCCCTGCTTCTTCTCCTGTAAGCAAACACCGTGGTAATTAATGTGAATGCAGTTATTAGTTGACTGCCACTTGCATTGGCTTTTATGGGTCGCTCTTGTACTCTTTTTCTTTCTCTTTAATTACACAGTAAGGAAAGGAGAAGCTGAGGTTGTGCACGGGACAGGGCTCATGGTTGCCAGCTAGCAGGGATCAGCTTTGCAGTCGGATTTTCCTGTCTCAGTAAACAAAACTGGTAGCTATCTCAGTGTGAAGCTGGGCCGTGCTGCTGTGACTGGCAGTGCCTTGTCTCCTTGGAGCTGTTTCTGGAGCTGAGGTTTTGCCAAGATTGCCCACTGAAGCTGCAGCTGGGCTGCATGGGCAGTGGTTTCTGCTCTCCCACTGGAAGTCAGATTTGCCTTCAAATTTAGGAATGTAGTAATTGCACATTTAGAGCTGAGCACAGTCTCTGTGACAGATCTGGGCATGGAGATCTATTTTTATCCAGTTGTTACAACAGAAGGTTTTGGGTTAGTTTGCCTGGATTCTTTTTCATTTTCAGCTGTTTGTTTCTATTTTCTTAGTATAACAACATTATTCTGGACACCTGAACTTCTCACAGGAAAAGGAATGGGAGGAGAGTGCTAAAATGAAATTATCAGATGGTAAGTTTATAGTGGTTTCTTGTCTCTTGCGATCACTTGGGGGAAAGAGCATAAGAATCTTAACAATTCAGTCCTTTGGTGTGATATGAAAAGGTTATTCACCTTTGTGCACTTTCTTAAAGACAGGCCACCTCACACATGGAATAAGGGCAGCTGAACTTGTGAATCCACAGTGCTCACACACCAAAGTACAGAAGAATATGGTAAACCTGACAAGTCAGTTTCATCTGGTCCCACCAGTTTTCAGGCTGCTTGAACACCGCTGTGAAGTGAAGCTGCCCGTGGAGCAGAGGACTTACCTCTCTGTGCCCTCACACCTAGGAGGCTGCAGTGCTTCCCAGTGCTGCCAGCTTCTGCCCCACAGCATTGCCAGCACCGGGCTGCCTCAGGTCGAACAAAGTTGGCGAGCACAAGCTGCATCTGAAAGGGAAGCACTGCCAGAGCTGTTAAATATAGCCCTATTAATTATTCCTGGCAGCTCCTGCAGTGCCAATTAAACAAGAATTTACATTCCCCAACGATTTTAGCATAATTTTCACTTTTAATCTGCTTTAAGCCCTAAATATGCAATCTATTAGAAGATGGTTGCTTCCGCAAGTAATTTAAACTCATGTTATTTCATGAGTAAAAATGATTTTTTCTCCCTGTTAGAAATCATAAGTCTGTATGCTTTTAGCTAGTTTTTTAATTAGAGTTAGAACACGTGCTGCCTTTCTTTGTCTGCTCTTGTTTACTTGCTGTCTACCCTGGCTCTCTGTTTTTCAGAGCTAAGGTAGGAAGAGATGTACTTCTTGTTTTTGCACCTCGGGTGCACAGCTGGAACCCAAGCCAGTGTTGCTGTGACCATCTCTCAGGAGTACATAACAAGCATGCCAGACTGGCACTTCTGGCTGCTGGCAGGAGGTAGGGGCTGTGCTGGGGGACAGCACAGGAGCTGTGTTGTCACTTTGCTCATATATGCTGCAGCTGCCCTGATTGGTGTCACTGCTTCTCCCCCTGCATGGGTAGAAATTCTACCAGTGTTACAGTTGAGCTGTATATTAGATAGATTCATAGATGCATTAGGTTGGAAAGGACCTACAAGATCATCTAGTCCAACCATCCTCCTATTACCATCCCTACCCACTAAACTACTAAATCAAATCCCTTAGCACCTCATCCAAACGCTTCTTGAACAGCGCTAGGGATGGTGCCTCAACCACCTCCCTAGGCAGGCCATTCCAGTGCCTGACCACCCTTTCAGAGAAAAAGTTTCTCCTCAAATCTAATCTAAATCTTCCTTGGCGCAACTTGTGGCCATTCCCTCTCGTCCTGTCACTAGTAATCTGGGAGAAGAGGCTGACCCCCTCCGCACCACGATCCCCCTTCAGGAAGTGGTAGAGTGCAATAAGGTCCCCTCTGAGCCTCCTTTTCTCCAGACTAAACAATCCCAGCTCCCTCAGCCG
>VXAB01010903.1:0-70036 GCA_013399175.1 Odontophorus gujanensis | reverse complement strand
CAGGTCTCTGACTGTCTCTGCTTGGATCACAGGGGGTGCATTATGCACTCCGTCCCAGACTTCCAGGTCAGGGCAAAAGGTACCCTGAGGGTAACTGCTCTGTCTATTAAAGACAGATGTGAAGAAGGCATTGAGAACCTCAGCCTTTTCCTTATCCTCCGTGGTTACATTCCCTGCCGCATCAAGTAAAGGAGAGAAATTCTCCTTAGTTCTTCTCTTGCTGTTAATATATTTGTAAAAGAGTTTTCTCTTCTCCTTTACTTCAGTAGCCAGTCTAAGTTCGAGCTGGGCTTTTGCATTTCTAACTTCCTGCCTGCAAATTTTGGCAAGATCTCTGTAGTCTCCCCAAGTAGCCTGTCCCATCTTCCAGAGGACATAGACTCTCTTTTTCTCCCGGAGTCTTAACAAAAGTTCTCGGTTCATCCACATCATGTCTGTGTTGTTTTCTGTGTAAAGAAACACATAAGTGATATTTCCATGTCAGAGTGATGTTGTATTTGGTACTGGGACTGAAGGAATTTCCGTGCTAGCATTCATAGGGCAGTCAGAGATGGAGAGATAAAGAATTGGAAGCCAAGGCCTGTTATACCATAGCATAATAACATTATATCATCGTGAAAGAAAGTAATGTGATGATCAGTGAATGTAACTCAGGTGGCTAATTCTCCTTCCCTCCACACACTGTCTACACTGAACTGATATTAACAAACTTGTGAGCAATGGAAGTAAATCTCTGCAAGCATGCTTGGTCAGGGGAAGAGCAAAATAACCGCTTAAGGGAGTACTCAGTGCTGAGCCTGTCATGATGCTTGGCAGAGTCGTGCTGACCTTACCATCAGCACTGGCTGCTCCTGCCCCTGAAGCTGAGCATTCACCTTCAGGACATCTCCCCAGGTCATGTGGCCCAGGGCTCCATCCAGCCTGGCCTTCAGAGCCTACAGGGATGCAGAAGGCTACAATTCTCTGGACACCTCGTAATAACGTGGTCTAAGCCATGACGTGCAGTCATTGAGAGTGATTGGAATAGTCTTTTTAATTATTTTCAATATGCAGTTTGTCTCTTTGCTGTGATGCTGAAGGCAGACAGCCCATAGGAAGCACACAGGAGCGATGCGGTTCTGCTTCCACATTGCTCCACCACCTGTGCCAGCTGTCTTGTTGTCTGGCTGTGCTTTTTTGGGAACATTGATGGTTAGCTTGGGGATTTCTGTGGAGAAAATTTGCTGTGATTGTAGGACATCAGGAAGCCTTTTTCTTTTTTTCCTGTGGAAAGATGAGGGCATTTGGCAAACACTGAGTAGCATGATCAAATCACTTCTAAGTGTGACTGTGTTGTTTCCGTTCCCTGAGCTATTTATGCAGCACACGTTTGAAAGCAAGCTGTGAGTATTACGTAAAGAAGTCTGCTAGCAGGCAGTGACTGGGAGCAGACCTAAGATTTTATGTCAGGCAAGATCTGCCTGAGAGAAGATAATGGGAGGAATGATTCTATACCTTGACTGGCTGGAACCTAAAACTTTTGAAGTAAGAAAAAATTTGTGTGCTTATTGCTCATATTTTCATGATACATTTCTGCTGTGGCGAAATCCATTTGCACACATGGAATCCAGTTATTGCCCACTGAAGTAAAATAAGTTTTTTCACCAGTTGAGGAAACTCAGGTGAGCATAGCAGGGAGCACAGAGGCTTGATGTGGCTGCTGCTTCATGGGGCTGAGCTGCAGCAAGGTCTGCTCACATCTGCGGGCTCTGGGAGAACACAGACTGACTGGAGTTCCATTTCCCTGGATATAAACACTTATACAGCAAGGGTATGAGCTCTTGTGTTATTGTAAGAATGCATTTCCTCACGCCGCTGCAGCCATCTCTCACGGGTAATGAAAAGCAATAGTGTCTTGTTTCAAAGAATCAATATTTTTGCATAGAAACTTAACTGTGACCTCAGCTGCAGCAAGATAAGCAGCCCTCATGGGGTGTCCCCTTGTCACCACTGGGCAGGACAATATCTCCCCAGGCAGCAGTCAGATTCCTCCCAGCCTCAGACTGCAACTGATGGCAACACTGGACTGGAGAAAGGGGCTGGGGGTGCTCAGATACCTGTGCAGGGCTGGCAACCCTATGCTCTCTCTGTGAGCAGCTGGTCTGGGGGCTTTCTGGGCTGCTTGTTGGGAGAGGTGGACTTATGGGTCTTAAAGCTCCAAATATGCAGCAAATTGGAGAACTGCACTGAGGTTGGACAAAATTCAACATTTTGTAGCAAGCATCACAGCTAAGTATGTTCAATAAGAGTAAGGTGAAGTAGCAGATTTACCCGGTGATCCTTCCTTGGTGTGCTCTGCTTACTGATTGCTGCAGCCACACTGACCTGCTGGGCTGGCCTCCCCTGCCACCACAGCCCCATCATTTTGCCATCATGGCTTCTGGGCTGTGGCAAGGTAGGGGGTCATCTCCTGTGTTTATCTCTGACACCAGCTTTTCTTTCTTAGCATCTGGAAAGTTCTTTTTTCATCTCACTTCTTTTGCCCAGCTTCTTAGCCTTCAGTTATACAGTTCATGCAGAAATATAGTGGTATTCCATGGCACTTTGGATGACAAGAAAATCCAAACGTTAATTATCTCTGAATTTAAAGCTGTCTGCATGATTTGTTTTTGAATTCAAGTGTACTTGAACATCTGAAATTAATTCATTCCAACACCTAATGATAACATTAGTTCTGAGAAATCTTCCTTTCGAGTCAGTGCAGAAGAGAAGAAAGAGGTGAGAGACAACTCAAGCCATGACATATTTGCCCAGAAAGCACCAGAAAGTCTAGGTTGTAGTAGGTGACCTGAGCCCAGATCCACAGGGCCTTATTAAACAGTTGTGGAATTGTGGTGACTATAACAGGGAAGGTGTTTTGCATTAATCATTCAGCAGCAGGGAGATCTGTATTTTACCTCAGACTGACATTTTACCATCTGTTTAAAGCCTGTTTCCTAACAACTGTTATCAACATGTTAATTTTTTTTCCTATTAGAGTAACCATATGATGTTGATCTGCCAGATTGTCTGAGGTATCTAACTTCCAAATACAAGTGTGCTGTTCCAATTAACTAATTCATTTTTTTGTATGTTTGATTAGTGTCTGATTAGTATGTTTTTCTTAGCTGTAATCGCGATCCATTGGTGGCCTTGGTCTTGCAGAACTGTTCTATCTGAGCTTAGTCGTGTTCCCATAATGTGACATCTGAAAGCTTGGCAGTGGGCTAAGCCTTAATCTCTGCAAATACCGTGCAGCAGCTTGCAGTGAATACGAGGAAGAGGCAGCTTTCAGAATACGGTCCTGTACAGTTTGAGGCTGACATCTGCTAAGCTCTGCCCGTAACTGCTCACAAGGACCAGGAGCTGCTCCCAGGGACAGCCGCAGGTCCCTGTGGCATGGTTACTACTAGGAGCAGCAAATTAAACAGCATCAGTGTGGCTCCTAGTCAAAAAGGGAGCTTTCCTGATTAGATCTTTGCAATCCACACTTGAATTTTGGAGAAGATGGTGGTAATGTGGTCATATCTATTTTTTTTTTTAACTACAGAGGAAAAGAGCAAGCATGGCATTGTACTTGTCTATTTGTTTTGTGCCCTTTCATATCAGTGAATTTGTGAGTTCTATCTCTCCCCTTGCACGCTCAGTGGGTTTCTAAGTTATGGGTTGGGATCTCATAAAGAAATGGCAATCCATAGCAGCGTTTGAACAACACAACAGCACCTTACCAGGTGTGCTAAAATGGCAACACGTGTCACTGCCCGGGTGCTTGAATGGTGCTTCTTTTTAGATGGCACTCTGTGTGTGTGCCCCCTGCAAACAATAGTGGTGAGTGATTGCCAGCATTGTCTCTGCTGTCTCCTGCTGCAGAGATTGTCACAGCTGGTGAATGTGAAGTTGTTGACTGTTGGTATAGTACACATAGGTTAGGGTAATACTGAATCAGTACAAGTCCTTCTGTAATTACACTTATAATACTAAAAGCATTTTAAGAAAAAAAACAAGCTTTATGTCTATGAAGATGATGTTGACAAGCCTGTAGGGCTGACAATTTTATGTCTTGCCAATCACCTAGATTAACGTATCAAGTAATGATGTGTGAGATCAGTGAAGTATCTGTATGTGTATGCTTCTCTTTTCTTGAGAGTATTTTCATGCACCACCTCCAAGACGAGCTTCAGCCAAGCAGTTAAGCTTACTTGTGCTTCCTCAGCCACCCAAGGGGAAGCAGGGCAGGAGGGCTGGCTCAGCACAGCTGGCTGCAGATGGGCTGGGCCACCTGGCTGCTGTTAGCTTTCCAAGAGGCTAAAGGCTGACTGCTAGGGCTGGCTACTGGTTTGCCTGGCTGCTGGGGTGTGTGCAACCTCGGTGCAGCTCAGTGGTTGTGAACTAACTCTTGCTCTGGGTGTGGATCCCAGTGAAGCTCCTCATTTGCCAGGCCTTTACTTGGCCCTTGTCTGTCCTTTGGTCCCTCCCTAGGAAAAAGAGAAGTAAAAGCCTGTAAATATTCCCTGTTCTTCTGCTTCTGTTTGTTTGTACAACTTAATTGTAAATCCACAAAAGGAGGTGGTACCGCTGCAGATACTTGTGAGAGCAGTTAACAGGTACAGCTCTGCAGTATTTGGACTTAGAGGGAAGGAAAATCCTGAGTTTGTGATGGCAGACTCAGCTTGTGTCATAGTTTTTGCTAGCTTTGCTGAGGACTGCTTCCTGCTTGTTATACCTGTGTCTTTCTGCCACTTTCTGGCATGTTTTCATTCCTTTGCTTTGTAATACTTTATCTAATTTGGTTATGAAACCTTTTGATATTGTCTTGTTTAAGCATTTACGGCAATTAAAATTGTACCAAGGATATTTGTGTTTTCAGGTTTGTGCAGTGGGCATCCAGGCAGGCAGAGGGAAATGCTGCAGCATGGTCTGCAGGTGTAAGGTTAGCTCCTCTTTTCCTGTTTGAGAATTGTATATGAGGTGCAGTGATGTAAGGGCTGACTGCAGGAAAGATCAAAGTGTGATGAAGGTTAAGAGGCGCTTGGATAGGGAGCTTTTTTCAATTTAGTCTAAACCAGCTCTTTAGTAGACAGAGTTGTGTTTCTTTCTTGGAGTGGACATATCTTTGGCTTTGACTGAAGTTAATATATCTTGGCACGCTCTTTAAGGCAAATTGTGTTTATATTATGTTCCCTGTGCTTTCAACATAACATTTGTGCTGTCAGAGAGAATTGCCTCTTTACTGCTTTATGCCAGAAGCCAGTTTTGATTTCTTCTGAGAGCTGTTCTTCGTCAATTCCTCACTCTTTTAGAGGTGAGATGGTTGCCTATGGAGCACCTGGGTCTGCACAGGGAAGCAAGTGGTGACTGTTGGACCTTATAAGCTAATAATGGGCTCTCACCCTTACCTTAAGCCCAGGTATAGTAATGTAAGGAAAAAGGTGGGAAGGAAGAAAGAATAGTTTTACAACTTGGACTTGCCAAATGGACCACTCTGACCTCACCTGAACATAAACCTAAAGCTGTAAATGCACCTTGCTACTTACAGCAAATCCTGTTTTGTCCATAAATGTTGCCTTAGCTGTTTTATTGTCCTTTAAGGTGTAGCATAAGACTAAGTAAGCCACTGGGAAACTTCATTGTGTGGTTGTTTGTCTTTATTCAAGTCTTGTAAAGCCAGCTTTCCAGTGCTGCATGCAGATGAGAAGCTAACAAAGATCATTACGCTCATATATGGCACTCCCTAGCTCCACAGGATGGGTAAAGCTCAAGTGCTTTACATTGGCAGATGCCTGCTGCTATTTCTAACATGATGAGAGCAGCATACCTCTGTTCTGACAGTAATCGATATAGTAGACCTGGATCTAAATCTTCATTTTTAAATCATCATTTCACATGGACAGCTTTACCTCGAGCAATAATTGCCAAGAAGGTCTGAGGAAGTTTTGATATCAGCATAGTGGGTGGGACTTGATGGCAGGGAGATGAAAGATAATTTATGTCTGTCATTGTCTTGCCTGTAGTCAGTGGTTTGACTTAAGATGAGTTGCTACCAGCCACTATCTTAATGGGCTCTCTAATTAGGGTACACAGCATCATATTCCAGGTTGTTGGCAGCCACAATTAGTACTGACTATAACTGAAGTGAGGATCATAGACATGCAAATTAAAGGTCTTGGGTGAGATCTTTTTTTCTTTCAGAATGAAAGAAATGTTCTTGGCACCCATGGGAGTGAGGTTTCACATTAAATAAAAAACAGAGCGTGCAGAAGTGGAAGTTCACAATGTTCAGAGGCCAGTTCTGAAAATTCCAATTTTGCTCTTGCGGAGGCTTATTCTTCTGCACTACAGATTGGTGTTTGTGGCCCCTGTTAACTGCAGGCCCTTGTCATTGTCCCTACCAGTGCAAATTCAATCCCTATGGACTGAATAAAGAGACCCCTAACAAGTCAGCCTTTGCTGATCTGCAGTGCAGCATTTGTCTGCTTTATTAGATGAACAATACCTGAGAACTCTCATTGACAAAGTAGGTAGCATCCTGTTCTGAAATGTAAGTATTCTTTATTCTTGAGGAGAGACAAGTATGGTAAAGCTGGAGGTGAAGCTGCACTATTTACTGAAGCAAATATTTTGCCTGCTGTCATTTCTAGAAATAAATTCTGCAGTTTTGTTGTTAAAAATCACTATCGTTTTTGACTTGTGAACATGTAAGGAAGCTTTTATTTACCAAACATAGAGTAGCATATAAATGCAAGTCTGACACTCAGTAAAAAAAACTGCAGCAATGTCTTGGAGGCTGTATGTGACTGTCCTGTTTATCGTAACAGTTAATGCAGCAGGAGATTAGGGACTGAAAGTAAATTTTGACCGTAAGGTATGAGAAGTTCAATTGCCTAATACCATAGTTTTGAAATAATATTCTATTAGTAATAGAGTTACAAACACTGCTCTGAATACTCTTTCACTCTTTGGGTAGATATTTCATGTGCATTTTTTTTTATTTTTTCCAAACTTTAGGTAGAGTGGAGATTTATTTTTAATGAGAGAATTTTTCTTTGACTCTCATTATATATAAATCTCTTCCCATCTGATCTTCCTGCAAATGTCACAATTAATGTCTTCTAAAGATTCAAGGGAATCTTTCTGGATTTCGGATTTTGAATAAACTATGGAAACAAACACACAAAAACAACACACAAAAAGTACTTTTCCTTGCTTCTGGGCTTACTTCCTGCTGATTTCTAGCTTTCTGCATTTGTATCTTGGTTACCTTGACCTTTCATAAAAATGTCACTTCTGAGCTTGGATCATGAAAACTACATTTGTAAGCATCTCCTTTCCTTCTGTGTTGAATGAAAAGAGGTATTTTTGTTATCCCATAACCCTGTCGTCTGATCTGTCTTTGCATTAAGTAACATGAGGAGACTGTTGAGAGTGAAGGAAGGCATAAGAAATGTCTATGTTGCTTAGAGGCACCAATGAAATCAAAGGAAATTGAGCTGGACCTATTAAGACTTGGTGATTGTAATGACTGCATGTAGGCAGTTATATCCCTTTCTCCTCAAGTCAAAGAGGTGACATATCATTGTTCTTCCTTTTGTTGGAGTATTTTTAGAAAGGTTACGTGTGAGTATCTACAAAGCAAATACTTTTTTGGGGAATTTAACAAATGATTTGGGACCTGTTAAAATCTGACAAACTTCTGTTGACTTAAACAGAAAGCAAGTATCTAGAGGGGGAAGTAGAGCCAAAAATGATGGCTCAAGTTGACAGTTTGACAAGTAGCTGTTGGATTTAGGCAGTAAATTTGTCTCCTTTAACATCTTACTTTGATATTGACTGGTTTAGATGGATATTCCCTCGCAGCATTACTCAGGTTTCTCAAACATTCAAACATATTCTGCGCATTGAAGCGATTTTATTATAAGCCCAGTATCTTGGTGTTCTTTTGGTGTTAGTAGCTCTTGGAATTTCTCTTAGTTTATTACTGTCTGCACCCCTCAGATCTCTACTGAGGTAAATTCAGTTTTAGTTATACTCAGTCCTGTGCGACCTTCCAGCTGCTTGTTTTACGTATCATTTTTCTTTTGTTTTCAGTGTCTCACGTGGATTTCAATCACTATGATTATTTCAATGCAAACTTGAAATAGGTTTTTAAACCAAATTATAATACTCTACTGGAAGTCAGATTGATATGTTAGTTTAGAATTTTTTTTTATTTTAAAATTATCTGATGTGCAGTATAAGGCTTTTCATGATAACACTAACAAATAATTAAGAACCAATCTATTAAAAGCAGCATCTCATCTTTGCTTTCTGCCACAAAGTTTGCAGAGCAGTCCTGAAGCTGAAACCAGCCACTGTTGGATGCAGCTCCATGCACCCATAGCCCCTGATCCACGTACATTTCTGTGGCAGGCCAATTACTGAAGAAGGCTGGTCAGCAATCTTACCCTCGTTTTCTTTTGCTGCGAGGTGAACAGGCTACTTAAGAAATGCTGGACTATGGCCACCTCCTGATTATTCACTTCCAGCCAAAAAAAGCACAGCTCAAGGGAAGCTCCTGGCCAGGAGCCACATTAGCCCAATGCATTTTCAAACAGGACAACGACACGAATGGCTGAAGCAAAGGCTGTGTATTTCTATACTCTCTCAGACTTTGTGTAACTGCATTTTCTTACTGTTATAATGAAGTGGCTCTAATTGAGACATGCTGAGCATGAGCTCGGTGCTCAGCCAACATGCGGGTGCTTAGCACCCACAAATGAGGGCAGTGCTTCACTTCAGCTTGCACAGTTTTCTCTCTGTATTATTCAACAGTGTGCTCAGAGCTGTTGTCAGAAGGCAGGAAAACCTTAAGAGCCAGAACCAATAGCTTATAAAGCAAATTGGGTTTCTCTCAATAAAATAACAAGAGAGAAGCTGGAAAGCTGCCACTTTCACAGGATGCAGCACAGGGTAAAAAGCAAAGAAAACAAATTTATGATGGTGTCTCTAGCAAGGAGACAGTTGTCTCCTGGAAGGAAAGAAAAAACATGCAAAAGCTCTTTTTGGGTGCGCTTTGGTGTACAGTTCTCCTTCAGTCCTGTTGTTCTTTTCATAGAATTATTTTTAGTTTTGGATTTCTGTGGCTGTTTTTCAGTGCTCTGAATGCGGGAATGAAAGCCCAAAACGTTACTGGTTTCTTTGTGAGAATCTAAAGATAAAACTACTTTAGCAAATAGCTTAGTAATGTGCTGGGGCTGGAGTGGGGAGGCAGTATATAAAATACCTCAAGCTTTTTTGAGTAATTGAAATGGAGCCCTTGCTGTTAGGTCCAGGAGTGTCAGCCTGTGCTGGTGGAGGAGATGGCTGCCATGGCCTCCAACTGGTCTGTTACTGGAGAATGAGGATGGAAATAGCTCCGACTTCCACTGTGTTTTCAGCATCTGGTTCATCTAAACTACTCGGTATTGCAGCTGTAGTGTGGTGAGGTTTTTCTTTTTGTATCTATTAACATGGGCAATGTAGGAAGCTGAAGAAGGCTGAGGATAGTGTTTCAAGAGGAGCACAGTGAATGTGTGCATATTCCCACTCCTCAGCAGCAGTCAGCCAGCTGCTCTTGGTAAAGCTGTGCTAACCCTGAGTTTGGGCTATAGCTCTGCTTTGTCCCTTCCCCCCTCTCCCCCAACTACAGACAGTCGGTTTTCTGGGATTGCTGTAGAAATGTGGATTCTGCTCCACACAAGGTTTGAGCAAGTTCCAAGAGCCTTTGCTAGGCTGTACTCAGAACAGGTGTGGGCAGTGTGCACAGACCATACTCCACCCAGAACAAATGAGTGGCTGTGGCAAGGTGGTGGTTTTATTATTCCACTTTCAATAAATTCCCATTGCCATTCCTGAACACAGTCAGCTTCATCGTCTTAATGTGCTCAGCCCAATGCCATCCCCCAAAATATGCTTTTTTCTCTTTCCTTTGATGTATTCCATATTTTGAATGAAATGTAGTCCTTACACACAGTGCAAGAGCTTATGAGCGATTTGGGACTACAAGGCAGTTTTGCAAGGTGATAGTTGGAACCATTTTTTACAGCACATGTGGTCTTTGGCTAGAAAGCTTGGAGTGAGGAACTTGGACTGTTCTCATTACCCAGGTGCTGTGATTTGGATCATGTGAGCACCCAGGTGCTGTTGTTGTGGCTGCTGTGCCTGAGTCACGCTTTCCCTCCTGGGCCCTGTGTCCCTGCTGTGTGCTGCCCTCAGCTGCTGCTGTGCTGCTGATCCAGGCTGGGGCAGGGCGGTGGGCACTGTGAAACACTGTATGCGTGGCTCTGTTTCTTGTGCTTGTTTGCTTGCTTTGCTGCATTCTGGATTGGTGTCAGAGTTAATGCCTGTTGTGGGTCTGAGAAGGATGGCTGTAGGCACCATGCAGTATTTACTTGCTTGCCACTTGGTGTTTAACTTGTCACAGATAAATAAATAAGCCTTCTCCCAGGCAGTGTTTGATCAAGAATATAATAAAACAGCTCTGCTGTTCAATCTGATGGGCGATGATAACCAAACCATGACGGGTTGTTGATTTCAATCCTTTTTGATGAAGGCAAGGAACTGCTGCTGCTCCCGCACCTCTTGGGGAGGCAGTGTTGCAGGGGCAGTCTTGTGCTGTGCAGTCCTGCACTCCTGATCTGAAGCTAGAAGGCTCTTCCTGCTCAGGAAGATGCCGGGGCAGCAGGCCTGTGCTTGCGGCAACGTGAGGCAGTGCCAGAAGGCTGCTGGGATGCACGTGTCAGGTGAAGGCCTCATCATATTGTGAGGTGCATCCCCAGCAGCTGTGTGTTGTTGCTGGGGAGGAACCATTAACAGCCCTCAGGGCAGTTGCTTGCTGGGCAGTGGATGCTGGAATCAGGGGACCCTCGGGGCAGCTGTGGGCAGCACCAGCTGTGCTCTCTCTCAGAAGGCGTTCTCACCCCACGCTGTGCTTTTTTTGTCTCTGGTTTTTAAAAAAACGAGTGTAATTCAAAGGTGGGGGAAAGAGAGCTGCCTTTTTTTTTTTTTTGTAGTTGGTATTGTCGTGCTAACAGACTTTAAGAGAAAGTGACTACTTTTCAGCCCAGCTTTAGAAATGCAGACGTGGAGAGCAATGCAAACTCTGGTGACTGCAGCGTCGGGTTTTTTTGCGCTGCTTAAATCGTTTTTAGTAACTTAATGCTCGGATTATTTTTCCTTGAAGGTGCCTGAGCGCTCGTCAGAAGCTATGACGCTATTTTTTTATTATTATTATGTAAAATACGTATAATATTGACATCGGCGCGGGGCAGAGCTCGGTGAAGCGGCGCTGCCCCTCGCGGCGCTCCCTCCCACCTGCCNCAGCGGGTGCCGCCGCGGCCGCAGCGTCGTGGGGATGGAGCCGTGGAAGCAGTGCGGGCAGTGGCTGATCAGCTGCAAGGTGCTGCCGCCCAACCACCGGGTCACCTGGGACACGGCCCAGGTCTTCGACCTGGCGCA
Source organism: Odontophorus gujanensis (assembly GCA_013399175.1). Lineage (NCBI taxonomy): Eukaryota > Metazoa > Chordata > Aves > Galliformes > Odontophoridae > Odontophorus > Odontophorus gujanensis. The sequence continues at coordinate 58,546 of VXAB01010903.1, read as the reverse complement.
GACGCTGCGAGACGGCGTGCTGCTGTGCCAGCTGCTCAACAACCTGCGCAGCCACTCCATCAACCTCAAGGAGATCAACTTGCGCCCGCAGATGTCCCAGGTGAGGCCGCGGGGCCGTCGCCGTCCCGCACTCCCCCTCCCCACGCGCGTCCGCGGTGCCCCCGCGCTCTTTGTGCGAGGCTCCGGGCTCCGCCCGGCAGCGCCCCCGCTGCTGCTCCCGGCCCGCGGCGGGGCCCCGCTCCGAGCGGGGGAGCCGAGGCTGAACGCGACGGGTCTTGGGGCGGCCTCGCAACGGGCGGTGCGGTGCGGTGCAGAGGGGAAGTTGCCCGCAGCCCTACGGCGAGGAGTGACCGTGGCTTCGCGTTTCTGCGCACGCCGGTGCTCGCCGCGGTCGGCTCATCGCGTCAATAACCCCTTGTCGTGCCGTTCTTCGGGGGCTGCAGCGGTGCGCGAGGATGCGGGCTCGTGCCGGCGGCGCTCCTCGCTGCCACGCAGCGCGACCGGGAACCCGCAGCACCACGGGAGTCCGACGCCGCGTGTTCGACTCGTCCAAGTGATGTTTTGGTTACATAATAACACAGTGCCAAATTCATCCGGTTTTGGGTGCGTTTTTTGGTCGCGGCTGCTGTTTGGCTGTCACCTCGCAAAGGCAGCACCGCGCCGAGGCGCGGATGCAGCAGTGCCGGGTCTCCGCGCTGCCGCCCCCTGCGCACCTCCGCCCGCGGGGAAGATGAAGCCTCGGGGCTCTCGTGGGTCCCAACGCACTGGGAAAGGGACGCCTTGCACCGTGTCATTTCGTTGTGGAACCTATCAGAACGAGGGCTGCCGTTGGTGGTGAGGACCCCGGCAAAAGTCGGTAGTGAAAGACGCTTTGGAGCGGAGTGTTCTTTGTCCCCATTTACTCTTGAGGCCTACTACTTTGTTACTTTCTAATTTCCTTTTCTGGTAACTGTGTTTCACTGCCGACTCATTCCCGGTAGACATAGTAGGGAGAGAAAAAAGTACCAGCCGTAACTCAGAGGGTTAGGACAGAAGTCCCTATGCTGCTGTGCTGCATTGAAAGCATGAGATGACTGTCCTGGTGTTGCTGTATTGGATTGGAAGGGTGCGAGGAATGTCCCGGTGTAGATGTGCTGGGTTAAAAGGGCTTGATGATTGTCCTAGTGAGCTGTGTTGGATTGGAAGAATTTGACAAATGTCTTAGTGTAGATGTGTTGCTCTGGAAGGGTGTAATGACTGTTCTGATGTTGAATCAGAAGGGCATGACGACTGTCCTGGTGTAGCTGTGTTGGATTGGAAAGGCATGATGACTGTTCTTGCGCAGCTGTGTTGGATCAGAAGGGTGTGACAGGCGTCCTAGTGTTCTTGGGATCTCCAGTGCCTGTTTCAGTTGTGCATGCAGAGGCAGTGCTCTAACAGCATGGTGAGATGTGCTTCCAAATGGAATGGATTTGGAGCTGCTCTCCTGGATCTGCACCATTCAAACTTCTTGAGGGACTTGGGTCTTGTTAACTTGTACCAGAACCCTGCTTTTATATCTTTGTTATAGGTGGATGGATCACTTCTAAACTGACCCATTTTCACTTGAGCTTGAAGAGCTATAAATAATTTCCATATGAACTGTTGCAAGTGGTTTCCTGCCCTACTTAGAATGGATAAAAAGGATAGAAATAGATTTTCTCTTATATATATATTTTTAATTTTGTTGTGTTTTAATGAACTGGTAGATTGTCCTCCTGCTATTACACTGTACTGTTTGGGTAGCTACCTGCTTGAATCAACTTCAGTTAGAAGTTAATGTTACTTGCAAAGTCCATTATCAGTTTTATTTTTATTTATGGTGAACAAAACCATAGTGATCTGTGTTTAAGAATCAAAATGTTCTGTCTTTCTTGCTTAGAGCTGTTTGAGAATCATTATGATCCATATTTAGTTCTTTGTTTTAACTATGAATTACAACTTTAGATCTTGGAGTATTTATAATGCACGTTTTGAGATTAATATGTGCAGTATGTATACTGGAACTGTTTCCCAGCTAAGAGGAGCCTCCTGTTTGCATTCCTGCTGCATGCTCAAGGCACGTGCACTGCGCTCCACACTCTCCTCACCTGCACTGATTTCACCCTGAACTTGAGGGAACTGCTGCTGGATTGAACCTGTAGAGGCTAAACCTACCCTTCTGGTACCTTTGCTTTCTGTGAGATTGAGGCTTGTCTGTCTTTGTGAGGTCCTGCAGGGTTTGATTAAAAGCCTGTTAGATTACAGGAGGTGGTTTTTATGGAAAGAATCATTCAGAGAAAATTTCAGGAATTGTTATAAATAATGTAATAAGTAGAACTTCTGCAAGTTGCTTGTGTTTGACTGCTGTAAAGAAAGCCGAACAGTAACTTGTGCTGAAGTCTCAGAGACTGCTAACTTTGTGAGAGTGACTTGGAGTCTACCAAACTCTGAGTTGCAAGTTTTATTGAGATAATGTGTGCTGGCATACTGATGCTTTTGGTGCACTGTAGGATTTTGGACCTTACAGAAACATGAGCTGATTCTCCCTGTCCTTGTGAAGCACTGGTCTAGGGACCTTGGAGGCATGGGCTGCCAGAGCAGTTGGACATTAGGATTCAGCCTGTAGTCATGCAACCTGCTTGAATCCTGCTGTGTCTGTACTGCTCAGCTGAGCTGCTCCAACCTCCTGTGGCCCTTTTCTGTTATCATCTAAAATGGAGCTACTGTTCCTCTGCTTCATGACCTGATGTTGTTTGCTGCTGCACAATCTGAGTACAGTCAGGGGATTCTTAGTGCACTTTTTGAGCAATAAAACCAGAGAAAGAGAAGGATGGAGGTGAAGGGATCTCATGGGAAGCAAACTGCACAGTTTTAACCTTGGCTTGTGCTGATCTTGACATCTGTCAAATCTTTACCAGTGAAGCAGGTTTTCATGTCTAGTTACAAAGTCACCAGTGTCAAAAAATTGGAAGGTGCATGATGCTGCCCCAGGCGGAGTTGGGAGTAGCTGCTGGTTCATGGATAGCAGTCATGTCTCTTCCTTTCCTCTACATGTTTATTTTTTTTTTCCAGATTGAATGTGGCAGATCAAATGTCTGTAATGCTCATCAGCTCTGCTTGGCAGCACTTGGTAACCCATTAAACGCTCCATCAGAAGCACAGAGGGATTGCAGTTTGCCTCTTTAGTGCCATGTGTCAGGGAGGCTCCATGCAGTGGGACAGAGTGCTGCTGAGCTGCTGGTGGAGCACCAGGCTGCTGGCAGGGCAGGAGCAGAAACTGAGGCTGGTGCAAGGCATTGCAACACTGGCATGTGCTCAGCTAAGTGGCAACACCGTGCATTTTGTTCTGTGAGCTGCCCAGTGTGGGACCATCTGTCTGTCCCACCACTGGCTTCTCATTTTCTGTTACAGCTGCTCTAATGGGCAGTCTGTATTAGGCCTCTCAAGTTGTGGATTCAGCCCCTCCACCTTGGAGATGATGCCTGCATAACAGAAGTGCCTCAGTGGTTTTAGATTGCAAAACATTGGATTTAGAAGCTATTTGGATGTTGGCTGTTATAGCTAGCATTTCTGTGTTTATGATGATGAGCCTGGTTACAGCAATCTGTCCTTGGAAGAACAGAAGTCGATTCAGTTACTCATGCAGAGAACAAGCGTCACCTGCAGCAAGGACCAGTGGCACTGTGCTTTGCTGACCAGTTTCTCACCTCTGGGAGCTGAATGCTGCCTGCTTTTGTCCAAGTGCTGGGTTACTTGTGGAAAAACTACATGTGGGCTTTGTATGGGAATGGCAACAGCTGGACTCAGGGACTTCCACATCCAGGTGTTTTCACTGTGACTGAGAAGAACAGTGATGTTGGCTTGAGTTAGAAGTTAGCCCAAACCTGTTGCACTGTTTGTTGACCTCTTGAGGGGTAGTGGCATCACTTGTCATTTTCATCCAGTGTATGTGCAATCAGAAAAGGAGATTCTGTAGACAAATCTTGTATGTATCTTTTGGACCTTAAAGTCAATTGTAGGGGGCTCTCATTCAGACCTGAGAGTTGGCAGTGCTTCTCCTTCTGGTGCTGTGCAGTCTTGCTGCAGGCGTGCACTCTCTCATGCAGAAAAAGGGTAAAGAGCTGGCAGGGAGGGAGCTGGAAGAGACACTGTGCTCAGTGCATTGCGGATATGACAGGAGTGCTGGTGTAATGCAGCCTTCCCCTGACGTATGTTACTGGTGCTGGAGGATGGAATGGTGTGGTTTGCCATTGGCATCTCCCTGGGAGCCATTCCCTAGAACTTTTTGCTTTGCTAACATGGGTTGGGAGAAATAATGAAAATAGAAGTGATCCGTAACAGAGAGTACTAATCCTAATGTTTAATCTTAATCATAAAAGAACTTGAATAATTTATCATCAGAAATATAAAACCTAAACCATCGGATTACAATGGATTTGTGGAAGATGTCATCTGTTTAATGCTCATCTTTTATCTTTAATACTTTGCAAGCTAGTTTTGAAATAACTAAATGCCTTGCAAAAAGTAACTTACAAGAGATTGCTAAACAGGAAAGCTGTGCTTAATGCAATACTGGCATGGGAGCTGTTGACAAGGGAGATGGTGACAAGGATTATATATTAAAAGTAATGATTTCCTATTATTCTAATAAAAATAAAATAATCCTCAGTTTGTATTAAAAGTTCAAATGTTCTCTAATTTTAGGGAGTTCCTCTTGTTTGGTGTGACTATGCATTCTGAGGAAGTTCATTATCTTTGTTGTCCCCATGATGTTTTTGGTATCTGAGCTTTCTTGCAGGAGCTCGTTGTCCTTGCTGAGGATGTCCAGGAAACCACAGGATGTGGGCACACCAGGAGACATGCCTCTGCTTCACAACTTGGTCAAGAGAAATTGTGTACTTGTTTGTACTTCAGCCCACTACACATCTTTAACATATTTAACCTTATTTCTGTGATTTGTCTAAATGAAAACTGGGATATGTAACAGTTGCTCTGAAAGTAATACCTCCTACTTTATTATGTTGGCCCACAGTGTCAGAGATTGATGTTGGTACGGCAGTAGAGGTTGAACCTTCCCACCAATATTCCATTCCATTTTGTTGCCATGTTACAAATGGCAGCAGAGGGGCAGCCATTGAATTTTTCTATGTAGAAAAATGGCACACACTGACGTTCATTAATGCTTGCTGAATGTTTATGGAGACCAAACAGTGAGGTGGTGGGTGGTGTGTTTCAGCAGTGGTGACAGTGAAAGTGAGTCACCTTTGCTGGTGTAGGTTGTTACAAGTGTGGCATGCAGGCTCTTGCTTGTTGCTGGTGAAAATGCAAGGCTAACGGTATGGCTATATTGAAAAATGGTGTTTTGTGGCTGAGAGTTTGCTCTATGTGATAGTGTTATTGTGCTCTTTCTATCTGTTGTAGTTTCTGTGGAAACCAACATTGATATCCATATATATGCTGTGTGTACATATAGATGTATCTTCTGCATATTGGGCTTTGTAAAATATTTCAAACAAATATTTTTTCAAAGCAAAACTTCAATGTGACCTCTGTTTTATGCTAACAGAAGCAGCAGACAAAAAACAAAGGTGACTTGATTTTGTATTGTAGGTAATTCTGCTTACCTTAACACGGAGACAGTAGCACTGTAAACTGACTAAGGTTTTTTGGTTCAGGTTGATTATTTTGGGTTGAGGGGGGAAGGCTGCAGTTGTGCTGAATTTATATTGCAAAGTTTATTTACATGCTATGTTTATAGTAGAGTTATTAAATGTAACCAATGTATGCATCTTGCCATGAATTGCCTAAAATGTCACCTCCTGGACAAAGGCTTAGTGTGCTGGAGGTTGTATAATATAGTAACAGGAAAAAACATTAGTGCTGTTTTCTCATGGAGGCCATAGTGTTTGTCAGCTGTGGATAGTTTAACTTGGTGTCTGTGCATGGTGTGCTACTCTGTAGTGTGGGAGAAGTCAAGCTATTTCCTGCTCCTTGTCTGACAGAGGTGGGAGACCTGTTGCAGTGGTTAGCTGAAAAGGCTGTGAGAAGGAAAGAATGAATTTCTGAATTCTGAGAAAGAAGGAAACAATGGGAAGATGCATCTCCCACTTATTACAAGTATGAACTGGAAAGAAAGGTCAGGAGAAGCTGAGAGATTGATCAAAAAGCGTACCAGCAAGTGAGATTCTTTGGGATTTTGTGAGGACTGGAAAAAGCATTTAACATTTATGCTGAGATAAACACAGGAAAACAGTGTTGGTTATGCCGTGGTATTCTGTAATGATGATGGCGTTACTGTTCGATGTCAGCGTGCCGTTCCCTGCTGCCACATGCTCCTCTGGGTCTGCCATGTCTGGGGGCTTGTTCCTGTGCTGCGGCACTGGATGTGGGACTGGCTTCATGCCGTTTGTGTGCGGGTGACATAGAAGATGGTGTATTTCTCACCCTTATCCTTTCTTCATCTCATGTGAAGTTCAGGAATAGTAGTAGTAGTTCTTCAACAAACAAGCAAAAGTTGACCCAGTTGACCCAGCATCACCTGGAACTGCCTTCTCTTTGCTGTCACTTTACTTTGACAAGCTAAGTTTGAGATTTGAGGCACTGTGAAATTGCTGCTGTCTGTTAACACACAAACTGGAATCTGAACCACTGTCTTTATAGTGATGAGTTGAGTTTGTATATTTAGGAGAAAGATGTTCCCTCAAAGCTCAGTGAATGCTATTGGCTCCAATTCAATCTGTTGTCAAGTGGGGGCATGTACTTCAGATAAATATCAGTCAACGACTCTTTCCTTCATCCTGTATTAAATGACAGTAGTGAATGCCTTGGTAACATGAAGCAGTGAAGGCTCATTAATAGGATATTTGATTCTTTGTATATTCAGAACATGAAACTTCAGTCACAAATTGTGTAATATAGCAGTATCATAGCAATTTGTATTTAAGTCACTCAAGTAGTGTTTAATACATAAATTCATTAGTTTTATCCATCTAAAAGTAACGTGTAAAATACTTCAGATTTTATAGGAAATGTGATGCAATTGCCCTGTAGAAATGAACAAAATACGTATTTAAAATTGTTGTTATAATATGTTTTCTGAAAAACCAAAAGCATATTTAAAACATATTTGTAAGTGGCAAAGCTTCTCAAGGCAGGAGGGTTTTTACTGCCAAATCCTTGGTACTGTCAAATTTGTCTATTTGAGTTATACAAGATGATGTATTTTGGAATCTATTCATAGCATACCTCAATGAACCACTGGTTGTTATGTTCATATCTCTTCAATATGAAGAGAAGCCTTACAGACAACTACAGCAGAAGCTTGTCCCTTGAAAGCTGGCTGTTAAAGCAACTTCACTTCACTGTAGTGTAAGAAGTTAGGTGCTAAAACATGACTGCTCACACTCTAAATAAACAAACAGTGACATCTTCATCACCGCAATTCTTTGTATTTCACTTGCAGTCTGTATCTAAATTATACTTAAGCACTGAGTGATGGACTTTAAATTCCCTCCAACTATTTATTTACATAGCAGTTGTGCCTTTTATCAGTTAAGGATGGCCTTATTTTTTCCTCTGAATTCCTGAGGATGAGTGAGTAAATCTATCTGATTCCAGCACAGAGTAGGTTAGAGGTAGGTGGAAGACCACACTGTCACTGCAACAACATACTCAGCAGGTTTTGGTTGTCTTCAGGTAGAGGTACAGTGATGATGCAGTCCTACCATGGGAACCGTAACTCAAAGGAAACACTTAGCATCCTACTCATATCTGTGGGATTTGGCTCCAGCTTCCGATACATTGTTTCTGGAGAGCAAGTGGAAATTAGAGAGTGGCAGAGAATGTTTACTGCTGTTGCAGCTCTGTCTTCAGCTTGAAGGCTGAGGATTTCAAGTGCCCTCTCATGCTGCTATCTTTTGGGCTCGTGGTTGGTTGCTGTATGCTGGAAGGGAATTTCTGGCAAGCTTTAGAAACCTAGCTTGTGCTTGAGCGTGTATTTTGAAAATGTCCTCATGCTGCTTTGAGTCTCAAGTCCTGTGCCAGTTTTGTTAAACTGTGCCAAGCTATATGAGAAACAGTTAAGTTTCATTTTCTTCTAGAGATTTACCCTCTGGATAGAGTAAGACAGTATTCCAGGTTGTATAATGTACATTTCTGAACTGACAGTTGCTTATTTTAAACTATTTTTAGAAAATTCTACTGAACTTTAATTTCCCACCTGTTTTTTCTCTTGTCTCATTTGGTGTGGATCTCTCTTCAGTTTTGGGAAGCTTGGTGTGAAGTAATGGTTTGTGGGCCACTGGGAATCCAGTTAATTTGTATGATCTATGTGCTCTTCTCTGAGAAATCAGGTTTTTGTTGCCTGTGAGGCCCTTAGTTAATCATGTTATCTCATGAGTACAAAGCTTTAGCGATAGTAAATGGAACACTAATTGTTGTATACTGTTATAAGTACTGATTATGAAACAAAAAAAAACCAACAACCTGGCAATTGTGTGGTAGATTGCCAGTGACATAGCATTCCTCAATTTTTTTGTTGTGTTTTATTTTTTGAAGAAATTGTAAGTTTACCATGGCTGGTGGGAGGAATATAAGAAAATAACTGCCAATTAAAAAAAAAACAAAGAGGGATTAGAAGTGTACCAAGGCTGAAATGTTCCCCTTTGGGGCAGAAGTGGTGTTTGGGTGGAGCTTTTCTGCACTGATTTCTTGGTGAAGGTTGTCATGAATGTAGGACTTTGTCTTTCCATCTCAGAACTCAGTTACCATTTCCATGCTGTAGGAGGACTGGAGAACCATCCCTTAAAACTTAAAAAACTGGTGTCAAATTTTGTAGCTCAACTTGCAGGGCTGCAGACAGATTTGCAAAACTGTTCATTTTTGAAATGCGACTCCTGAGCGTTGCATCTCTTTTATGTAGTATTCTAGTGAGGAATAGTGGTTTCATTTCATGTTGTTTGTCAAATTTGTGATGAAGCAGTTCCACAAGAAAATTAAACCTCAAAGTTTTGCAGGAATGCCATTCTTGGGAGATGTTCTTTAAACTATTTGAAAAATAAATGTGGTATTTAGTTTTTCTGGTTTCATGCTGAGTAACATTAGGATTTGACCTCAAAATTCGGTGTTTCAATGAAGCTGTGTTAAAGTTTAATGAACTTAAATGTACCTTTCATCCTGATTTGAAATAACATTTCAAAATCTGCGCTATGATTCCTTCAGGATATTTCATTTTCCTGTTGGTTCTGCTAGTGACTGCCTCTCTTCAATTTACCTTATTTCTCACATTTTCCTACTGGCTCAGGTGGTTTGATCTCATTTATTGTGTCCGGGAACCCAGGCTGCTCTGTGATTAGTGAGAGTTGTTGCTCTGACAGCTGTGGGTTTTGGGGGAGTAGATTTTTTTTTTTTCTTGTGTCTACTTCTCCTTCATTTTGAGTTATCTCAGTTCTGCAGCTTGTTCTGCCCTTTCCACCCACATTCAGGGCTACATTACTTTCACCTTCACTCACCTTTCTACCACCCACCCTGGTATTTTTATTTCCTTCTGGTGCATCTGTTTCCTCATTAACTTCTTTCCTGATACTCTTTCTCCCTTTCAGTTGTGTTCCCTGCCCTGTTATCCTGTTGGCCTTATCTCTCCACAGTTCTGAAATCCGTTTCCTACATAGATGAGTGATCTGCTGCAGATGCTGCATCGCACATGGATGTGAGCACTGGCAGGGGGCTCCAGTGGGAACCATACTTGTAGGAGGAGCTAACATGGGGTTTTCAAGGACCTAAGCTGCACTTGAACAGAAATCCTGTGTTGTGACATTTTAAACTACTTTTCAGTGATTAATTTTAATAAATGATGGTAACCTGACCTTTTTCACTTTATTTCTGCCTGTCCCATCAAACTCTGGAGATGCGTGTCATTGCAGCAGTACTTGAGCAATCTTTTCTTCAGGGACTGTGTCCTGAGGGGGCAGTTGCAGATGGGAATGATAGTTATTTTTAACTGCTTTGCTTTTTCAGATTGATTTTTCTGTGTTGTTTGCAAGGCAGAAATTACCAATGCAATATTAACCATCACACTCAGTCTGCAGCTCCCTCAGGCTGGACACGAATCCCCATCATTTTGTTCTGTTTTCCACTGAGCTTTACTTTGCTTTTTTGTGTCTGATAGACATGGCAATTTTATTTCTTCTTCCCAGGCTGGAGATGAGAGAAAAATAAATGGTAGAAAATAGTTTGGGGATTTAGATTACCCATCTTTTGGCTGAGGATAGATATTGGAACAGGCTGCCCAGGGAGGTGGTAGGGTCACCATCCCAGGAGGTTTTCAAGAAAGCAGCAAATGTCACACTGGGTGACATGGTTTAGAGCACTGATGAACATGGGCTGATGGCTGGATTAGATGATCTCAGTGGTCTTTCCAACCTTAATGATACTATGACTTTCTGACCTCTTAAAGGATTTCCACTAAATTGTGCTCATGAGGGACTACCATGAAATCTAATGCAAACCGTTAACTCAGAAAACTGAGATCAGGTTTGATGGAAAGTTAAAAAGTACTGTATTGGAGATAACTTACAAAATCTTAGTTACTTTATTCAGGCTATAGCTTGTTTCTTCAGGTCTGAAGTTTTACTCTCCTGCTTTCTTTGGGTGGTTGCTATCGTGATAGATCTGGCAAAGTCCTTGGTGCTATGGGCAGAGGAGGTGGCAGTCCCACCAAAGGCTGTGGATGTGCTGAAATTGACAGCTCAAGCCATAAGTAGTTAGTTACTGTCCTGTAAACAAACATCTCCTTTCTTGAGTTGCTCATGTTATTCTGTTATTTCTCTCTTTGTGAAGGTGAAGCAGGTCAGCCCTACCATGTGTTGAGTTAACACGGGTTCTGATGGGACTATAATCAAATGTTTTCACGCAGTTTCTGATCCAAGAGACAAACGTGTATTTGAAGCATAATTATCGTGATATTCAACTCGGTGTCCCAGCTAATTTTATGATTTTATATCATTTGAAGCCCTTTTCTCTCTTTGAACTTTGTTTCATGAACTTTGATTAAGATGAGAACTTAATCCAGCTCAGTGATTGTGTACTTCATAACTTCAGAATAGCTTCCCTCATGTGCCCCTCTAGAAATGATCTATGCTGCTGGGAAGGAGGTGGTTTTTGCTTAGCTTTCTAGTCACAACAATGCTTTCTATCATTCAAGTTTTCCATTGTGAAGTTCGACCCACTCCTTTATGCTTCCTTCAACCTTACTCATTTTTTATAGTGACAAGTGAATTTTAACAAGAGAATTTCCTTTCAAAATTGTAGTACTCACTTGTAGTTATTTCCAACCGTTCATGTCTCTGCATTCACCTATGGAAGTTTTTAGTCTTATAAGCTACCACTTGTAAGGGATGGCAGCGATGGGGATGCTGTCCCTCCTGTCACCTACCCTTTGGCCTGGTCTGCTGAGTTCCTGATGCTACCTCTGTGAGGTTTTCTCATGTTTTTCAGTGGGATGCTCCCATTATATTCTCCTGTAAGGAGGCATGTTGGGATGACTCTGTAAAGGTGTTTCTGCACTTCGGGAAGTAAAGCTGTGTCTTAGTCTGTGCCTGAGAGCTTTTCTTTTTTTTCCTTAAATTATTGATTAAAAGTTTGCTAATGTCCCAAGGCAAAAATGAACTGAAGAACTTGAGTGACTACAGATGAACTGAAGAGGCATGATGATAAAATTCTTCAAGGTTTTCTTTTTTAATTTTTTTATTTTGTCTGTGTTAGAAAAATTGTTTGGAGTATGTCTACTCCCATGGTATTAGTGATCATGCTGTTTGTCTGCGTTAGGATAATTTAAAACCTTCTTTGTAAATAAAAGTCTTCCAAGAATTATAAGGAGGAAATAGACGAATGGCAGATGTTTAATTTTTTTTCCAGCTGGCATTGAATTGGATATGATCTTTTTTAATCATCAAATTTTACATTTTCAGAACAATCATGTCTGACTAAAAAGAGAAGTGATTTTCCATGATGTTGCGTTAGGAGGTCCTTGAGGTTAAAAACTGTTTCCTGCTGGGTAGATCTGGTGATTTACAAAAATGAAATGAAATCATCCGTTGTTACATTTACCATTTTATTATTTACATAGACAGATAAATATTGCCTCTAATTTCCAGTTGTTGTTTTTTATTGCAATTTTAGTTCAATTCTGTGTAGAGCAGTTGCATTTCCTGACTGGTGTTGCTGCCATAAGTAAATGGGTAGATGAGAACTTTATGTCTAAATAGAGTGTAAAATGTGGACAGTTTGTAAGTCCTCCTGTTGCCCTTACAGAACAACTTTCTGCAAATTGTGGAGAATGGACTTCTAACAAATACAGTTGGCACTGCTTATTGCTGCCAGCATGTAAATTCAGCAGTTTCTGCATGTGTTAACAGTAACTTGTTTCTCTTGCCTTAGGAAGGCTGTTGGAGCAGGTGGGAAAGCTCTGTGCAGGATGCTGTGGCTCCACTGGGGTGACCACGGGCTGGTGGTAGAACTCACCCCGGGTTTTGGCAGACTCATGAGTCAGTTGGTGAGGACCAGTCAGCTTGGTCAGTTGTGTGCAGCACAGTCCTCCCCAGAGGGGAACACTGAGTCACAGCCTTGTGAATTTCCAGTCCCCAGTGCAGGAAATACCCAAGTAGCTGCTCCTGTGGTTTCATTTAGAAATGAATGAGTTGTGTAGAAATTAAATAATTAGGTGGTATACTTCTGGTCCCTACTGCATGCTGACTTGTGGGCGATATGTATCTTTTTGTTTAATGAAAGTATGTTTTGAAGTAGCATATCATTGTCTTGAGTAGGGAAATGCTAGTTTCTGAAAACTGAATTTCCATTGAAAACAGTGAATGTAGCCATGAAGCTGGGTGCAAAGGTCTGTTCCAATTGTCGTACCTCCTTTTTATCCTGGCTGTGTTTTGTCTAACCTCTTCTTTTGATTCATCATTCAAAATGATGCTGCTAAATCATTTTTTGTCTACTTTTTCATGCTATGTTTTCTTCTTTCAACAAATTGAACAAGTTTGTCTCTTGCTACAAGGGCTCTGTGCTGTTCTGCTTATCTGACTTAAGAGGAAAGACTCAGCTTTGTTGTGTTATTGTGTCCACTACCTGGAAAGTAACTCTTATTTCCCCTGTACTGAGAACCATCTCTACACAGAGAGAGAGGAAAATCTGTCCTTGTTATAAAATCGCAGTTTCCAATTGCGTATATATTGATTTTTGTTATACTTTCTAATCTCTACCTATTTGATTATCGCTCTGAACTATTGCGCCTTTGAGACGATAGCTGCTTGTCCAGGATTGCACTGTGTTTTATTTATTTTCACTGTATTTAGTAGACTAGTTTGTAGAACAAAACAGCACTGAACAGCCAGGTGTAAGCCTTCGTATACATTCTTACAGCTTAGTTCCAATGCTTGTATTCAGTGTTACATAAAAGGCAAACATCTTCAAGAATCATTTGTTCATTTAGGCATTTAGGGAAGCTGATGCCTGTTCAGAAGTCTGAGAGTATGTTACAGCAGCTGCTTGTTTTGGTTCTGAATGTGTTGTTTTGTATAATAGCTGTAAAAAAAAATATTTGCCTGCCATTTGCAGGCAGGCAAATGCTTTTACTGACTACATTCTGTTGCTATGTTTTCCTTTTTGTATACATCAGTACCAAAACTAGTGATGGAATACTGCATACAAATTTTTTCTTTTTTTTTTTTAGCCAAGACAAGAGTGGCTGTTGATTTTTCATGTAGTTTTGTGCAGGTAGGCAGCATCTTGCTCTGATAAGTGTGCTTTATAAACTCAATTTTATTGATGATACTAAATTTAGAATGATAGGAATGCTTCTATAAAAATGAGTTAAGTTCTGCATCCCCGAAGCATACATTGCTGCTAGATTAGTAATTTGTTCTATTTTTGTGGCCACATCATGATTTTAATAGGCTCAATTCAATTAATACATTAGGCAGGGTTCATCCCCTTCACTTTCTTCAGGGTCAGCAGTGCACCTCCTAAGGATTTTCTATGGGTGTGGCTTTCAGGTTCTGTCTTGGGGAGAAAGTTTCCAGTACTCATCTGTATAAGTTTTCTGTGAGTTTGAGAGGCTTTGGGTCTCCATGCTGCTCTCTGCAAATGGCAACTTCCAAGTGTGCTCTTGTCTCCTGGACTTCATGTGCTGAAGTGTGAGGACTGGATCTTCAGTGATGACACTGGGCTCTGCGTTCAGCCTTGCCTGTGTGTTGGTTGTCATGAGCTACTGGAGACAGCCATCTACATTACAGTGACTTAAAAAAAAAAGATAAAAATAATTCTTAGTGTATTGCATGGCCTGGTAATGCAGGCTACTCACTGCCGTGTTGGTAGGGTAGTGAATGGCTTGGGGAATGTGAGTCCAGACAGTGCTAGTAAACCTAATGTCTCTGCTGTGACTTAGTGTTTATTCACCACTTGATTGGTTTAGGTGATCTGATAGTGTTTTGTACTCTGGGATTTTAATTTTAATTAATTTCTTCTTTTCATAAATATCTTTCCTAATGAATTCATGCTCATAGTTATATTTTACTTTTTGAAATGCCAAAGTGGCATCTTTTGAAATCAAGTTTTGGACTCTTCATGGGTGTACTTCAAAGGCTACAGAGGCAATACATTGCTATGATTCAGCAGAGACATCAAACAGACCATGTGTAGAAGTGACAGTTGAATTTCCATGACCATTCACTCATTTCCCTCTGCTGAAGCTGTCATAGCTGTTAATTCATACCAGTGGAAGTAGGTGTTTATGTGACTTGGACACATTTCCCAAATGAATTTGGGCTGCTTCAGTGATGTGTTTTGTTTTGTCAGGAAACTGGATTGAGCAAATACAGCCTTTTAGACAGCAAAGACCTATGCTAGTACTTGGCAGAAACATGTCAAGTTTACTTCTCACTGCTTATCAGCATCCTTAAGGAAGGAAACTTGAGGCTTCATAGTCAGCATATTTTAAGCTCATATTGTAATATAGTGTTGCTGATAGTAGAATTTGATCTAAAATTAATCAGTTCTCTCATTGTTACTACTTTGTCACAATTTCACTCTGAGTTCCTTAATTAAGAAGATTGCTTGTCAGCGAAGAAGTGGAGCAGAGTTTGCCTAGCATTGGCTGGACTTGAGAATGGCTGTGTGCAAAACAGTTCTAAGTACAGAGATATTACACTTGTGTTTTAATTGACTTCTACTGCAGAGAATTTTTGGAAGCTTGAGAACCGTCTGTGTTTGTGTCCTGTTTATGTCAAAATCACAGGAATTTTAGCTGTGGATCAAACCCTTGTTTCGTCTATCTCTGTAACTTAGGGTCATCTGGACCAGATTCTTCAGAGCAGCAAGCTGCTCTGGTTGACATCTGTGAGGCTGTGGCACCTAAAGATTTTTGCAAATCATATTTGTAGCTACTTGTTTTGTGCACCAAACATTCATTATGCTATTATGCATCACAGCATGTTATGCCATTGCAGTCTTCTGCATAATCCACAGTCACTTAGTTGTGGTCTCTTGTTTTAAGAAGGACGTAAGAAAATGAGAAAGGCGTGGAGAAGGACAGTAGGGGTTTTCAAATGTATGAAATGCTTTCTGGCAAGGAACAGCTTGGTGGAGAAGGAAGGATTTTTCAGCTTGGGAAAGAGATGTTGTAGGAGAAGGTTATGGCAGAGGACTAAGGGAGGAGATAGAAAAATTTTTGCTTTCCTTTTTGAGGGATATCTAGTGCAAGTAGTAGGTAGCAGATGCAGAGCAAGTTGCTTCACCTGACTGAGTTAGAAATTGTGGTCTGCTAGATCTTAAACTTCAGACTGTGGTCTGTGTAGTGGCTTTTAAGTATTTCAGAAAAGCTTTGTCATTAACGCTGCAAGTGTTTTTTAAAGCTCATCTGAGGTAATGCAGTACTGTAAAAGATCAGATCGATTAAGTCAGTCACAGAAATTGCCCAAATGATTTTTGTCCTCTGAAAAACTTGCAGTGCTGTTTAAAATAAAATCCCAGAGCTTTAGATCATTTTAGTTATTTATGGTATAAATGGCATTATACCTTTCTTTCCTGTTTTAGGTTCAAATGAAGATGTATTTTACTTTAAATATCTACGTTTATTTACATAGTGCGGATGGTGAAGGTCCTGGGTGTAGTGCAGTACTTCTGCTTTGTAAGCTGCTTTACCTGCTCTGTGTTAAAGCGTTTTTTGCCTTAGGCTTCCCATTTTCCTGGTCTGATCAGTTCATCTCATCAGGTGTATGATGACCTAGGCAGCAAATTCTCTTGCAGTTGCATGAGGCCTGAGATGCGATGTCCCTAAGAGGAGGTGAAAGGCCCTGTGCTTCCATACACTGGGGAAGGGACTGGGAAAGCTGGCAAGTAAAGGCAAGCTGTGCTACTGGAGTGACAACCACGTCTCTGCTCCCACCTCACAACAGCTGTACAGGGGCTGGAAGGTTGTGGTACTTTTCTATTTTTCCCTGAATTTTTTTACCTACTGGAGAGAGGGAGAAAAAGAAACTTAGAGAACCGAAAGGGTCAAGCAGTTTTCCTTTCTGATTGTGATTTCATTATTGTTGTAAGAGGAGCTCAAACTTGGTCCCAGTCTGGGCTGAAGGCTGACTCTTAACGTACTGGTGTGGCACAGTGATCTGTAGTGTCTTTGCTTGGGGGTAGAAATACAGATGGAGCATTTATGACTGCTTGAATGAAGGCTTTAGTGTTCTGTAGCACTCTAACCTCGCTCATATCATTTCAGTACTGAGCAGAGAAGGATGATGTACCTGGTGCCTGTTTCTCTGACTGATAATTATGTGAGAATCTAGGAACAGTAAAACCAACTCTGGGTTTGCTTTTAATGGGTAACACATTGTTAGTGGAAAATGCTTAACTGCTAAGATTGCAGAAGTATCTAACTTTCTCAGCCTGATAAGTAAAATGGAGCTCTGTGTACAGATATGGTAAGCTTGAGTGAAATTGAGAGCTTTCAATTTTCTTCCTCGGGTTTTGAGATTGAAACTGCTTGGGCATCACTGCAATAGAGATGACATTTGGTGCTGTGACAGTGTATTAAAGCTGAAGAGAATATCACAAGGTGTAAAAATATAGGTAGTATACATGGTGTCCACTGAGTTTTCACTTCCAATCCTGCAAATTTACCGCTGGAGTTTCTGTCAGATATGGCTATTCCCACTGGTTTTTGGTTTGGGCTTCTGGAATTTTCTGTTCTACTTACTGAGCTGGCAACCCTTGAGAAGCTCTCACCAAGTGCATTGGAAAAGTCCGTCCTTACTACAGAGAGCAGCCTAATACACTGCAAACCTGACTCAGCACACTAGCAAAAAACAGAACAGTAGATTTTTAAAATAGAGGGCAGCAATGTTCATATTCAACAGTTTGTAGGGAGCCTACCTACATCTTCAGGTCTTGCTAGGAGTTTACTCCATTATCATAACAGCCTGAAAAAGGCTACTCATACAATTCAAGAAAGCATTTAAAATGTTGCAGGATCCATGTGTGTTAACACTGATGAATGATAATAAGAACTTTGCTCTTTTATACTGGAAACCACAGAACTAGTACCTGAACTAAATGATGTACTGATAAGAAATAGAAGCTTGTAGGAGTTATTTGGACTAGGCTTACCTTTAACAGATGCTTACTAACCCTTTAAAAAATGTTCTATTGTGTTGATTTTCCATACGAGCTTCAGTGTTTTGTTCTTAAAATCTTAAAAAATAAATGTTGAATCTGTGTTATATATTGAAAGTTTGGAAATTGTAGGTAAAGAAGAATGAGCAAGTACATGCTAGTTTTAAAATTGTTAAAAAAAAAAATAAATCTGCACTATGAACCTTTACAAAGGAATGTGGTGGCTGGGATCCAGGTGTGGTCTTGTAGGAAGGACCAGAGTATTAGAACATGACTCACTAGAGTAGCTTCAGTTTGGGCGATGAATTCAATGGGGCTCATTTTAGGTATGTGGCAAGGCATTGGGAAAGGGATTGTACTTCCAAAAAGAAGTTGAATTGAAGGATGGATCTTAAGTGCAAATTTTGTATGAAAGTCTTCTGCTGCACCTTCTAACAGTAGAGACATGTAAATATAAACTGCAGTCAAGAATTAGTGACTTTAAAATGCAATGGAAGCAGCATCTTAGGTGTGCCAGGCTAACAGTATGAAATGTGTTGGGTATTCTTTTTAGCAGCGTGAAGATCTCTTTGTAGTTTGAATATGGATATATATATTATTTTACTTAGGTCATGAAAAAATTGGTGCTAATTTGTTTGACGCTTTCCATTTGTTTTGCAGATTTCATGTGAGGAGTATGCTGTAGCTTTTAAGGTTTTTTGATTCCCCCATACATTTAGAAACTTTTATGTAGGTGTAGGTTTTGATTTTTTTCCAACTATGGAAAAGTTTAATGTGACTGGCAGTGTTTCAACTAGTAAGCTGGAATTTGAACAATAAGAAACTCTGTAAGAACTGATGAAAATGCATCCTAGAAGAAAAAAAGTGTCCTCCACACTTCTGCCCCTTACAGAAGCATTTTCCTTGTCACGGTTGTAAATACAATTCATGGTGACCACCATCTCACTGTAATTGGCAGTTTTATAATAGTTTTGCCTGAAGCATTTTAACACCAAAATGTTAATATATCGTTCCCTTGTGTTAGACTCGTTTCATGTTTTCGCATGGTTTAAACATGAGACAAATCTTGTATTAGTTAAATGCTCTTTCTCACTGGATCTTTCTATCAGCCTATTTTGATTTTTTCATTTTAACCTTTGTTTCACTGTCTTTCTTCCTTTGCTGTTCCTTTTACTGTTGCCCTCTTTTCATTTTCTTGCTTCTGTTTTCCTCCTATTAGTACTCTTCTCAGGACTGTGTTCCATATTCCTTTTGTATTCCTGAAAAAAACAGGGATGCAGCTTGAGGAGGTAAGATGGAATAGGGCTAGGCATTTGAAAAGGTAACTAAACACAGGAACATCTTAGCTAATCTGTTTGCACTTTGCATACTTAATATAGTGTTCTAATTACTGTTCTTTTTGATGAGATACTGCAGAATAGACATGTTAAGTCTTGCCAGCAGGGAACAAAGGGCTCCCCAAAAACTTTTATTTACTACAGGATACTGTCCTGGGCTCCCACCCCTGCCTCTTGCTAATTAAACCTATATCTTGGGGAATTCCTCCATTTGGGATTCTGTGGTCTAAGAATTGCTGTCTGTTTAGTGACTGTGCCACCACCAAAGTTCCCTTTTACTCTGTATCTTGCAACAGGCCAAAGAAGGCAGGTTTCTTGGGGCAGTATGGTGATGGATGTTCCTGTACATATCATGGGACATGACGGCTGTTTGCTGAATCGGTTTTGGTGACTGTTTATTTAGAAGTTGCCAGTTCCATGGCC
This sequence comes from Odontophorus gujanensis, assembly GCA_013399175.1. Classification (NCBI taxonomy): domain Eukaryota; kingdom Metazoa; phylum Chordata; class Aves; order Galliformes; family Odontophoridae; genus Odontophorus; species Odontophorus gujanensis. Next base: position 39,119 of record VXAB01010903.1, on the reverse strand, counting down.
TGTAGGAAGTCTTCACATAAATACTGTGTTCCTTAAGTCCTTCTTTGCCCTTGTTTGTTAACCAGTGCTGTAGTGCCAGCATAGATAAGGAGAGTCAGGAGTCCAGAGTGTCTAGAGTGTTTTTTCCTGTCCTCTCTTTGCTCTATATCAGTACTAGCAAAAGCTCAGCTTTGTGCTTCCTCAGCTTTTTATTCAAGTTTCAATTTCTATTTTCTTTATTTGAAGCATAGAGAAGAGAAAATGTACATAAACTAAATTCCATACTCAAGCCAAAATGCAATAGACACGATTGAATAGCAGTCAGGAATTTTAAGAAGAGCTTTTCCATGAATATTTAATTACTACATTAACTGAGCAAATAAAGAACATGCTATTAATATTCGTACTGTGTTAGCAATGGTTCAAAGGAATTTAATATGTTTTATAGTTCATACAGCGTGCTGTGCGTTGTGTAGGCCTTCAAAGAATACCCACATCTTAACTCTCCAGATCTCCCTAGCTGTTCTGTCTGTAGGACTGAACATTAAAGCATCCTCTCAGAATTAAGGAACATCTGCTGTTCTCTTCAAAGAACAATTCTAAGCAAAATGCTTCATGGTTATATAGTAGCACTAGTCTTGCATGTTTTGTTACCTAAAAATGACTCCTGCCTTAAGCGAATATACAAAGACCTGTATAGATGCTGCTAATGATCCTGCCTTTTTCAGAACCCAGTATGCTGTCTCCTGCATCCTTATTAGTGTGTCTGCTTTGCGACAGAATTAAAAATATTTCCTGACACTCCCTTGTGGAGAGCGAAGCTTAGGAGATATTTAACATTTGGATCATTTGCTCCTATTTAGAGCTTAAAATATATTGATCATCTGAATGATGGAAATGGTTTGCAGCTCAAGAGATCAAATGTAGGACCTAAAACTGATTCTTCCTGTGTTTGTTAGTTTTTTTTTTTAAATGATCATTTTCAAGTTAATGTTTTATCTAAGAGTCAGAGTAATACTCACTTGTGTTCTGATGCTCCAACCCAAAAAACTTAGGAGATAGCCTTTTAGCTTTCATTATCTTACTGAAAACAGGAGCACTCATCCTATCCCATTGTCTTGGTCTTTAAATTCCTTATGACCATTTTGCATTGCCTGTCCAAGTCTCCAGAGCTTCACAAGAAAATGGCACACAGGAGTGTTACAAACGTTAAATCTCTGCTCCTGACTGTGATATTGCTTTTCCCTCTTGCTGGCTCAGGAGAAGACATTAATAGATGTTGAATTAAGACTTCATCAGTGGGTCCGTACTTCATTCACTGGGAATCCTTACAGCTATTTTTACTGCATATAGTGATAATTACTCCTGTTGGCAGAGCAGAATTAATCTAATCTTCTTTGGCAGCTGAAATCTGTGAAGGAGCCAGGAACGGTGTTTGTGTTGAATTGTTAACCCTGAACATGCAGTTCTATCAGTACCACAGTGGGCTCCCACTTTGTCCAAGTACCTAGTAAGCTGATATTGATGAACATAGAAGTATTAAAGTTTGTAAAGTTTAATAAGGATGTAACATGCAGCTGTTTTGATGGCCCTGCTTTTGGGATCAGTTTGTCAGATAGCATGTTTTGGGAAACTGTCAGTTCTGGCTTGCAAAGAGGAGCCCTCAGTGTAAGAACAGCTCTGTCTGAGTGTACCTAGTTTTCTTCCTTTATTGTGTATGTCTGAAAGAATTTTTCTTTGTGTGTATATTCTCAATAGCAGAATGGAAATAAGAATGAGATTTTTCTAGGTAATTTTTGTCATCGACATCCCCAGGACAGGAAAGGTCAGGAGGCTATGTTCTGCTCTAAGTGCTTAGGTCTTGGAAGAGCATGAAAGTATTCTGGCAATTATCTGTTCCTCTTTTATTTTTCTGCCTTCTGTTCTTGCTTAACTCTACTTTGCTAGAGTTATAAATGAGGACTGACAGAAAAACCTCCCATCTTAATAACCCTGTATGTGCTGTCTTGCACACAACATCAGTATTTCACAAAATAAAAAATAATGTGATAGTCCCTTCTGAGAGAGATGCATGAATTGGGACTAAATTCACTCTTCTGATTACTTTCCTTTCATACATTTATTTTGAATATCTGGCCTTTCCTCAGCTATTTTTGTCACTCATGCCTGCTGTTACATAACCTCCCCTTACTTCTTGGGTATGCCCATGTGGCTGATGAGGGTGTTGAGTCAAAGGTGAGTAGCTGCAGCTGTGAATATGGTTCACAAAGCAGGGGTTGTTAGAGGAGGAGGGGAAAGATGGTATTGTCTTTGACATCTTAAAGGGGACTTGGTGGTGTGAGCAGACAGTTAGCGAAGCAGAATTCTCTTTTTTTTTGCTTTTACTTTTTGTTGTAGCTCCTACGTGTTAGCTGTCAAGAGCAACTGGTCTTGGTTCTGGGTCAATTCTGGGATCCTGATTTCTTTGCAGGGCTGTGACTGCAGTGTTGCAAAGGCTGGGATGTGCAGGCATGGAGGAAATGTATCATGTCTGAAAAAGTACGTCAGACTGGAATTGGTACATGTTTAAGAAATACTGGAGTAATAGTTTGTGAACTTAATTTCAAAGGAGAGGAAAAAATCCACTTCACTTCTGAGAAAAACTAACAGCAATCTTCTTTGCATTTAATATCCCCTTTAGACCAGCACCTCTTCAGGTCATCTCAGAGGCTCAAAATCGAGCTGTTCTATGCTTGGTTCTGGCTTGCCCTACATGCTGTGTCTATTGTTACATATATAAATACAAGAAAGGTGCTGGCTACCAAAGTTTTCTCTCTTATACAGTTTTGTCATAAAAGAATAAAATGGAGATGAAATTGAAATAAATATCAAGCGCTGTTTTTTACGCTCTTAGTAATTAAAAAAAAAAAAATGTTGGAAGTGTAATGAGAATTCCATTCTTTGTAAATACTTGTTCCATGGCCTTTAGGTTTTCACTTGGCTGAATGGTGTTGCTGAGTTGCAGTTCCATGTATGTGAATGGAGTTTTCAGAACTCTTTATGTTGGTCTCTGAACTCCCTTAAGAATAATTTTTGTACAGAAGCTACATCTAGGTACAGAGTATGGTCCCTACTAACAGACTTTATTCCATTGAAGTAGTTCAGTGCTAGAATATATTTTCTCAGAAATACCTCAAAGACTGTAGTGATAGTGTATGGAATCTTTTTTTCTTCTTTTTTTTTCCTTTTGCATTTAGTCTTTCACTTCATTAGAAACCAGGCTAGAGGAATCTGTCTTCCCTCTGGGCAGTTATAGTCCTGCCTGTGCTTTTTGTGTCTAATTAGTCGTTTCTATTCAGTTCTTTTTGTAAAGAATTTCTGTACATTTCTGTCAGTACTCATAACAATGCACTATACTGACAAAACCTCAAGTAAATGTTCCTTCTTGTGTCAAATAGCAAATGTTACAGTAGAAAACAGCATAATTTTTGTGTGGAATTGGATATGATTTGGTTTATCTCTCGGTTCCCATTTAAATTCATGCAAATATATCACCAAACATATAAACCATAGCTCCATATTTTGATGTTAGATTTTTTTATTCTTATTTTTTTCCTGAATTGTTCTTTGTTTCAGTTAACATTGCCTTAATACCTCCTGGAACATTGAATTCAGAGCAGAATGGTCCAGAAGCCACCAATGCTCTAATATGTTCTATAAAAAAGGCTTATTGCAAGAGTTGTAACATATCAGCAGTACTGGCAACGATAACATCATCTGTTGGTAGAAGCCTAAGTACGGTGTGGTGGCACATCAGGGAGTGCTTCATAAACATCTTGGTAATCTGTAGATGTTAATATTGAAAATGGAGCAAAACTAGCATGCGTTATGATTTTATTTTTATTTTTCCCACTGTTAGTATGTTAAACATACTTCATGCCAACCTTGTTACCAAAGAGAAATTTTGGGAAGCTGTTTGTGCTGAGGATCCATTGCTGCACAGAAAATGTCAGGGATGGATGGAGCTGTCACCCCTTGTCTGCGTGTTTTGAGGGCACTTGCTGTCTCCTGAGGATGGTGATTGTTGACAGCCTGTGGGTGCTGATTGTGCTCTCCTCTCATGATATACCTGGAGATTAGCCAGACAAGCTTGATTTTTCACTAGTATATATGTTTTAGGATAGTGTCTTCCATTATCTTGCTGCAATATTTTACTGATCAAGAATTCCAGACTGAGTTGTCTTAAGTAGTGTGTTTTTTACATAATGAAGAGAAACCAGTTCTTGCACTGAAAGATGGTGTTTCCTGTGGAAAAGACCTTCAGAGCTCAGACCAAATGGACCTCTGAATCTCATTACACCTGTAGGAGAGCTGCTCTTTGTACTTTTGATCTCCCTGTGGTGTACCAAAGCATAATGTTTTTGTGTCAGAAAGAAGCACAAAAATATAGTAAGTTTCCAAATAGGGCCATTCTTATTAATGAGAGACTGCAGACTGATGCTGCCTTCTCCTTATTGCTGGCAAGGAGGGTTGTCTTTCAGAGAATTTCCTCGAATTTAGGTGTATGCTCTTTCTCAATTTTGAGGTTTCTTTTACTAATTTGCAATACAATAACCACAGTGATAAAAATCTTTGTTTTCATTGAGAAAATTGTTTCTTTAGATGATTACAGTATAATGTTTTTGAAATCTTTCTGAAAGTTTTCTGGATAACATAACTGACTTTTACAAAATACAACTAGTGGATAATGAGTTCTTTGTAAAACGAGTTTCTCTTACTCGTACTTTTTTGAAAAGTGTGTGACTATAATGTAAACAGATCTTGGTTTTAATAGTCTGAGTTCTATCCAGGTAGCAACTGTGGTTAGCTTAATAGTTCAGAAATAAGCCTTTCATTTTCAGTTTTGCAAGAGAAAATTGATGGTTACTGAATCATTAGGTACCTAGCTAAACTCATTAGGCTTTCTGTGAACTGGCAGGGGTTAGTCTGTATAGTCTGGAGGCCTGTTCTGTTAAAGGCACCGTTTGGCACACTGTAATTGATGATGTGGTCCAGACCCAAGTGTGGGTAGGTTTGACAACCGCTTAGTCTGTGGTTTCTAGATTGTACAAGGCATGTAATATAACTGCAGTGTTGTCTTATGGTTATTGAATATTAGATTATAATTGCATCAAGCCTGTTTAACATATGGTGCATGTTAAGTGCATTATATGTTTAACTTTGGCAGTTAATGAATAAGTGAGTATTAAGAAAGAAACAAAACCCTCAATAGCATGGGATGGGGAGTGGGGGTTAGGATCCTCTTTGGTTTCTGTTAGAATGTGCCCATGAATTACATTTCTTACCTGAAGTGCAGATGTTTTAATACTTTTTCTAAAAGCAGAGTGCTAAGGAAACAATTTCACAAAATTCTCCTCAAACTTGAATTGATTCGTGTGTAATTTTGGACAAATTTTGCCATTTTTACCTTTTATTCTAAGAGATCTCTGCTAGAAAGACTTGGAGAATTTTAGCAGAATGGAAAGAGCATTTTGCTTGTGTATGCCTGCTGATGTGCAAGCAGTTTTTAGCTGCATTAAAAAACCAAATGCAACTTCTGGAAATACTGCAGGCAAATGTAGGCCAGGTTTCAGGTCTGTGACAGCCCCTGTCTCTCCCTTCTGGTTCTCTTAAAGGTAAACAACTTAATGGTGCTGTGAGCTTTCTTTGCATGACAGCTCATCATCCCTGTTCTAAATTCATCACTTTCTAGGGGGAAAAGAGAGAGCTCTGAGTTTTTCAGTGAGGATTAAAACTGGCAACTGTGAGAAATTCACTGTGGGTAAAGCAGTACTAAGACTATACTCTGCATGGACAAACCTAGTAGACCTTGATGGCTTTTAGGAAAATAATAATAAAAAAACCTTAGGAAAGAAAACAGGAAACAATAATCACTTTGTTTTAAACCACTCTTCTGGTGCTATCTTGCAGGGCTAGAGTAGAAGAGGTGTGTACACCTTATCTGTTAGCAGGCTCTATCTTCTAAGTAATTTTGACTTGAAGATTATAATTTCTGTGAAATGAGGGAAGCTTGTGATGCTGACCAAGAAATCTAGGTACGTTTTCTCATATTTCAGTAGTCATAACTATGTGGTCACGAAGCAGCCCTGTTGGCTGTGCAGCACGGTGTGGCCTGGTGTGGCTGTGCCACTTGCCGTGCCAGGAGTGTGGGGGCTGACAGCAGGCTGCAGCACTGGTGTGTTCACATGTGGCCCCACAGACTTGGTGTGTGTGTGCTGTCAGTTGCAGCTCAGAGCTTGTCACAGGCACCTTGCTGGCATCTATTGTGGTGGCTTCAGTGGCACTTTGCAATGAGATTGTTGGCTCTTGCCATATCTTGATACCCACAACCACTGGAGTTGTCCACTTTAGACTTGTGCAATTGTATTTGTGCTTCTAATCAGTCTGAGCCACCAGATGTGCTGCTTTTTCCTCTGTCTGGCTGATTAGCTCTAAGACATGAAGTCAGGTTCCCTGCCGAATTGATATTTTCTTGTCTCAGGCTGAAAGTAAGGCAGTGAGGTACTTTGGCTGAGGAGCAGTTTGGGTATTACGGGGCACTTGGGATACATATGGTTGTGACACCAGCTTTGTATTAATTTCAAAAATAGAAATACTGTTTTGATGTAAACGTAGTTAAGATGGAATATATAACAGTGCTATAATCTGACCTAATGTAAATAATCCACATTGTTATGAATCCACAATAACATGGAGAACTCTGGGAACTCAGTTCTAATATTCAGTTGCTGTATAGCTTACAGTAAAATGCGTATGAAGAGCACTTGAAATATTGTTGCTTATAAGTATTGTGTTTGGCTTATTGTGTGTATATGTATATATATATACTGTATAGTGGATTTTAAGAATCTGCAATGACATCTTCATGGATCTAATGCTCATATGAAAGGACAAAGAAGAAAATAGCCTTTGAATTCAATACAGTAATCCGGGTGATTTGAGGATATTAGATTTCCAGTAAGTAAATGGAAGGGAACTTCTTCACGTCGTTTTCATCCCCTCTCATGGTGGGTGAATGGTGAATATATATTCATAATGCCTTCAGTGTGTAACTTTCAAACTCTGCTTTTATCTTAACAAATGAAGGTATTTTATGTACATGCAGAGTAACTTTTTCAACTTTTTCATATTAAGGTAATTTTATTAATGTAATTCTATGTAAAAAACAGAAATTCTTTTTAAGTTCTGTGATTTGCTTTCTGTACAGAACTGAAAAGTAACTACATTTAGATTTATTTATATCTAGCAGCTTATTATAAATTTTTTTAACATGAAAAAAGTAGTTCCTACTCACAATGTTTCTATGCAAGGTTTTGTTAACGCTTCTGAGGCTGCAGGGAAGGTTAGTGGCTGAATTAGAACCAGAGTAAGGTCACAGCACAGTGGAAGTGCTGACTTAAAAAAGAAACAATTGTATCCTCAGATTTTGTGAAGTATTTGTGACCAAAGCTGCTGATTGACGCACTTTATGCTAAGCATTTTTTTTTTCTTTCCCCTAGTTTCTCTGCCTGAAGAATATAAGGACTTTTCTTTCGGCATGTTGTGAAATATTTGGAATGAAGAAAAGTGAACTTTTTGAAGCATTTGATTTGTTTGACGTGAGAGACTTTGGAAAGGTAAGGATCCTTTAGCAATTATATCCTAAGTAACGCTCATGTTCTGCTGCTTAAGGATAAAAGTCTTTGTAGGTGTGGTGTAGAAGCTGTAACCAATGGGTGGACAGCCATTAGGAAAAAAGGTAAGAATTAGGAAAACAGATAAATGAAATTGAAATTGGAGGTTCTAATAAATAGCAGAAGAAAATTGTTGGTAGGAAAAAATTGAAGATGTGAAAGGAGAAGTTACAAACTGGATTGAGAGATGATGAATTAGAATGTACACTAAATATGCAAAAGTGGTAAAATGTGAGCAAGTACTGTGTGGTGAAATCACTTTTAAACAAAAACAACAACCAATTGAACAACCGTGTGGAATAAGAAGCTCTGGCTGTTTTTGTTGAGACCATGTGGTGCCCAGCACGTTTCTTTCATCTCTACTGCTTGAAATTCATTCATGTATCTTTATGTGTCAATTGTGTTCATTAACAATTAGTTTTTCAAGCTGTTTTTCTTTTTAACCCGCTGTAAAGCACAGATACAACTATATTTGGTTAATGTGACTATTCTAATTTGCACACCCTGAAATATATTCTTCTTTAAGCCTATCACTAGTTATTCTAAATATAAAAGCTTTTTCCAGTGTATTGTTCACAGCCTCCCACGTATCTGTTTGATCCGTCATCGCCAGTATATGCTCTGTTCAACTTCGGTTTCTGCTTTTGAGTCATTGGGTATTGTTACCCTATTTCCACAGAAAATGAAGTAGCAGAAGAAATAGCTACTTACTCAAATTTAATGTATTTTAAACTTTTTTTTAAGCACTCTTACTTTTTGCTAACTAATACTTACAAAAGTAGATGTGGAGGTAAAGATGACACAAGAGTGCAAGCATGAATTAGGTCTTCAGCATGCCTGAGTGTTTGAAAAGCTTCAGTGAAGACTATTAACCAAACAATCTGACTCTCTTTTAATGTAATTTCTGTCAGGTTTTTAAGTCCTTTGTTTCATAATAATAATAAGAAAAGACAAAGAGATAAACCTGGTAACTGCACTTGTTTCTTAGTGATAATGACTGTCTTTTGTTCTCTTAAATCATGTTTAAAGCAAAGCATTTGCTAAAATGCTGTCTTCTAACAAATTTAGTATATGACATACCTTAAAGATTTAATTTCCTCTTCTACTCACACAATTGAAAGGAAAACGAATTGCTGGTTTTGTTTTTTCTCTGTGGAATATCAGTGCCTTTTTATTTTAGGGTATTTAGGTGATCAGATATCCCTAATATTTGCATCAAATCTTTGATATGTATGCCTAATGCAGTAATAAAATGTCTTTTATTATTGTAGCTTCTAATTAATGACTGAGATTTGTTTCATATTTCCCACCACATGAACACTTTTAAGAAAACAGCCTGATTCGGAAGACATACTTTGTATTCAATTATACAGTAATAATAATTTGCATTTCAAAGAAATAAGTTCTGAATTTAGCCCAGCACAAATGTTTCTGACGCTCTTTAATTGTATTTTTAACAGAATTTACTTTGGAACTTATTTTTATGTGAGTAGAATGATTACTTTAAAAACATCAGCACCAGCAAAAACAAACAAAACCCATCAGTCTTCCATCCAGTATATTTACCATTTTGTTTATCTTCCCAAAGCAAAGTTAGATCCAGTAAAATCAGTAAAATTAGACTTGAGGTTTTTATGCTTGTATTGCCACACTATTGCACAATAGATTTTGTATTCCTGGTATTGTTCAGTGCCTGTTGTCACCTTTTCTGGAATGCTAGCAGGTAAAAATGCCATGACAAACTTGAAAGAAACCAGCATGTTGGGACTCTTTAATGAGATTACAGCAGTAACAGCTGCTTGTAGAGGTGGAGATAATAAATTGGGCAAACCTGAGTAATCCTTGCAAAAGCTGTGTTAGGCACACTTCTGGGTGCAGAATGACACTGTTGTTATGCTGTTGTCATTGCATGCTTAAGTGAATGCCTGCCATGCAATTGGAAGTTGTGTGTTTCACTTAGGTGTGCTGGTCTTTAGTTTTACCAGCCTCTGCAATCGAGCATGTAGGCAACTTCCTGCCAATTACACTGAAGTGTGTAGTGAACATTGTGCTCAGTTATTTCTATGGTTTAACACTGTAAAGTTTGTGCAATTAGCTTGAGAATATTTGTGGGGTTTCATATCCTGATGAAGTACTTGTTACTTGGGAAATTCCGACTACTATTACTAGTGATGGGAATAAGAAAGCTTTTTTGTTATTTTTTTTTGTTGTTGTTGTTTTTTATTTACCCAGTTTTTCCTTCTTAACTTTTGCATTAAGTATTGATTATTTCTGAATGTACGACTACTCAAAGGTAGTCTTAAATCTCTAGCCTTCTTGAGTTGAAGCTACAGCTGTGCAAAAGGACAAAAAACCAGCATGCTACATTTTTCCTCTGCTGCAGCCAGGTCATTTTGCAGTTTCTGAAAAGAGTTCTTCAAACTTCTCTCCCTCATTATGTGCAAAATATGAATAATTGTGAGCACAAACATAACATAATATGTTTTAGAAATCCTCTCAGATACATATTTTCAGACTGTTGACCAAATGTGTGATGGGATGAGCGCATGCAGTTTTCACAGCCTCTGAAACATTTGAATATTCTGTAAGCCAGACTGAAGCTGGGTTGTCAGAAATTGGCAACTAATTACCAGTGCTGAGATTTAAATAAACTGTTGCTGAGGTGACCCTATAAGCCTTGTATACCCGGTATTTAAAAGAAAAAAATATAAAAAGGAAAAACATGTGAATTTCTCATCTTATAAAATATTCTGTTCTGACAGATTTTGTGACTATTTAAGTACAGTGATGGAGGGAACAGGAAAAATGTGTCAGCTGTAAATGAGTGATATGCTTTCAAGGAAATAAGCTGAAATGGAAAAAATATATGATAAACCTTGTGATGAATATTATCTTTTTGAAATATATATATTCTTTTTGGAGCAAAACCTTTTGTCATGGTAGTAGTAGCTGTGTGTTGTCTATATGGACATAGACCATTTATCAACCTTATGAAATACGTATTACAGAATATTTGATGATAATGGTGAAACTTGCATTTGATAGCTTGGCGTAAATAAGCTAAGGATTTCACGTGCTGCATCTAAACATACGGAAATTTGTCTTGAACATTATGCTCCACTTGGAAAGCTCTGTGATTGAAGAAGGGTGTTTGTAGTTATTTTTATGGGAAGTATGGTGGAAGCTGAAGCAGCAGAAGCATGTAGAAAGCAGGTAACCCCATGAGTATGTCATCAATGCATAAGTGCTGTATGATTGTTGATTTCAACTGTTACACAATGAGAGTTTTCTTCTGTTTCAAACCTAAAGCGCAGATTTTTTCATTTGTACACTGACTGTGAAAGAGAAGAGATATGTAACACAGAAGCAGGAAGGTTCTCAAACCATGCTTCCTAGCCATAAATCTCTCTCGTTTTTCCCTGCGTTCTGTAGTATTCACCCATCCTTACTCAGTCACCTTTCTTTCAGTAAATTTTATGGTTGCCTTGTTCAGTTCCTGACAGAGAATGAAATGCCCTCCCACGCATGTTGGGTGCCAGACAGTGTTTTCATTGCAAATTCCATGCTGGAGAGTCATTTTTCACTAGCACAACGTTGTCAAGTTCTTCCTTTCTACCTGTGTGCCAGAATCAACAAATACTGTTGACGCTTGTTCTGTCAGTTCCGAGCCCTGTGCGCTCCTCCAGTGCCTGTGGTGTTCAGTGTGCTGCAACAAATTGCTGCTATCCCTGTTCTCTGAAGCAGTTTCAAACTCCTGTGTTGCAGAAGTGGGAATTGGGATTAGATCCAGTTCCTGTCGATGTCAACAGACACTCACTGGCCTCAGAAGTGCTAGAGGGCTTGTGGAGAAAATGCTGTCCAGATATTGTTAGGAAAAGAGCTTTGTTTACTGTACTTTAAAATATTGTCAGCAGTGACTGAGCACAGTGTTGTTTTTTTATGATTCAGCTCATCTAATATGAACATGTTTTTATCTTTCAACTCTGGAAGTAGGGAATAAATAAACTTATTTTCAAAATAAGTTAAATAGTAGCAGGACCCTGCAGTAGGCATCTAGAAACAATAAAGCCAAGGTGATCAGATAGCATCTACTACTGAACAAATAAGTACCTAGTTTTTGAAAAGCACTTTTGAAAAGCATTTAAGATAATATCTAGTGTAGCCAGCTCTACAGTGATGCTTAAAAACCATGTTTATGTAAAAGCAAGAAACTGCTGTGGAAGTATGGAATACTAAACACTAAGGTCATGCAGTTTGTGATAGTTTTAGTGGCTCTGTCAGTGCAAAGGAAATCCGGGCTGTTATGAAACAGAAAGTCATGCTGAAGTTGAGGACCCTGGTGTGTTAGTATTCCCTCAGGTTTAGCAGATTCCAGGAAGATCAGGCAGATGTGCATGAGTTACGCACACAAAAATCAACACAACAAAGAGCAACAGTTGTTATGACAACTTACGTACCTTTCCAGGAAGAGAGAGGAGAGGAAAAAGACTTAGAAAATCTTCAGTGAATGAAGATATTTGAGATTAACTCCGATTGTTTCACATTTTATTAACTGTAGTTGTCATAATAAAACTGTAGAATGTTAGGGAGCACGTCATAACGGCATATTTACGTAAAGATAATAAAAGCTAGAACAGGAAATGAGAAATGAGCTGGTGAAAATGAGGTGATCTCTCAAAACCTGAGTTCTTTGTCTTTACTCCCTGAGTTCTTAGTGATTGAATTTTAATTAAAAAACAAAACAAAACAGCTCTGGGTTTCCTCAATAAACCAATGCTGTCGAATGCTCTGCTGACATGAACTGATTTGGGATGAATGGCCCTTGACAAGTCCTTCAAGGCTTACTTGTGAATGTGAGAGAATGAAGAAAGAAAAAGGTATGGTCAGGTTTCAGCTTTCTTCTCCACAGAAATGGTCAAAACGAGTAAGAAAATACTAACTACTTTATAAAAGTACTGAAATGTTTGGTTAGATGTTTTACTTAGATGTTATGTTTGTATAGATTTATGTAAAGGTCAAGCATTGAATGACCTCTCTTATTTAAAAGGGGGAAAAAAATAGACTTATAGCTCCAAAGAATGTAAGTCATGCTTTTGGATGAAATGATGAGAGGATGGAAACTGTGAGATGATTGATGTTACTGGTCATCAGACACCTTTCTGAAAGTTCCTTGAGAGTTTTTAGTGGCATGTAACCATGGTTTGACACCACTGCAAACACTAGATAAATTCAGTGTATGTATCAGAAATGATTTCTGTTGTATAAGCTCTTTGGTGATGACCAGTACAACTTGCTAGACACAAAATTTTGATGAAACTACAACTATCAGCATGAGCTTATAGCTTCCATGTGAGTTTATGCATCTGAGTCTGAATATTTCAGATTATGCTCTTGCATGTTCTTTTGACAGAGTACAAGTGGACAGCTGCTTCACTGATCTTTCCAAATGAATCTGTATTAATTTCTTAAAAGTCTGTCATAGCTGTTTCAAGTTACAGCATTTGCTTCCAGTTGATGAAAATGGTAATGATAATCTTCATTTTTGACCACATCAATAAAACATTAAACATACCACAAGGTGAATGGCTTCTAGTTTAAATTCAGATGGACATGAAAGAGTTCTTTGTGTCTTTTATTTCTTCTGATAGAGATGTTGTTCAACCTCTAAAAAGGGTGGGAAACACTTCTGTTTGCTTTTTCCCTTTTCTGCAAAGCCTCAAGTAACCAGGATTCTGAAGAGAAAAAGCATAGCAGTTATCCACAAGGATAGTGGAGCAGATGGAAAAGTGGAGAAGTTGAATTGCTTGTATAAGCTGTTCTGTGCTGTATCATATTTGTACTTTTGTTCATTTCTAAGAGATTCTCTCTCCTGTTCTGATCTAGATTCTCCTGCTTGCTGCCTGGGCTCTCTACTTGTTCTTCTCTCTGCTCTGGGATTTTGAGATTTAAAGGACATTAAGATAAAATTATGTCTCTAGAAAAAGAGTAGGGTTATAGCAGTTACCTGGGCCTGCTGATCATTCTGATATTTCCTAACCCATGAAATGGGCTTGACATCAACCTAGAGTCTGTTGCAAGTGTTCAAATTTCAGATTAAGAAAGGAAGGTCAAGTTGCCACTGAACATTAAAATGCTTGGGCTGTGCCTTTGGATCAGTGTACTTCTACTTTCATCATAGTAAGTGCGAATTTTAAATGTTAAAGTCAGAGCCTGAAGTAGGGCACAGTTTTAGACCTAAACAATTTGCCATTTTTATTCACTTAATGACTCTGCTTCTTCTGAGCAGGGGATGTTTGCTTTCGGTTGATATGTCATACCTACTCGTAGGTATTTTTTACAAGACAAAATACCTTTACTATGCAATAAAGAACCATGTTGGATGTCTACATTTTTAAAAATTTAATACTTTATATTAATTCTGTTCGTATTTTGGAAGTGACGAAAGGGAGAATGAACTTGGTGTCACTTTATGGTGTAGGCTCTGGAGAAATCTGTCTGTTATGCATCAGCATTTTATTTATCTAGACAGAAATTGGGTAAACCTGGTACAGTCATTTATTCTAGCGTCCTAATTAATTCCCTACAATCTCTGCATTAAAGGCTTGGTCAGACCCACGGAGCTATGAGTTTTAAGATTTACAGCTAAGTAATATTAACATTTGTAGTAACAATGTTTTACCATTAGCAGTTATTGCTAAAGAAACTACCTGGGTGTTTTCCTATTTTAATTTCGTTTACCTTATGGCAATCTGCTGGGCTTTTCACTGACTTCAGGGATGGTTTTCTGAGTGGGTATGTTGTTTTTAAGATGTTATCAATTTTGGATCTAAATCTGTGTTCACCTATACGCTTATTCTTCCATAACAGTATGTTCTAATATAGTTTACTACACAACCTTTTTAGATTATGAGGTAAGACTTGTGCATTGAATTCAGGCTTTGCTTTGTCTGAGAGTTTGCATTAATATTTCTAGGGAGAGAACTTTAAGTGGTTTGTACTATACTTTCTGTCTGCTTGTAACAGTCATATTAAAATCAATGTTTAATTGAACCATGAGGACTGAATTAGAATCTATTTACATGCTTGGCTGCTCTTGTAGCTGAAGAAGCAAGCTGCTATTACTATTAAACCATGGTAAAAGATTAAGTGACGGGGCAATTTTGGTTAAGGTATCTGAATATAAACAGATCAAGGATGATCTGTGGGCCTGCCTGCTGTATTCAAACAGTAGAATATCACATGGTTATTAGGTAATAGGGAACAGCAGGCTGTATGACATGCTTTTGTGTTGACACACTCTTTACATGCTGATCAAACATTTTATCTGTTATTCTTGTTGAAGAACATGTGTTCCACCACGATTTAAGGAATGTTTGTCTAGTCATGATTTGCTTGTTTAAGCTATGCTTACTGTAACGGTGTTCATTCAGCTCTTTAAGTTATGGGTTAGCTCTTCTCATGTTTCTTGGGCCTTTATGCTGCCTCTTGGTTTTATTTTTCTCTGTCTCTCTCTCTTTCTTTTACTACTGTTTTCTAGCTTCAGAACCCCTTTGATGCATTTTGAATCTTGTTTTCTTAAGGTTTTAATAAAGGTTATAGAAGTGGATCTGAGGAAGTCTTACATATTTCTCTTGAAATATGTTTTACAAGATTATGCTAAAAACATAGTAGGATGCTTATTCAAAAGTAGTAATAAACTGGACATCTTCTTTAAGATGAGAAGCGTAGGATTTACATAAGAAAACATTCAGTTTCTTACTGTTGTATTGTTGAGTTTTGATTCCAACATTTAGTGTAATTACTATGATACTGATGAACTGTTCTTCTTCATGCACAATTCCCCTGCGTCCAGACTTTTGTCAGGGCAAGACTGACATGCACCACTTTGTGTTACCTACAGCACTTTCTGCACTAATGTCTGCTTTTCATATTGTTTCCTACAGCTTACTTTGAATCATAGCTGTATTTTGATAAAAGTCAAAGGCCAAGGGAAAGCAGCAGAAGCAAAAATGATATTCAGGAGCGGGCAACTTGAAATAATTTATCAATCCCTATGCTGCTTACAAAAATGTCTTTGTTGTATGCATTAACGATGACAGTATTTCAGTTAACCTGATATACTTGTTTATGCTTGGTTTTAAAATAATGAAACTGTTCCTTTTCTTTGATCTATCCCAATATATTCAATAAAAGTTAGAGAAAATGTAATTAAGTTTGTTCTATTTTTCTTTGGAATTATTTGAAGTAGCTAAATTTTCCTTTTAGTCCAAGAAAAAGTTTTGGATGTAATCTTGATTGCTACCAGGGAGGCTGAAATTGCAAGGTAGACGGAAGTGGTGGCTTCAGCCATCTGTTGTACTGTGTTGGGATTTCCTGTGCAAGCAAGTGCAAGCATTTTCCAGGTATAACTGTAGGCCATTGTGGGACCAAACCTGGGAACTGGTAGTATGCTATGTGCTTGGTTTGTGGAAACCCCCTCTCCTGTAGAGTGCAGGGGAGGTGATAAACATCTTATCTCTTTATTCAGTCCTTTTCATTCTACTACGCAAAGTAGAAGTGAATTCTAGTGAAAGACCCCAAATAACAGTATATTTTCAAAAACAATTGTTTGATTTTCTGTGTTATGAATTCTGCACATCTGATGGATGCTGTGCTAAGTCACATTGATTGTAGTTTCATTCACTGCTTTTTTTGCCTATTTTCAATAGAAAGTGAAACCTATAGTGAATGGTTTGCAAGCAAGAAATAGCACTGGAGTACTTCATAAATAGGAAGTAGGTACTGAGTTAGTGAGAAGTGTTTGCAGAGTGTTAGGGCTCTTAATTAGCCTGTTGGTGGCAGGGTTAGAGAGGGGTTTGATAATGAAGAATTGTGTTCCCCTGGTTTTCATTCTGACACAAACTGTTGTGAACAGATGTTACAGGAATGTGTACAAATGTATCTATGAATTTTAGCTTTTATCTGCTCAATCATAAGGACGACACTGATATGAAAACTGATGTGTCTTTCTGCGCAAACATGAGGTTTATTTAGGGAGAGGGCTTTTTGTTTTGGTCAAATCATGTAACAGCAGAAACATATAGCAAACTTGTCAGTTGCTGTAGAATTAGGTGTGCCTGGCATTAGTCTGTCCCTGTTTGATTATCAAATTGCAGTGTGAAGGGAATGCATCATTCCTGCAGAAGCTGGTAAAAGTTTAAGAAGAAAATGTTTCAAAAGGGTTGTTGATTTTGGACCAGAGAAAATGAACGATCTGAATCAGCTGCTGGGTCCACGTGGGTCAGCCAGATGTTTGCTTTGCTCAGTCCTAAAGCAAATGAGGTTCCTAAAGCATGGCTGGAAGGGATAAGTAGAAGTAAAGTCATCTGATGTGAGCCTCTGGTCAGTTGGAGGTAGTGAGTGCTCAGGAACAGCCTGGAGCTCGTGGCAGCAGGCTCCTTCCCACAACTGCTCCCTGCTCAGCACCAGTCAAAAAGCAATTCTGCTCTGCACCCACAGCCTCGGGCCTGGGGCTGCCAGTGCCTGCCTAGGTGGAGGGCTCTGCATGGGGGCAGGAAGTTGTTGGCTGGTGAGGCATCACTCGTGGTGCTGTGGGATTGTGAGGATTGTTTCCATTGACACCAGAGGTTTATTTGCTGGGCTGAGTGATTTGGAGCTACGGTGCCTTGTGCCATGGTATTGTACTGCTTTGAGTCATAGACTTCTGGGTCTTAAATGTTGGTAACCACATCTTCTGTGAGCACCATAGCTATAAATAAAAACACAGGAGAGGGTACGGGGAACCTATGGAGGGGAGTAGAGGAATGTAGGGAGGTGCTTAGTGCTGGGACAAGCAGACCAAGGTAATAGCACCGTGGTGCCAAGAAAAGAAACTTTTTGGTTCCTGTGCCAAAACTGTGGCTGTGTTTTCAGATAGAAGCGATACAAGAATGTACTTCATATTCCAGTATGAATAATGAGATTTGTTTGGATGGGTTATATTGAGCACATTTCTAAAGTGAAACACTAGTGATTGAAAAATGAGGATTCGATTTCTGAAATAACCATTCAGTAATGAAATCATTCAGTGCAAAAAGTTTTATGATGATATATTTGTTGATAAACTTCAACCTGTTTACAGTTGTAAGTAGTGATAGCTGCTAAGTGAAAAGTAACATTACAGAAGAAATTAAAATATTGTTAACAGAAATGAAATTAAATGATGATACTTCAGCTCTTGCTAGCCTCTGCAGATGAATCAGATCCTGGATTTCACCTCATTGTTTACAGTTTGCTAGCATACATCTTCAGACATTCCTTTGATATGAAGTAGCAGCGTGGGCACATTGTACTGTGTGCTGTGATGCTGAGCTTGCTGACAAAAGTGTATCTAAACATATATTTTTGAAAGGTGCTCTTCCAAGCATATTTTATATGCAACTTTCAGCTTTGAAATAAAATAAAATAAAATTCCTGATTTAAACATAGTTACTTATGGGTCTGAATATATCTGAAAATGATATATAACTGAAAGCTATTTTGTTCACTGAATGTGTAAGGGACACTGGATAGAATTACACAGCAGAGGTGGTTGAGGGTTAGCTCTCATAAATATATTTAATTCTCCAAAATTCTACTTCATTGTTAATTTAAGATGCTGAAAGGTACAAAGTGCTTCTAAATTAGAACTGATTTAAGCCAAAATGAATCAGTGACATTGTGGAAGTACATGCTGTGTGATTCCTGCTGTAGCTAATTGATGCTAGCTGAGTGATTCAGTGTATTCCATAATTGAGTTTTTTCCAAAATATGTAAATGACATTTAAGAGAGAATTTACTGCCTGTGCCTTTGGGGGGGGGGGGGGAACGGGGCAAAAAATGGAATATAGGTTGCTGCTGGGAGGTGGGGGTTTTTCCACAGCTTCCCATTCAGCCTTCTCAGGGGCAAGCTGTTGTCCAAAACTCACTGTGTTGTTTCAAGTGCTGAGCAGAGATGCTGCTGATTTCCCTGTGACTCAGTAGCACATTCTGTAGCTCTTTCTTCCCTGGTGCTAGGTAAACAGAGAATAGTCTTCCTGTAGCTGACGCTTAGTACTTTCATGTAATACCGCAAATTGCAGTACCTACTGTGTTCAGCTGTGCTTACCAGCACCACGTGTTCTGTAAAGTGTTGAGCTGAGACTTTATGGAAGAGACACACTGCTATATTGATGCTTAAAGCTGTGTTTTAAGGAGGACCATTCCCCCCAGGTGTGGGACAGGAATGTGAAATGCCTGCCCCCCAGGGTGCCTGCCAGGGGATTAGGCGTGCAGGGGGAGCAGGGCTGGGGCTGGGAGGCTATGTGAGGGATCCCTGCTGGAGAAAGCAGAGAGAGAAGGGCAACTGCTGTCTCCAGTACTGACTTTCTGTACTTCCCTAGTCTTTTCTCACCCTTTGTATCACTTGACTTTGTTCCTTTGGGGACCAAGCAAATCTAACTCAGTGGAGATTTGGGGTATGTGCCTAAAATAGATGGCATTATTCTGGTTCAGCAGCTGGGAAGGAATTTCTTCAAGATGCCTTGAGGTGCAGCATGGTTGTATCCTCTGTAGCTGATGTACGGGAGTGCACCTTTGGTGCTGCTCCGAGTCTGGGTAAGGCAGCTGGGTAGTGACATAGCTGACACTTCTCACAACTTGACTCTGGAAGAGTAACTGAGTAAAGCACAGCATTAGGAAAGGGAATAATGCCAACCTTGTGGCAGTCACAGTCAGAAGAGTTGGCTGTATTTACTGTCTTAGTATTACTGTCAAGGACCTGATAAGAGGTAGTAGTTTGTGAGTTGTGTAGTGATCTTTGCAGTGAACTCTTGCCTGTACCTAGTCCTCTGTTAAACTGAAGACCGCTGAGTGAGATAATTGTAGGTTTATTTTTAATGTGTTTTGATTTTTGTTTTTTGGGGGAGAGCTCCGTTTGAATCCTTCAGCGAACTACAAAAAAGCTTTGTTAGCTTGAGCACCTGACTCAGTGGATGGACACAGGTACTCTTTTTTATCTGTGGGAAACAGTGAGTCTTAGAAACAAACTTCATTACAAGTCTGGAAGGATTAGTTTGGTAAAGATGATGGAAGTTCTTAAACCACCTCATTAGAAATGTTGTCATACCATTTTCAAAGTGTTGATGTCTCTGTTTTTATATATGCTAGCTTGGAGGCTCTATACAGAATGGATGAGAGATGCTTTTCTTTCTTTTTCAATTACATATTATGTGGCAGAAAATGATTTAAGTGTGATATTACCAAAAACTGGATTTTACTGGCCAAATTGGTATAAACTTGCTTTCAATTAATTAGGTTAGGTGTTTTATTTGTATTAGTATTGTGTTAATATTTCATTAATATTTTGAATGAACGGGTGTTGAGCTACAAATGAGTGTTGTATTCTGAACTGCTATTTCTTGGATGTTGTTTTGCTTTCTGAGAGTTTAGAGTTGCTTTGTTTTTGTCACAGTGAAATTCAGGTGCTTTTTGTCTCTGGTGTAAGTGAAGTAATCCAGACTTAATTTCCCTCCCCACCCCCTGAGTGTCAGATAAAAGACAAGATGTTAGAGATTGCCGTGATATTTGGGATTAGATAATATCACTCAAAATTCAGTGAAAGACCTCAAATTCAAAACACACGGCATGCACTTTGATGAGATATAGATTGCAAAATATTTCACATTTATGTTTTTTTTTTTAAATGGAGATTTGCCACCCACGTGTGGGTGGCATAAATTCAGAATCTGTAGAAGCTACAACCAGGCTGATTTTAATGCATACAAAGGCAAGATTTATTAATTAGATTAGTCAACAGTTCATCAGTGCAAGCATGCTGATGCTGGTGCCAAGTTAGTGGGAGTGCATGAGAACCTTTCTATTCAAATTGTGAAAGGTGTAGGTTTCCTTATGCCTGTTTCAGCTGTGGAAGTGTTTCTTTCTCCAGTCAGAACGGTCCACCTGTGCCTGTAGTAGTTTCTTAAACACTAGGAAAAGGTGCTACTTCAAAGCTTCACATGAGCAAAGCAATAACTGTACCCTCCTATCCCCAGTGTGAGATTGGTTCAGAAGTATGGGATGTGAAGAGGAGAATCTGTTCCAATCCTCTCCTGTTTATGGTTTTGCAGTAAGTTTGTTAGGAAGGGTTGGTTTTGAAATCCTACAAGATGTTTTACCTGTCCATATTGAAGTAGAGAAGGAGGAGAGGTGAGGGATAAGATGTAGGAGGAGGGCAGTGGAGTGCAGAAAGCTTGTACTGAGGACACACTACTAAGACCTGCAAAACTGTCCATTTCCTTCCTCCACACCTGGCTCTTGGCACTGCCTTATCCCTAATGAACTCAACTTGTGTAATTGTTTCTACTTTATACTCTCATCACATAATTTTTTAATTCACTTTCCCTTTTTAGTTACTATTAGCTCTTTGTCACTGCCTTGTTTCCTTTGCTGCCTTCGTGCTTAGCCCCTCTCATCTCTTTGCTTTGAAGGCTGCTGTAAGTTCTCTCTACAGTGGTTTTGGGACCTTCTCTGTTTCTGAGTTTCAGGTTTGTTTCCCCAGTCTTGTTTTGTCTCTTTTGACCAGGAGACTGGTCCTGTTATTCTTGTGTTTATTTAAATACACCTTCAAAATTTTCTGCCTACCTGATAAGTGCTCACTACATGCAAGACAAAAATTAGAATTAGATTGGAAATCCTGCACTTCAACTTCCTCTCTTCTTGTACATTTGTTACAACTTGAATATCATACTGTCTTTTATCATTTCAGTCATATAGGAATGAATTTTGAAAGTGTGGTTTTATTTGCTTCCTCTTGCATCTGATTCAGAGTATATTTTATACGCTGAATAGTACAGTAAACTAAGGGCATTAGCCTACATTGTCTGGCACTAGCAAACTTCTGAAAAGGAAAGAATTCTTAGCACTGATGGTTTGATAAAATGTTATTTCCTCTGTCTCAACTGGAAGAAAAAAAACCCCAAAACTCTTGAAGTGGCAATGAAGTACCTTACATCTTTGAGAGCAAGAAATTGTTCTTTTAAATTGCTCTACAAATTTAAAATTTGCAAGCAATAAAATATGCTTTCATTTATTAGAACTAGTTCAAAAATGTTTTGATTTTGAGCTACTTGTCTTTGTTACATGTGTTTTTGTCTTACTGTTAAAAAAATGTTGACATTAAGAGCAAGTTTGGTAGTGCAGTAGAGGGATGTGAAGGAGGCCATTCATGTACCATTGTCTATAACACATACTGATCAGTGTATGAATGTGAGTACTGCTGTCACCTCTCTATAGTCAGAAACTCAGATTTGACCAGAGTTACTTTTCCCAAGATTCTCAGTGTTCACTTATCAAATTCTACTAAAAAGTTGAATTTAGAACTGAACTAGATAATATTGAATCTGAGAGGACATTGGTGCTTTTTATTTCTACTCAAATACATACTTAAAACACGACTGAAAGCTACTCATGGTGTTTGAATACAGAAAATAAGGCTTGCATCACAAAAGATAGGGCAGTGAGAAGTACCTAAGTAATGGAACTTCTTAGAAGCCCTGACAAGGATCTTCTCAAGGTCTTTCCTTGAGAGAAAATGCTGCTCAGAAATAGCGAGTCTTCATCCAGGCACAGCTTTGGGCTGCAGGGAAGAAACTGGAGTGTTTCATACCATAGTCAGGCCTTCACTATGTGGTGCTGCACGTGTGCATATTGGCAGACTCAGGTAATACTGTTGGTCTGAGCTGTGCATGGATGTATAAAGGGAAAAAGGCATATAGAGTAGGTGGGAAAAAAAAGGGATCTGAACTGTATTTGAAAGTTAGAGATGTACTGCCTTCTGTAAGTGTAAAACTTGGGTGTCATGAAGTTCTGCTGCAGGGCTGCTGTGGTAGTGCATCATTTAAATCCAGCCTTTGCTAGCAGAAGGCTGCAGCTGAGCTGTTCAGCCCTCCAGTTATGGTGCATGAAGGGCCTGGGCTCTTCTCACTCTACAGTGAATGTGCTCTGCCCAGCAACTCCTGCCTGCTGGTTATGGTTGGGAAGAGGTTTATTCCACTTAGGGCAGTGAATGAGAGTTAGTAAGCTTTCTTTCTCCTTAAATATATTTTTATGGCAGGCATGAGTAGTATTTTATCACATTGCTTGGACAAAGCAATGTAATACACTTACTCATTTTCCAAGTGGCTTCCCTGACGTAGTATGTGACAATGAATCCTGGAGCTGATTAAGAGAAAGCAGGTCTTTCCACAGACATCTGAGAGATGAGCTTTCACTGTGTTTCAATAATGTAAGCCTGTGTGGAAGTTGATCTTTCTGTGCTAAATAAGAAAATTCCTTTTGAAATACTTTCCCTAATGTAAGGAAACAAAAAATCTTATTAATAATATATAGTAATTAGTAGATAAAGCTACTCAGCTTACCATACTACTATTAGGTCTTTCTCTGCTATTTGCATGCACACTGAGAATAATTCAGTGCAGCCAGTTTGGTTGTTCCAGTAGGTATGTTATCCAACTACCTTGTTTTCCCTCTTGATGCATGTTTCCTAGTGCAGACCTCTGCCTACAGATAAATTTGCATTGTTATGTTAGGTAAAATGTTAGAAGCTAAGTTAGCATTTTCAAAGTGTTGTGAGTTGGTGTAGATATACCAGAGCTGCTTGGCTGGTAGAAAAGAATTGACCTGGCAGCGTGCTGTAGTTTTCACGGTGGCTTTAAACTGATCCATGTTAGTTCACTTGGCAGCAGAAATCCTTATACCAAAAATCTTGCTGTGAAGCTTCTCTTAGCCTAAGGAGCCCAGAACTGGACAGTGAGTCCCTTTGGCAGCTCTTCCTTCCCTTGCCTGCCCTGTTGGTGTGTCAGCTGTAGCAGTGGAAGGCTGCCCCAAGAAGTCTCACTGGGACTGCTGCAGGCAGCGAGAAATATGAGTGTCTTGGCAATCAAAGTCTGCTGCCAGATTGAACTTGCACTGCAGTAGCTTGGCCTGTTACGTGTGTAATACTGAATGTTGACTGAGAACTAGCTTCAGCTACAGCAAGAAGACAAGACCGTTAATTCAGCTAACAAAGATTCAGGTGATAAGCTTATCTGATGATATTTTTATTCCTTTGTTTCTTTTTTTGGAAATGAACAAACTACTGTTAAGAGAACTGTGACTTTGTTTGCAGTTTACTTTAGTGGCTTCTCAGGTTTGGTTTCAGTTTTCTTGTTTCCTAATTTTTGAGATTAGATTTGTTATTTCAAGCACCATCAGAAGCTGACAACATTACTTGTTCTAGACTGAGATTTCTCCCCTTCTTCCCTTGTTTTATCCTCCCTCCTTCAACCTCCTTTCTCACTTTTTCTATTGTTGAGATCTCATGTTTCCCAAACCGTAGCTCTTTCCAAACATTCTGATTTCACTGCTGAGGATTGCTTTTCACACATCTGCCTCAGTTCAATATTGCTGTGTTTCACTGTGTGATACTGTCTCATCCTTGAAGCTATTATTTTTGGTATGAATGCAGCAAGGGAATTTCTTTGCTGTTGGAAATAGCATTATAATTAGTACTTGCCAAGTAAAAATGAAATACATTGAAGGATGCAATTTTCGAAAGCATACTGTGATCAACAGGGGATAAAATTACAAGCACTAATACTTATAAAGATTTCAAGAAGGCCATTATTGACTCTGTTGCAGTCACTTCCTTTAACATCCACTGGCCTGCATACCTTTTAACTGATTTTTCTTTCAGATCTTCAATTTGATGTAAGAAATGGAGAAGGGAGAAGCATAACTCAGTTTAGGCTGCTGCTGGACATGGAGCGTAACTTCAAAATGTTGACTTTCAACTTGTGCTTGTAGTTAAGTCTGTGAATTTTGTTGCTGATGTGGAGCAAAATTTAAATAATTGAATTTTTTTTCTTTCACCTGGTAAATGACCCATGAAAATCTTGTTGTTTTTTTTTCCTGGAAACATTGCTTCTCTCAGTAAGACCTTTGTACCTGTGATAGTGCTACTAGTAGAATATTAAGCATTTGGTATCACATAAGTTTTGTTTCATATTGTATTCTAGTCAATCAAAAGCAGGGTGCTTACACAAGGTTGTTTGATTGCCATGTATTTTTCCACTTATATCTCCCAGAGTTGACTTTGTGCATTGACCACTGAAGATGCAGTAGCCTTATGTCCATAAAGTGCGGCTCCTTCTGTTGACTTATTCCTGCCTAAAACACTGAACAGTTTCAGAATTACTCATGGTGTGTTATCTGGGTGCATCTGCTTGCCCTGCAGTTAATTTTGCTTTCATTCACTCTTAAACTTTTCTGCTGAGTGACCTGTAGTAAGATTGAATAGCACTCTGGGAATGGTGCTTGATGTGGACAATTTGTATTGAACTGAAATGCCCAATTCATATCAGATGTTCCACCGAACTCTCAAGTACTTCATGCAGCATTGAAGTTGAACTTAGATAAAACTTAATACCCTGTTGTAAGTCCAAGTTATGTTCAACTCAGTTCCCTTTCACATAAGTGCAGGATGGAAACAAGAGGTCAAAGAATACAGAGGAAACGAGGATGGGGACAAAAATCTCCAAATTCAGGAGTGTTACTGAAATCTCAAGATGCATCTTAATATTAAATAAAACTACATGTTAGTTTAATGATAGGCATCTGTGGTTTGTTCTTATTTATCACAGTATCTGTATCTAACATGCATAGTATGATTCCTAATGTGTATTTGAAGAACTTTTAAATATACAGCCAAGTGAAAACTGAAGAAAAATCCCTTATCTGAAGGCTGTCAAATAAATGAGAAACCTCATTAGGAATATTTTAAGGAAACGTGATCCCTGTCTGCAGTTGAACTCTGGTGCTGCAGTCCCTAGACTAACATCAGACATGGTGACTGCTTGTGTGTTCTGATACTGGTGAAGCAGAATAAGGCATTCCTTGGAATCATACTCAGACTGTTTTCTTCCTTCATTCCTGTGCCTGAAACTCCACACCTTCATTGGAACTGTATTAGAACGTTCAGGAGCAACATTCCATTCCCCTTGCCATGTGAAAATGACAGGAAGACTTAAAGTATTGCTTTACTTAACCATAGATAGCATCATTTCCTAGTGCAGTGCCCAAGTAATTCTAGTTTTCATGAGGACAGTCAGGGTTACAGAGTTATTATGGGATATAGTTCTTATAGTGTAGTGGCTTGGACACAAAGCTTTGGNATGATGTGGAATACCAATACCAAAAATCATAAAACCATGACATATGGAGATGTGAAGTTTTTGATCTTTTGCTGTTATTGTTACGTTCAGAAATTTTTCTTTTGCTTTATATTCAAATACTTTGGTATTTTATGATGTGAATAGGTGACTGGCTTGGGAAAAAAACATCGACCCAAGTAGGCATGTGTGGAAGATGAAATTATGTACTTGCCTTAGACATCTTCTTTGTCTGTTATTTCTGTCTTTTAACTGATCTTCTAAATGGTGATAAGTTCTCAAAGATCTTTCTGACAATTTTGCTGTAGGCAGCGTAAGGACACTGTTAGTGTAAAGGGTACGATGTCAGTCAGAGACCGACTGTCACAGAGGCTGTGTTTTGCGGATTGTCACTGTGATGTGCAAGTTCTTCCAACTATGTATGTTTTTTAATGAAAAAGAAAAGTAGAGGAATTCTTCTTTCCCTCAGTTGTGTGATTTTGTGTTGGAAACGTAGTGTTCATTTGAAGTGAAAGTTCTAGCCATTTATAGATAATGCTAAAGCCTGTAAGCTGCTGTGTGTTCAAGAGAACAAAACAGTGATGAAGCAGTAGTGAATAAAACAAGCAACTTAATTTCTCTTACTCCTTTGCTGATTTTTCAGAGTAAGGATCCAGGTAAAGGAGAATAAAGTACAAACATAATAAGAACATAAACTTAGTTTTTAATTTTCTTTCATTGCAGTTGATGTAGTTTAGCTCATTATCTACATGTACAGACAATTAGAGAGGGAAGCAAACGGTAGCTTTTTTCAGGTTTCTATTAAGGGAGCTGTTAGTTTGGTCTTTCCTGTTGCAGGATGTCTTCTCAGGTATCTTTTGTTGTCCAGTTTCAGAGTCAACAATTTAAAGCGAGAGTGGTAGAAAATGTAAGTAAGGTGAGTTATGCTGACTTGTTTATCTTTCTGTAGCGTGGAGGACGGATACAATGCTTTTTATATGGACTAATTTGTTCCCTTATCACTTCTGGTTGAGAAGAGATCTCCGGAGCGTGAGATTTAAAGATAACCAATGGCTTTTGTAAGTTACGAAGCAAGTGTGTGTGTGCATCAGAGAGCAGCTTGTTCCCTTTGCACTGCTCTCTGTAGCAGGGGGAGTTTTTTTCCTATGGAGAATAAGAGGACAGAAGATGTATTTTTTATCCCAATAACTACTGCATGCTGGAGGAAATTCAGGTGGGACTTGATACCATTCAGCAACCTCAGTTAAATTTGTTGTTGAAGTGAATTCAGAAAAGGGAGAAGTGTGGCAGTGCATGCTTTGCTTAAGACAGGAAGAGAAAGACCTTCCTCTGCTTTTAACAGAAGAGAGGAAGAAATACTCCATTGCACAGACTCCTCTTAACAACCTTCTTACTGATATCAAGGTTGACAAGGAATTGGTGTGAATATAAAAGTGAAATAATTCAGTGGGAGTGCAGAAACCACATACCACTTAAACTCCAGGATGCATACCTAAAGCAATATTTGCTTAAGGTGCAATCAATAATGAATGCAAAAGCACTTGTTTCTTTCTAAAGCATGTTTATGCTAATATGGATCATCCAAGGTCAAGCGCACCCAAAATGTGTACAAAGTGTACAGACACCTCAGCTGTCTTTTGCAGGTTTGAGAATTTGCTTGTTTTCGAAAAAGGAAAAATAGTCTTTTGAAGTCTTTTAAAGGACAATGGCAAAAGAAATGTGATTCTGAAAGACACCAAGCATTAATTTATGTCCACGTATTTATTTATTTTTCCTGTGGTACCAACTCTGAACACCTTGGAAAATCTTGCTGTTAGTCATTAAGGATGAAAAATGGATGCTTACATTTAGGAAGAGGTTTGGAGTATATTAAAAGGTGCTGTTTAAAGTACAGGAAAGAATAACTTTGTCCACAATTGTTTAGTATTATGGCTCTTATAAAATAAGGTAGATATTGTGGTACTGGCAATAGGAGTCTTTAAAAGTCATAGGAAAAGACCACTTGTACAAATCCTGATTACAATTTGAAAACACCAACTGTGAGTTAAAGGTTTTTGTCAAGAGAACTGCAATGATTTAACAGCAGATATATTTTGCAGAATTGACCTGAGCATATCCTTTCTAAAACAGAACTTGAAAAATAACTGTATCAGAAATCAGAACAAAATTCCATTTTATTCTCCAGTTTTTACATGGGCGTATGCTTATGGCTGTCTGCACTTATGCTATTTACTAGCTGCTCAGTTTATGTTCAAGAAATGTGTGAAGTGAGGCTGTCATTCTTGAAGCAACACCACCTTAGCAAAAAAAAAAAAATAATAATAATAGAAAAAGCAAACTAAAAAATAAAAAAAAGCAACCCAAACCCCTTCAGGCATGGTGAGGCTTGAACGTATTCATAGAACCAAAACCACAAGCTGCAGGCAGGAAGCAGCTGCTGAAACTCCCTGCCCCCATTGCTTTCTTTGGTTAGTATCTTGGTCTTCTGGACAAAGCAAACCTAACATTAACCAGAATATGCTGCATGTGAAGTTTGGATTTTTTCACTTCCTTGTAAGAGCATAATTGTCTAGGGAAACTGTCATGCTTTTGATCCAGGATCTGTAACCTTGTAATGGGCTGAACTTGAAAAAAGTGGGATTTTAAGCACAATTTTTGTATAATGACTGTAGATTTGTGTGCATAATTGGATACTGGTTATTAGAGACTTGCTCATTATATGTCTAATAATGAGATTGTTTGTTACGCATTCCTGGAGAGCATTTGGTTTTGTTTCTCCTTTTATTTTACCATAAGTAACATTCAGGAGCTGTGTGTGCAGCCCCTGTCCCACTGTTCCCACTCAGGAGCTGGAGTGATCTGAGCTGTTGCTCCCTGCAAAAGGGATGAAACGTTCAAAATGTTCATTGAACTAAAGGGGTGGGAGATGAGCTTGGTTAGCATGGTTTCCAGCCTGCCCTTTGGTATTGCTGGAAGCTACATTTATACTTCTATTTTTAAACAGCGGTCCTAGAGAAAAGTGCTGTAGGTATCTCACATTTGTAATTTAAGAATATGACATCAGACATCGCTTAGTGTAACTTAGTAATCTTCTGAGATACTGTAGCAGAGAATGAAATTCCTCCGTCTAGCAGTGCAACAAGATGTAAATATTCTAACTATGTATGTAAATATGCCCTGCCCTGTCCTTATGGATGCCAAATTTTCCGTCCTCATGCCTTCCAGACTGTTTTCTTAAAATGATCTCTTCAGTTCTACTTGCCTTCCTCACGAGCCACCTGCCTCACCTCTTCTTTAAACAAGGCTTTGGAGAAAAACCTTTCATTCTCTATAGCTGTTGATTCCCCAGGGCTTTTGAAGTCCCACTAGTTTGCAACTCTGTACTTAGGTTATCTACAAACAGGAGGAGGCAACATTGGAGAGGGATTTTTTTTAATTTTTTAATTTTTTATCTTGGCTATTTCTTTTCTTCTGTCTAGAGAATTTCCTGTTACTTGCTTACCTGGGAAGACACTGGAGACGCACTGAAGAAAATGGATGAAGGATTAGCCTTCCCCAGGGCAATGCACACATGGTACTGTCCCCTGCCTAGCAGGGAAGATGGAAATGTGCATGCCCTGATACCCATGTCTGAGCCACCATATGCTCCCCCAGCCAGCACAGCAGCACGGTGGAGGTCTCTTCTTGCAGCTGGGAGCTGGGGCTGTTTTCAGAGGAAACATGCATGACTGCCAAGAACAGCTTTTACAACAGTTGTTTTACCTTTGCTCCCCCTCTACATAAGCATTTGGCACCTGGTTTCAAACTGTTCTTCATAGTTACTGGCAGGCTCCTGTCAGTCACAAAAAACTTGGCTTGGGGTTGTGAATTTCTCTGCTGTGATTCACTGGAATAGCTTGTCTATTTACTACTGAAATGCTAGTGCTAAGATGAGATGGGAAAGAAGGATAATGTATTCTTCTGTTATATTTCAGGAAGATGTAGTTCAGTGGAAATGAAAATTTGACACAGACAATGAGACACCAAAACTGGGATAGCTGCAGATGATATCAGTAAGGATAAGCTGGTGATCACCCCTGTAGAAATTAACGGCTTCAACGTGCTCTTCTGCTATACACCTAAAGTTTGTATTTTGTAATTAGAATGAGACGGAAATTAGTGTTCAGTGCTATGTGAATTTTTATTTAATCAAAAGCAGACATTTCTATACTCTGTATGCTGAAGGTGTTCCTAATGAGGTTTTGTGAGAGTGCCAAGGCTATAAATTTTCTTTCATGTGTTTGTATGACTTTGACATCTCAGTGTATGCCATGGAAGTAGTTAGTAGAGGCATGTTTACAAAGCTGGGAATTGAAATTAACTTTTTATTTTTAATGACCTGTTAGACCTGTGAAACTAGGTTTGCTTCTAGGCCATACGTATTGGGGCTTTCATTTTTTTCTGCCTTTTTGGAACACCGCTCATATTTTCTTCTTCCCTAAAGGCTCATGCTTTGATTAAAACTAACCTGAACTAGCAGAGAACACCAACACAATGCCAGAACAAGTCAAATGGAGAGAAAATGTTCATATTTACTTACTGATGCATGAAGCACAACTAATGCATCTAAAGTGTGTTATGCCACGTAATCAGCCTGGAGTTGTCTGGCAGTGGGTTTTTTTTGTTTTTGTTTTTTACATTTATCAACTGACTTAAATTCAAATGTGAATGAAGCAGTTCCTGGGGGTCTTTTGGTCCAGAAGTCAATCACAGATTCATAGAATGGCTTTAGTTGAAAGGGACTTTAAATATCATCTAGTTTCAGCTTCCCTGCCGCAGGCAGGGTTGCCAACCACTTAATCAGGCACTAGATCTGGTTACCTAAGGCCCCATCCAAGCTGGCCTTGAAAAATGATGGGTTATCTTAAAATACTTAGAGATGCACTCCCCCCTTCTGTGCAAAATGTAGTATTGATCTGTGATTGTCCAGGGCCTGGTAAATTGCAGATGCTTTTTTTAGAGTAGCAAATAATAAATATTCTTTATTAACATAAATTGTTTGGGATCATACTTATGTGTAGCAATTTTATCTTATATCAGAGTGACAGGTATACAAAATGAAGATTTCCTACTGCTTTTTTTTTTTTTAATCTTCCCTACAATGGGATGCATACAAATGGCTTTGTGATAAACCACCTGGTATGAGCATTGGTATAATCTAATTGAGGAAGTGCCTTCATTGTTAATAGAAATTTGAATGTGTTTTAGATAGACTTTGAAGGAATTGATTCTTGAAGTGACAAAGGGTCAATATACAGATATTGCACACCAAAGTGAAGGATGTTCTTAGTCAAGCATAGACAGAAAACATTCTTATTTCTGAATAACAAACTACAGGTGGGCTTGCTTCTGAGGAACCAAACAGCAGTTCTGTAGTTTTGAGTTGGTGTCATTAAACCTAGGCAGTCTTAGGCAGCTATGAGACTGTCTTTTATGCATACACCTTAACCTGAGAGTTGTTACAACTTATTGTAAAATAGTTAATAGGGAATTGCTTGATAGATATCATGTTAGACATGCAGCTACAAATCTCAGTTTTCTTAAAATGGAATGGAGACTGATCAGAGCCAAAGAGGTAATCAACTCTCTGAAGGATTAGTTTTCCTGTATAACTGAAGGATTTTTTTTTCCATCCCCAAAATTTGATGTAGTAATATAAATCCTGTTTGTGAAGAAACTCAAATGCATGTTTCAAAGTAGCATGTCAACAAGTAGGCTGGTATTGGAAATATTTTTCATTGGTAAATATAACTGTTTTATTTCTGTCTGTATCTATTGGCTAAATAAATTTCTTTCAAGGAAGAGAGGGCTAAATTTTCTACAAAATGTAGCACTGAAATACTACACTGGATACTCAGATTTTGAAGACAAGGCTTGAAATATAATATGGTTATGAGTTCGTGGTGACTTTTGCTGTGTTAGAAAAGCACGTACGTGAACAAGTGCATACATGGAAATAAGACTGCTTTCCTTTAGCCTATGTGCATTCTAAGTTTTATTGGTATGAGTTCTGAAACTACGGCCATCAACACTTGTAGATGACTTAATATTTTCAGTTTAGCTAAGCAACATAAATGTAAATACAAGCCTAGTCTGAAAGCAGCTGTCAGCAGCAACGGAATGTTACTTGTCTTGGGGAAACAGGGAGCCACAAAATTATATATTTTATCTGTTCTAAAAGAGGAAAAGTACTTCTAAAGTGTATTTTGTCTGCTTTTGAATTGCAGGATTTGTAAATTGCTTTTTAAGAAACAAGATTAAGAAGTGATCCCACAAAAATACTTAGGAAGACTGATTCTAAATTCAGACATCCTGGCTATGGAAAGGAGTAAAGTAGTCCCTCTAGTGTACTGCTGTGATAGGTGTGCAGGAATACCTGAAGTGATTGGCTGTAGAGTGTGGCAGCAGGAAATTATGAAATAACATTTTGGCAAGGGATATGAAAGTCCTAATGTAAACTGGAGAGTATGACTTACAACAACACTAAGTGAAACAATAATAAATACCAAGCCCAAAAAAGTCTGTTGTTGGAGTAATTATTAAAGTAAGAAATTAATGGGTTGCATGAGGCTGTTGCTCTTGCTAGCTCTGCCTGAAACAAGGCTGAGGAGCAGTGTCCCTTGGTGGGCCATGGGCCAAGGTACGCTTCCCCTTGCAGGGCCATAATTTAGAGTTTCACGCCATGTTTTGCCTAAACCGGCTGTATACTGAGAACCAGGCTTGGATGGTCCTCCTGTCTTATTGGTGTGTGGCTTTGATGTGACTTCTAAAGATCTGCTTAACCTCTGTGTGACAAAGTTAGTCAGTGGGAGGCAGCCACATTGGACTGGGTGCCGGGAGGGGTTCCTCTTGTGTCTGGAAGTCTCTTGCAAACACCTATCAGTTCCTCGTTCAGTGTTGGAGAGACGTAGAGTTAGTGAGCTTTCCAGCTCGACTAAATTACTAGATATAGTTGTTGCAGGATCTTTTGGAAATTAGAACCTGCTTTTTAAATGTAATAGGTTGCTAGAACGTAAGTAGCATAAATAGAGTTTAACTTATTACCTAATTCTTGGTGCCTATTCCTGGTAATATTGGGTGTGCAGAGTCCCTGCAGCCCTTTGTGCAGTTGTTTGTTGTAAAATAGTCCCAACCATGGAAGTTTGGTTGTTCTGGACTTTGTTTAAGCAAAAAGTGCTATTTTTGTGCTTGCAGCTGGGATCCGCTTTAGCCTAGGCAGGAGCATCAGTCTGAATGGAGGGTTTGAGGCCTTGCTGTGAGAGAGGACTGAAAATACATCTAGGGTTAATGAGTAAAAAAGTTTCTCTGAGTACAAAAGAATAAGGAAAAAAACAAAAAACAGCATGAGAAGCATTAAATTGGATGTTTTGAACATTCAAATGGGTGGTACACTGTAATTTCGGAGTTCAGAATTGCACTGTATTATGGCTTCCCCTAGAACTGTGTTGGGCTTCAAAGTAAAGCTGCTTAGGAAATTCCTCTCTCCGTCAATTTGTTGAATGTCAGACATTTTACCGTGGGTAGTTTGGTAATTTTGGTAAATTTCTGGTGAAGTTCAGATAGTTTTTCTGATACCTCAGTCTGTCCGTAACCAAGATCTTCCCCACAGACTGAGAAAAAAGGGATCTCTGAAAAATTTCTGCAGGGTGTTAACAAAAAAGTACTGAGATTTCAAGTGGGAGAAATGCAGAAACCTCCTTTGCCCCACTTAATGTTGAAGCAAAGAAATATATGTGTTGAATTAGACTTAGTGTGTTGACCGAAAGTGGTATGTTATATTTGTTTGTGTGGACTGTGGCATATATCCTGGCATTTTCTCATAATTCATTGGAGCAGGAGGGGAATAACTCAACAGAACTCTCCAAAAAGCAATAACAGTGAAACCCCTGTGTAGAAACCATTATATTTCTAGTCAGAGTATTATCTTAAGATTTTTAATAGGAGTGATCAATAGGTAAGCAACAAATTGTATGCAACTGTTTTCAGTTACGTATTTTAATCTTAAAAACATTGGGTCATTAGTGATTTTTGGTTCTTATCTATTTAATTTTAACATAGAAGAAGTCACTCCTACAATGCTTGTGTAGCCACACTTCATCACCTCCTAGAGAATACAGTATCTCTGCTGAGACACTGACAGCTGCTGTGATGATTGCCATTTTCTTCTTAACAGATTACCCAGTGTTCAGGTTTTGTTAGAATTCTGCCTGTTAGCTTTGTAGCATGTCAGTTTCCTCTTTGTACAGTGCCAGATGCTCGTTTTTTTATAAGAAAAGTGAAAATTACTCCTTGTCACCTTTTTTTTTTTTTCCCTAGTCATGATTCCTTTTTTATGTATATTTTCTCAGATGCTTCTCTGGTTTCTTCACCTTTGTGATTTATTTATTTTTTCCTTTCCTATGAGGATTTCACACTGGTTTCGGCAAAAGTGTATATTCTCTTAATTTCCAAATCTTGTTTTTGTTTGTGCGCATATTGTTAGCTGCGAGATATACATTGACGTTGCATTTTGGGAATAGGATTTGCTCATTATCTTCCTGAAATTCATACTTTTTGTCCTGATTGTCTCATGCTATCTTGAAACAAACCATAGCTATGTACAAAGAGTAAGCTATATAGTTATTGGTTTGATTTCACCAGACAAGTGAGAATCCCTTTAGGAGAAGGATTTGTGTGGGCTGGTGGAACTGTTTGAAGATGTTTTGTGTGCCGAGAAATAACACACTGAAACAGGAGAGGGATATTTAGTTCACCAGACTTGCCCTGCACTTTTCCAATAATCATTAAACTTCTTTTCCTGTTATTTTACCATTCAGTATTCACCCATCTGTCAGGACAGATCACTTTGCTGGCTATTGAATTTTTGACTGACTTCCTGTAGAGCCTTGTCTCATACAGCTCAGCAGTCTTTGCTCAGTTTTGCACAAAACTTCTCAGGTGGCTCTTTTGGTATCAAAATCAACTCACCTGGTTTCAAATAAGGAATAATTTTTAAGAGTGGTTTTTTTCTTTTTTTTTGAATTTTGCTCTTCACAAGTGAAACTTGGTTGATTTTGGAAGCTTTAACTCCAATTTAGGCTCTGTACTTGGTGGTTATTCTGTGTGGTTTTTACTTTGTCATTTTCCTGTGTGAACTTGTCATTGTCCTTCCTCTGAGAGATGTACATTTAACTCTGTACACTTCGTATTCAGGCTAGTATTGTAATTACAACTTCAACAGTAAATAATTTTATGTGTAAACTTTATTCAAAAATGTCCATGGAACATCCATTGCTACACCTGAATTTTAATACTACTGGTACAAACCTTCTCGGGAGATTTAACTTGAATTTAATCTGAGTTTTAAGTTATAATGAGCCAATCTGAAATTTCTGGGATGTTCAGGGGACCTTGTCCTACTGGTTGTCATTTTGGCTTCTTATCTCTCTCTAGCAAATAAGACTTGTCCATCTGATAGTGCTCAAAATAAGAGAAACTATTCGTAACATAAAAGACATGCTAGGTAGAGTGTGAGCTGTCTAATATTACAGCTGACAGCTAAATGACTCCTTGTATATGACCAGACATCCTCCTCTACCCTCCCTAATGTTCTCCTCTTTTCTGTATAGCCTTGAGCACTTATGGGAAATATTCTTTTAGAATGAGATCTCACACATCGCTGCAATCTTCTAAAAATGGACAGAGCTTATGGTCTCAAATGTACGGCTTTATTTCCTGTTTGGCTAATAGAAATCTTTCAAGTGAGTCCTGGAAAGAGCTCTTCCACTTGTCGTTTGGCTCCCTCTCCTGGTTAACCTTTGGAAACACTCAAATGAAATGTTTGTAGATAAACCTCCAGAGCAGTCTGCAAGACTGATGCAATTTACATACAGTTTAAGTTAAAACTACCTCATGATTTGATCCTAAGTGTATATATATATATATTTAATTTAATTAGTGCTAAGACTTATAAATAAGAAATTTCCCATTGTTTCTTTGTGTTTCCATCACTTCTGTCAGTAGGCAAGCACTGAAGACCATGTTGTGAGTAATCTGTGGAAGTGTACATCACACAGTATTTGGCACAGCCAAATTCTGTGTCTTCTTATATCATAAGTTGTGATTAAAAAATAGAGTTTTTAAACTTCTATTCTACAACTAACGATGGTTAATTTCCTTCTTTTTCTCCAGGTGATAGAAACACTCTCAAAACTTTCCCGCACTCCTATTGCAATAGGCACAGGAATAAGGTATGTTATTAGCCTAGTAAATGGTGGGAATAATGCCTCCTGTGTGGTCCTCTTTGGAAATGCTGATGGGGACTATGGAGGTAGACATGGAATTTTTTAACAGTAGTTGATATGATCTGGCAGAAGAAGCAGAAGTCTGCCTCACAGTTTATTTGGAAATTGATTTTAAAGGGAATCCTTAATTTCTGGTCTATTTACCAGTGCCTGAAGTCTTCCTGTGCTGAACCATGGAGTGAACAAATAAATAGTTTGCTTTATAGCACGTTTGCAATAATTACAATAATAGATTGTAAATCTGACTGCTGATCTATATGAAGAACAGATTTTCTACTGTTTTCATTCTCTAGAAGTAAGCAAAGCTGCCAAATTGGTGAGATTCTTGTTGTAAAAAAGAAACAAACAAAATCCAAAACAAAAAAGTCAAACAAACTGAAAAACCCAGTTGACAGATCAGTCAAACCTAACTTCATGAACTCTAATTGTGACTGTGAGAGGAGGTGAAAGATCATGTCCTTTAGCTTTGAAATTCTCCATTTTCTTTGTGTGTTTCAATTCAGCAGTCTTGTGTGAGCGGATGTTTAAAAAACAAAACAAAACAACCTAGAAACCCAAAACAAAAAAAAACAAACCTTCCCAGTCCTGTAATTCATGTCTTGTGCTAAAAGTTCTTACTTCGTTGTAAAAACTGACAATAACGTTTATTAGTGGGGATATTATGAAGCACCAAGTCATATATACAAACCTAGATGGATATGTTACTGCTTATCAAATAAAGAAGGGAAAATAAAGCGTGTTAACATTAATGAACTGTTATATGTATGAAAATTTCAGAAAGCAAAACCACATTGCAACTATGCTAACTTAGAGTATTTTTCTTTCTACAGGCCCTTCCCTACAGAAGAAAGCGTTGATGATGATGATGTCTACAAATGCCTTCCTGATTTGATAGAGTATGTTGTAAACCTTTAGTTAAATGAAAGATTTTGTTTTTTGGTTACGCACTACTATATGATGTTATAGAGCACACATAATATTAATGAAAAAAGAGATATTAAGTTTTTCTTTTTTTGTTATTTTTGTATTTTTTGAGGGTGGGTTTTTTTTTTTGTTTGTTTGTTTATGGCTTACCATTATGGTGACCAGAGAAAATTAATTACAAAAGCTTATTGAAGATTGTAATGCATTTATGTATCTAAAGAAAGCAGTTTTGTAAAGGGCTTTGGTAATGAAGTGAATCATGAATGTGTTTTTAAATTATCTGTCTGAACAATGAGAATGCTTTCAGAGAACTATGGAGAACTATCAGTTTTAAGGAACCCAAGGAAATTCTTTGTATATATGCTTTTGCCCTTCTGGGTAAGAGTTTGCAGGATTTTTAATTATTGCTGATCTTGGCATTGGCTTTGAGGCAGAAATAAGATAGACATGAAAATACTGTATAACAGCAGTTTAGACTTCTCAAAATCCCTTAGGAATCATACTGAATAAGAGCTAGGCTCAGAGAATGCTGTCCCAAAGCTTGAATTTCATCAGTGCTTGGTTCACTGGTCTCTATCGTGCTTTCTTTCTTTGCCTGGATCACACTGTAGGCTGTGCGCTCTGATATGGTGCTGTTAATACCATGGATTTTTTTTCTTGTCTATAAAGAAGGAAAAATCTTACAGTAGAGTTTATGATACACTTCCTGAGTTCACGTAGACAGTTCACTGAGAGAACTGTTCTTTCTAATTGTAGTCTTGCATCTGAGTGGACTGCTTCTCTATTTTTTTCTTTTTTTTCTCCATCTATTATCATGTCCTGAGCATGTTCTTTCTATGTGAATGCAGTGGTCCTGAGTGTTTGACAACTCAGCAGATTGCAGCTTGGGTCAGAAACATGACAGACACTCTTCCTTTAACTTCTTTGTTCTGGACCAGTGAGAAAAGTGGTTTGGTTTGGTGCTTGAGGATTGTCAATAGTTTAGTGTGGACCCTCTGTCAAGGGCTCAGAGCCTGCTGGTATGTGTAGGTGAATCCAGAGCAGATCCTGAACTGAGATGATTATTCTGACACGCACAGTTAATATGTCTGTCTTTTGAAAAGTCATCTTAGCTGTGCTTGGGTGAGCACCCTGGGCTGGATTTCCTGTGTGGGATACATGACGTTTCAGATTGAGAGTCATATTCTGGGAAGAATCCAGGATCTTTTTGTTTCAACTGTTGTATTATCTAAGCCAGTAGAATTAACTCTTGGTGCTTTCGTTACCCCCAGTAATATATCAGCAGATGACATGCTGTATACAGAAACAGACCTCGAAGAGAGCATGGACAAGATTGAAACCATCAACTTTCATGAAGTGAAGGAGGTGGCAGGCATCAAGTTCTGGTGTTACCATGCAGGCCATGTGTTGGGAGCAGCCATGTTCATGATTGAAATAGCTGGTGTGAAGGTATTTCCATTTTGTTACAGAGTTGAAATTGGGCCTGAACTCTAATGTTGCCATTAATATTTATTATTACACCCTACTGCTGTGGTTGGAGCTGTCAGGCATGCTTG
This sequence comes from Odontophorus gujanensis, assembly GCA_013399175.1. Taxonomy (NCBI): domain Eukaryota; kingdom Metazoa; phylum Chordata; class Aves; order Galliformes; family Odontophoridae; genus Odontophorus; species Odontophorus gujanensis. The sequence continues at coordinate 423 of VXAB01010903.1, read as the reverse complement.
GGCACGCAGGTGGGAGGCCTTGACTTGGAGCATGTATTTTCTCATGGATTAAAACGAGCAGGTGACATTTGTGTACTGAACCAGGTAATATGTTTGGGCTTTATGGGACTGAGTTAGTACTCAGGCTTGGAATCAGTAAATACGTGGTGGTCCTCACCGGTCTGTTCAGAGGTAGCTGGTAGCTGGGGCAGTCTCACTGATGCTGCATTTTAGTCAAATCTGTAAGGTGATGGCTGTTTTTCTGTTTCTCATATACCACATCTGCCCGTTGGGGGTTTACGTGGCTTTTGGCAAAGCATGGGAGTAATATTTTGTTCCTAAAATTCTCATGTTGAAGAACCTGAAGAAATAGAATTATTATTGATTTTATGCACTGAGATTCAGTAGATTATCATATACTCATAGGCAGTACTGCATCAAAGC